>JAJIZL010000157.1:1698709-1712134 GCA_023969395.1 Amblyomma maculatum
GCTGCCAGCCTTGCCTGTACTTGAACGTTCAAACGGCCGCATCTCCACTGACTGTCGATTTACGGGCCTCTGGTTTTCCGGTTCTCCTTTCGTAGCCGTCGTACTTCAGTTGTACTTCAGCACGTCGAGCACGGCGAGCCTGCACCGCAGTGCCAGATGGCCCGGCTTCATCCATTGCGACGCGAAGTAAACGCACATACGCTTGTGCAACGCTGACCAGCGACGGCCGCCACTTCAGCAACTCTCACTGAGTGCATCATGCAGTCGCTCCGCCCCCTCAGTGTTAGGTCGCGTGATGCGGGCTTCGCCACTTTCCGTACCTTCTCCTCAAGTTCGCGGAGAGATTGATGGACAGAGATTGAGAGCGGCGTCTACTACAGCTCTGCGGCCGCTCCACCTCCGCAATGCTGAGCCGCGAGACGCGCGCGTAGCCATCTTCTCTTTCTCCACTTCACGTTCACGAAGAAAGAGAGAGTGAGCGGCTTCGGACAGACATCGGTGAAATTCGTGATTGCGGCTAGTAGGGCTACGCACTAAAAAAGCTCCTGTCGACTCCAATGAAATGCGAAGGGCGTGTTCCCGCACGTCGCTTTTTTTCCTCTGATTTCGGTTTAAGGCTTCAGTGCAAGTTCGCTAAAATCAGTCACTGGGGAGCTATGGTGGGAGCGCACTTTAAAATTTTGGCGCCACTTAACGCACCTCAGGAGGACAAAGAGAATAATTACGAGGGATTAGCAACTAAAGTAGTGAAAGGCGAAAGCCTGAGTGCCGCATTCTCTTACTCAACTGGCACTAATTAATAATGACTTTGCCAATTAACTATTTAATCAGTTAGTCATCAAGCAGGTAAATAATTAAATAATTATTTATGAATCATTATTCAATTAATTAATAAATTATTAGTAATTAATTAGTAATTGATCATTGATTGCCATATGGCCATATAAGGCACGCATTCGCGTCTACTGTGCTGTTGCTCTATGATTGGTCGAGGCCTTTATGACGTCATTCCGCCTCGGCCAATTAAAGCCGCCGCAAAAGCGGGACACATTGTGTCCACGACAACATGAGCCATTAAAGGCGGGCTTCCGCCTTAAAGGGACACTAAAGAGAGAAAGGAAGTGGGTATGCATCGATAGAATGCCAGTTCCTGATTACAAAAAGACCACTCTTACTGAAAACAGAGGTAGTAAAGAAGAATAACAGAAATACAGGTATCGCCACCACAGCCAAACGGCCGAGGCTCGCAACTGCAAATCACGTGACGCGCTAGGGATCCCGGAGGCTGACAAATGCGAATTACGTTGTATGTTTGAATGCGGTAGTACGTTTTTTCTCAAACATAATAACACGCTTTTATCATACGTAAACGACGGCGAAAAGACAACGTAAACGTTGCAAGGCAAATACAAAAATATACTTGGAGGCGCCACAGGCGCCCACTTCAGTTTTGGTTATGTTTCGGCTCAGGCATTTCGTGCGCACCCGGATAGTTTGTTTGAACCTGCAGCGCCTGAATTACGAGCTTGGAGCAGCAGATGCGCCTTGATGGTTCCCATTTGAGCATTCGGAGGCACGAGCGAGCGAAATCCGCTACCGCCGACACACTCCTTCGTTCACACTTCTGCGCCAACATATCGCCGACGTTGCCGCTTCGACTGCGACCTGACCGCTTGACTGCAGCTACGTACGCCGCGAAAAGCATACATATGCTAAGTACCGAAGGAAAAACGCATTAAATTGTTCACTAAATCATGGCACATCTGACCAACATGTACTGCGTCAACAAGACCTTCAACGTGCTATTTGCAGGCGTCGTAAACAAAAGGGGCATACTTGCCGCTCATACGAAGGAGAGCGTCGATATATTGCGCTCGTCGCCCGGCGAAAAAAAAGGCCTTGGGTAAAAAGTAGAAACTAAAAATAACGAAGCACCTGAAATACATTACAAAAGGTTAAAAAAAAAAATCGATTTGTAAAAAAAGAAAAAATGCCAGAAACGGTAAGACTCGAACTCGCTACTGCTTGCTCCGTAACGTTCGGCGCTAACAGCTCGGCTACGCCGCGCCGCAAGGAAGGCAGAAATATTTCTTATTTTTATGACATGGCCCCATTTACAATAAAGTGTTTCTGCTGCCGGTCTAAAAATTACAACTTCTTGATCATCGGCGCATGCTGCCTGCTCTCACGTCTTGCAACTAATATTCTGGATGCCAATGCGCACTATATTGTGCACTGGATCCATTTTAACATGTGGAATTTCAAAGCGCTGGCAAATGTAGTGGCGCCGGCACTTCGGTCATGTTCTGCTACCGTGGACGTAATTTTCGCTGAACACGGAGCTGTAGCACAAACCTTGAAGGAAAAAAGTGCGACGAAGCTTCAAAACTGACAAGCGCAGCAGCGAGGACACTATTTTGCTGGTAATTAAATCTTATTTGTATGTAAACATGTCAGGAAGCGTTGCGATGACCGAGTTCTCGGTTTGTTTATACACAGTGCAAGAAGGAGCGCAAAAGCTTGAGAAACATGTAAAGTATTGTGCATTACAAGCGCTATATGTTTTTTTTTCTTCCTTTATGGGCCCATCGCTCGGTAAATTAACTCTCTCATCATCGTTTTATTTTTTTCGGCTGAGGCCGTCATTGCGAGTACGCTGTTGCCAAGTTGGCCCTTGATGGATGCGACGCCGCGGGCCGCGCCGGCTCGCTAGCTATCACGGAGTCTCCGCTTACGTCATAGTGTGCGTCACTCAACACCAACTACGTAGTTGGAGGCCACAGTTTGAATTCGACCGGCGGGAACAAGAAAGAACACCAACTTCTTATCGCAATATCTCAGCAATTATTCGATTTTTTGCTGCCGGATATGCGGCGACAGTGTCACCAAATGTAGTTTATTAGATTTTCATACCATCTTTGGCTGTCTTTAGTGTACCTTTAAAACAGTGTGTTCTGCCTCCACTACGCACAAATGACTGCTGATGAAGACGCTGATATGCAATGCATAGCTTGAGGGAGGGGCAGTAATGGCGAGGGGCTCTCGGTTGCGGCGACAGCATAGCGGTAGTCAGCGAAGTTGATCTTTTCGCGGCAATTCCAGCAATGAGGCTTCGAAACCGAGGCTGCGCGCAGTTTACCGTGTTGATCTATACTTCGTTATGCTGGTCTAGGTAGCCTCAGACAAACGCACAGAGAATGGGTTATCATGGGATCGAAAGCGTTAGTGCAACTACATTTAAATGCTATCTGTGATGACACTTCATGAGCTCGTTGTGAACAGAAAAAAGGGCATTGTATAAAGGAAATGGTTGTGTGCAGAATGATCTGAAAAAAAAAACAAAAACAATTTAGGGTGCATTACCTCGTTTTGCTGTCTAAAGAGTTATTCTGTCTAGTTAATGGGGCGCCTAGATTTTGTGCTCTAGGGCATTCGACCGGACTCCTTTGCTGATGCATGCGAAAAGGCAGAAGAGCCTTGCACTGAATAACTTGGCCTTCTTTTCTAACCGAGCGCATTCATTATCGTGCACAGTTTAATTCGACTTTTTACCTGTGTGAGCTTGAACAATATCGAGTAAAATTCTAGATTGCAATGCCTCCGGTTATTTAAATGAGAAATCTCCTTCACAGGTCTTAGGC
Organism: Amblyomma maculatum; assembly: GCA_023969395.1. Classification (NCBI taxonomy): domain Eukaryota; kingdom Metazoa; phylum Arthropoda; class Arachnida; order Ixodida; family Ixodidae; genus Amblyomma; species Amblyomma maculatum. The sequence continues at coordinate 1,702,351 of JAJIZL010000157.1, forward strand.
GCAATGCAAATATTGTATTTCTCTAGACATTCTAAAGACTAGGTGAGGAAATGTATCTGTTCTTTTTTTATTGCGCAACAACAAGACGATGTGAACATGCCAAGAAAAGCAACACAACTGCTGCCTAATCCTTCATATGCCCATACTATTAACTTTACTAGTAATTCAGCTTTGTTGCTATAGTTAGCATTATATTATCCACTTGTGCGAGTGCGAGACTTGATTGTACAAGGAGCCGTGAGCAGGGAGCCTCATGCACAGGGCAATGTCGGTCTACAGGGCAATGTCCGTGATTCCGAGCCTGAGTCCGAGTCCAGAACAAACCAGGCCCTATTAAACAGCGCAGATCTTGACCCGTGGAACTTGTGTGGTCACCTAACCTGAAGAGCAATTACGTCAGCGTGTACAGAGGCGAAATACGCCTTTCGTTATCATGACGCGCGTCACGTAAGGCTTGTTTGGGTTTTTTGCTCATTGGCTTTGGACAGCGGCTAGTACTAACGGAAACTGATTTATGCTCTGTGTACCATCTGTTGCTGCTTTCAGGGCCGTTTATTACTAGTCTCCCTCCCTGCCTTTTCCTATGGCACTCAGCCAACACCTGTGCTCTTTTTGGTCTGGCTTATAAGGATTCCAAAACTCGCTCAAAAAAAAAAAAAAAAAAAAAAAAAAACAAGAAAAAAATGGGGCAAATATTCTCTACAAAAATCTCTCCAAGTGATTATTGCGTTACGTGGGCGTATCATGTACGATTTGGTGCAGCCAGTGAAGGTGACCATTCATATTATTTCGTAAATTTGCGAAGGAATATTGGTTTTCCGAAAACAGAGAACGCACTTACCGAAATGCCTGGTACTGCACAACCAGTATTATCTATTTGTAAGCACCAACCAGATCAGAGAGCGACGTAGAAAAAGTTAAGTTCATATATTCCTACAAAAAGAGCTACAGAAGAGAGAAAAAGAATGATATCCAAAAGAGAGCACCAGGTACTTGAGAAGCATAGACACATAATTTTAAAGTTGTCTAAGAAGAAACGGCTACCAAATTTCAAGTCCCTATTAGACAGTCTGGTGTATACACCCAAAATCGTTTTCTTAGTTTGCCTCGTGTCTTCTCGAACTGTGAGTTGTGCTCATGAAACATGTGCTATCTAAAGGCAGGTAGTGACGATTTTCATCATTAAATTTTTCTTTTATTTTCCTCAAGTAGTTTATGCAATTAAAATGCACAGGCTCAATGACCAGCTGTCTAGATAACTTCAAGCTGATTTCCTGCCTTCTTTCTATACAGTAAATAAAAGCGATTTTCTTTAGTCGTTGTCATGCGGTTGTGCCCGTTCCACCCATGCAAGGAACGGTTAAAAGCTAGGTTGAGGAGGACGTCCATGACTTCGCCAGCAACGCAGTAAGTGGCGGCATCCAACATAGCGAAGAGGAACTAAAATAAGGATTAACGAACGGACACCAAACCATAGAAACAAGATTAGAAAATATTTAACGTTTCCGAGCGTGTAAGACTTCCTTGTTCACAATGACAATGATTGCACTAGTTATTGCCTCGTGTTAATCTTAGGAGGCTTAAAGAGCGGGCGTATACCTCAGGAAGATTGCCTTCCGTCTGGTTGAAAACATGCGTCGTATGATGATGAAGGTGATGATGATGTCCTCATTCAAAATGGCACATACCCATGGCGAGGGATTGGCCAGGGTACATTGCAGATAAAAATACATGTGGACAAGGAGTGGAATATTTAGATAATTACGAGTGTTAAACTAGAATCTGGACAAAAATAAAAAGGAAAATAAAAAGCAATGAAGTCTAATATAGCACGTGCATGTAATAAGTGCTTCCTCCTCGTCGCGATGACTTTGACGTTAGCGTTATAGCCATAACAATGAAATTAAAAAAAAAAATAACCAAGTAGGAAATAGAGAGCTGTGAACAGCAGCAGATATCTCAGAGTTCTGAAGAAAATTTCGTACACAGATAGCGAAGATGTATTTATTGCCGAATTGCGCAATTTTATCATATCATGCAGGCAGCGCCAGGTATGTATGTGCCGCCAAGAGCTGCGCGTGAGAAGATGCTTTGGGTAAAGACTGTCACAATGCGAAACGACATCGATTGGAAAGACGCCTCAGCCCTCGTGGAATAGGAGCATTTATGACCAAGTTTCCTTCTAGAAACACTGCACATTCAAACAGTGAAATTTGATTTAAACAGGACATTGCGCAATTATCCTAGTTTTTACCAAGCTCATTACGCCTGTCATGTGCTGCATATGGCACCACATCTGTCCATCCGCAGTCGTCGTTAAAAGCTCATATCACCAGAACACAAAACTATTGCCTTGTTTTCATTCCTTTCCTCTAATTTGGCGGGTGTCCGTTGATTTGTTTACTGATACAGCTCTTCGACGAAGCTTTCCGGAATATTATCAAGATTTGTACTCCATACCCTCTGGAACGGGTGGTTGTAAGATGTTGGATGGATAGATTATATGGATGATGAGAGCGTCCCATTTTAAAAAGACGCCACCATCCTCGGTATTCCTATAACTTTGCATTTATTCAACCAATCTGTTACGAATGTCACCTATCAATTCGCTTATTTTCGTTTTGTGTCATCTATTAGCTTTGACGTATCACCATTATCACCATCAGTTTTTTAATCTCATGGTGAAACGGTGGAAGGTCGCTCTTTTCAGCGATAGTGTCATTAGTGTGAATAGAGTGGCGGGAATGATATTATTTTCAATTTTCGCGCCAACCAATTTGTCTTTTGCTGCAATATAAACGCCAGCACAGCCACCGCGAGGAAGAAATCCAATTGTTACCGAGAGACCAGTTTTGTTTCACAAAAAGCAAGAAATAATGAAATTCTCGTTAAAATTGACTCCCTATAGTTCTCATTGTCTGTTCATGATTGCTCATGAGTCATTTCTAAACTTCTTTCCGTTATGCTGTCATGTGCTGCTTCTTTGTTCAGGGTGATAACGCTTTTGTTCTTTGTAAACAAAAGACTTATAGTTGATGCGGCATATTTCAGTGCGGAGTCTGCTATACACTCTTCATCATCATCTTGAATAATTTTTTTCTACTGTTCTTTCTACCCTGACCGCTATTATGGTTCAGGTTATTTTTTTTTTTGGTCCCCTTTCAGTTTCGTTTCCAACTTGAACCATACAACAATCAGTGAGCTCTTTATGTTTCCTTGGACGAAGAATAGCAATTGCAGTTTTTTTTTGTCGATATTATTAGAATTTTTTATTTCATGTTTAGAAAGCTTCGCCTTTTTTGCATCTCTGTGCACTCAAAAGTACCCATCGCAATTTTTTGGATCCCCCCCCCCCCCCCCCTAATTAAACGCATTCAGCGCAATGATTCGCAAGGGGGCAGTCGCACAAACTGAAAGGACTATTTCAAGGAAAGGCCACCAAATAAATGTTGCCTTCAAGATTAGGTATCAGACCCGACTGGCGTTGTGGAGCGTCAGTCGTGAAGCAGTGCTTCTGCACTTTAGCGGGCCACATGATGCCTTTGGGATCTCAACTTATGACCTCCGAATTTCGAGTATGGTACTTTACCTGTTGATCTAAAGCGACAGCTGTTCAGTCTTCTACTTTCCTATTTGCATTATCTTAACTTAGCCTTGAACGTGTTCGCGACCGGCACCCTTTTGAAGAGCTGCAGACATAGTATGTCCAGTAATACCGCAAGTGTTGATCGAAACATAATATAAGGGGAGTATGGGAGCTGAATGATTACCCTCTTACTCTACCTATGACATCAAGGCTGCCAAATCCGATGCCCCCGTTTGCTAATCAGCAAATAAATGTAGAGAAATGAACGGTTCGTTATAAGGGACCCAGGAGCCACTGACGTCAGTCACATTCTATAAATAGATTCATGCCCCCCCCCCCCCCCCCCCCTCTCTTAATAGCCTTGACTTGGTAGCGTCCACCGTTCACTGCCTCAACTGCGTCGAGTGGGATGCGGTAAACATCCGAAGATAAATTCCCGGAAACATTCTGGAGATGCGCCGTCAGCAGGGGTCACATGACTAGCGGAAACCGAGCCGGGGCACCATCGGTGCAGGAGGAGCCTCGCACCCAAGCGCTGAAAACTTCGCGGCTTCTTTGTTCTGCAGGACACCAGTATGAGCAAACACTGGATGCTCCACACATTCATTGTCTGGGAAAGAAAATTATAATCCGTCGAGCTGCTGCCAGGTGAGCATAACGAGCGCGCGTCCACTCGAATAGAGGCGCTACTGCCACCAGCTCCAGGCAGCCGCCCTCCGGCGTATTTTGACGCGAGGCCGCGTAATTTTTTTTTCCAAAACAAAATAAATTCATTTACATATATATGTACAAAGCTGCTTCTCAGCTAATAGCCTAGAGTACTGATTGCTTCTCGAGTTAAAGTCGGCCAGAAGAAACAGGAAATGAGTTGAACGCACAAAAAAGGATTATATAGAGGGGTCTGGTAAGAAGGGGACAGAGAAAGTTAGACCTTTTAGCCCGAGATGCGCGCACCAGAAATACAGGGGGAAAACCAGAGAGGGAAGGGAGAAAACTTTAGGCAACGCTGTATGCAGCATTAGCGTCACCCAAAACGTCTGTACTGGGCCCGTATTCCGAGTTTGCGTCGTTATTGAAGTGTCGCTATCTCACATGACCTTGAATCATCTGATCGGTGGAAATGCCGGAACCGGACGCTGCCACGACGGAAGCGGAAGAGGCAGCAACATCACGTTCCGGCATTTCCACCGATCAGATGACTCGAGGTCGGGGAGATAGCGACACTTTCGATAACGACGCAAACTCGGAATACGGGCCCTGGTGTGTCTGGAAGACAACCACAGCCTGGCAACCCGCTGTTGTTCCTCCTGCAGGTTGTTATCGAGCCAGACGACTCGAGTGCGCTCGCTTTCCACTCTGTTTTGTCCATCAGGTGCCGCCACGTTCGTTTCGGGCAACGCACACTCTCCTCCGCGTCCACACGCGCACGCCAGAGGGCATCCAGTGCAAGTACTATCACAATGTCTTGGAGCACTAGACAGTCACATGGAGCGTCGATCCACAAATGAAATGGCCACGTGACGTCCAAATTCATGCCAAAAAAACCTCTTACTTCACCCCAGAAGATGTGCGCCATGTTGCATTCCATAAAGACGTGCTTGGCGGTCTCACTCCTGCCCCACAGGAAGTAGTTTGCGCCTTATGGTGGGAAGAAACCTAGCTCTTCCTGACGGGCTTTCACGAGCACATCTCTCGTGTGGAAAGGGAAGTAGCAATCCTTAGTCTGTTCGAACTGGCAGCCTCCGGACACGCTTGCAGACATGTCTTGCCAACCCCTGTGGTTGGATATACTGGAGGTTGTAGAAATTGCGTCAGTAGGTCCCAGTAAAGCTGTTTCGGTTATACCGCGAGCAGGTACTCCCAAGTGTTTTTTTTTGGGAGTACCTGCCCTTGCAGCAGCGCCAGAGACTGCGCAACCTCTTTGTAGAAAGCCGTGACTCTCATACCGTACCATATTAGCTTAGTTATTGCCAGCCAAGGGGCCAGATGCGCCGAGTCGCGATACTGAGTTGTCGCACGAAGCAAATTATCCTTTTGGTTCCGAAAGAAAACTAACCTTTGGGCGATCACTAGGCCCAGTCTGCCTCGCTCTATGCTCCAGAAAAGGTTGTTTCGGCGCATACTCTGCTGTAGAGCGCCAAATGGAAACTGCCTAGGATCTGTGTAGCCAACCCACAGAGCCCGTGTCGATAGTGGTCACTCTGGCTAAGTGTTGGCCTCGAGATTGAGCAGAGTCGCCACCTAGCGGCATAGCGGCGAACCCTACTCAGTGTGGATGCGTATTCGCGTCGCGTGCCAGCCCGCAGTGATTTACGTGCACGCGTGCGGCGTGTATAAGAGTGTATTTTGCTTGTTTCGCGGTTCCTGTGCGTTTTTGCTTACCTATCTGCACTTTGCAAAAGAAATATGAACACGCTTCATTAAAAAAAATACTTGTCCATATCGAGCATCTCACACTAGAAAGAGCATCATTAGTGGCGGTCTTCGGCGCTTGAGATTCTTTGACAAGCGGCGTCTCAAACGAAGCGCTGCTGTCGTTAGGCGCCGTGTCAAAGCAAAACAGGTTGCTGCCATCAATACAACTTAATGCAAACGCTCAAAAATTGTATATACCCGTTTCTGTTTGGAATACCGCAACTACTGAATAATGCGGCCGCAGACTGCGGCATGTTGTATTGGTTACTTTATTATATATACAAAAGGAAGGAAAAGATGTTTGCCAGCCCCGGTATCTGCTGTCTGATATCTAAAGCACTTGAGCTGGGGCGGCGGAAATAAAGGGATAGCGAGGAAGAGGTAGAGGAAATCAAAGAGGTGAGCGATAGGGAGAAAGGACCGGGTTAGTAAAAAATATTATATATATACACTTTGGCACAATGTACAGTAGTTTGCTTGGGGCCCACCCGCAAATGTCTCCGGTCACTGAGTACTCGGCACATCGGGCGGGCCTCTGCAATAGCTTTGCGTCCATATAAGCACACTGTACAAAATACTGACGGCCGACGTGGCGGAGCGTTTGGTCACAGCGCGCGCAATCTGGCGAGGTGAAATAAACGGGTCATCAAGCCCGCTTGTTCGATGTATTCGCAGAGGCTCACGTGTGTTCGATCGCGGACGGGAGCCGGCGGCCACAGGAGCACGGTTAAGCTTTCCGGGATTACCCCCTGCGCTCTGTAAGCCGCCAGCAACGCAGGCGTGGTTCGGCTAGCGTGACTCAGTGCAGTAAAAGATGTTCGAGAGTTTCTAACGCGCCACAGTCATGACACACGTCACTGGTGGCAAGTCCGTGGCGCATCCGTCGTTCCCCAGGCCACACACATCCAATGCGCTTGTACGGAGGATCATTGCGCGTTGCAGCCGAGTCAGCGAGCGGCCGCTGACCCTGAATGCGCTCACCTATTGCTGTGCGTGAGTCGGGGTGCTGCGTCCGAAGGTGGTCATCGATTACCGCACGCATGTCCTCCAAAGCGAGGTACTCGAGATACTCGTCGCTAAAAGGGAGTTCTTGTGCTGCGGTCGCGAGCTCGTCGGCACATTCGTTGCCCTCGATGCCACAGTGCCCGGGGATCCACTGTGCCCGTATAGCGTAGCCGCGCTCCGCCAAGCGCTCGAGACGCGCGCGGATCTGACACCGCAATAGAGTTTCCCGGCCGGTGGTTCGAAGGCGGCTGAGGGCGGCGTGGCAGTCGCATAGCACGATAAACCTAAGTGGCGGCGCAAAGTCCATTTTGAACAAGCCACTCTCTGCCTTCTGTATCTACGATAGAATTGTCTGAGTACATTTTTTTCCGTCTTTTCTTTTTTTTTTTCCTGTTAAACCTCTGTCACGGTGTCTCAGTGGTGGGGCGCTCGACTGCTGATTTCGAGAAAGGGGGGTTCAACCCCGGCCATTTCTAAAGGCGCTCCCCGGTTGTGGGATTTGACTGCACGTAAACAATCCCACGTGGTCAACGACACCAAGATCCGCCACTACCTCATCCGTCATATAGCCGATGTCGCATGGCACGTTAAGCCCATACATGCATTTCGACTTTTTTTTTAAGGCTTCTGCGCACCCGTAACAGTGGTAATGAGCACATTTGTCTTCAGAGGAAGGCTCGAACGTTGGGGAAACAAATCTTCCCAGCACCTGTTACACTAAATATTACATAATACACATAGATCAGTGTACACTGCTAGCCCATTAGAATCATTGCCACCCCTTTTCGTCTGTGCAGTCTTTCGAACAAACTGGTTGTTTCCGACACGGTGACTAAAATAGCTTCATACGGGCTTGACCATCAGTGTTTAGTACGGAAATAAATGCATATTTATAGTGAAATGATAAGATACACTCCATTTATTTCATTTGGAAGTAAAGGACAGAGCCGCCCCCCCCCCCCCCCCCCAGCGCAGTTTTTACGATGTCTTCGCAGATACTGATTCGTAGTTTGCACTTTAACGTTACTGAAAATTAATTGGTGACAGTCCTAAATTTTGATCAATTGTGTAAAAGTTCTGTCACATGATGAAATTCATTCTCATTGAAAACAATAATTACACTACTAATTTACCATTTAACATCACACACATAAGAAATTTCTTATACTTCCCTCGGTTTCATGAAATTATTTACAGTCATTTCACAGTTCAACGCCAGATTATATACCGAAAGAAGCATCCGCAGCCACGAATCTTGTATCTTCGCGGGCGTCACACTAAATTTGCCTGTCTCACACGTATAAGACACACGCACGCTGTTGAAGAGGCGACATGTCATGTTCAGGCCCAAGTATCAGGCCTGTGAGCGCCGTAAAACGCAAAAAGCGTGCAAAACGATGCCAGTGAATTTAAAAGACGGGTGGTTGCGTGCCTTGTTTTTATAAAATCTGCGCATCTTTTGTTTTCTGCATTGGCGAAGTTCACGGACTTTTTTTCTGCAATATTGGAGCACTCTAAACAGTAAATCGGTAATGCATTGCAGAAGGCATATCTTCATCGCCAACAAACCCACCGTAAGCTCGGAAGCAGACATACGCCGTGCGCATTTTAGCGAGCGCCGCCGGCGGCCGATCCCCACTACCGGAGCGTTGGTGGCGCCACCTCTAGGTCGATCTCGCGGCTAATAGCACCACCGGGTAAACCACCGCGTTGGATAGGTACGGCTCCCGAAACTGGGTCTGTTATATCCCTTGCATAGGCACGGCAACAACAGCTGTTGCTGTTTTTCTTACCAATGAAGGGCTAATAGCAACCAACGTTTCCCCTCTTCTCCGACCAGTCTACCTTGTCATCTCTACAGTCTATGCAAATGACTAGAAATATAGCGCGAAAAGAAATATTCAAGATGTAGATTAGGTTAGCTGAGCACAGATATAAATACAGTAGTTTAGCTAGGTTTTGCTTCGTTTAGCTTCAATTTGCCACTTGTTTTCATGTTTAGGCAAGAATTTAACGGAAGCTATATGCTTTTATTGGGATGAAGGAAGCATAATTAGTTTCTTTAGTAAACGCTATGAAAGTAGTCTAAGACGATGAAAACGATTACAGTTGAAGAGCAGTGCGACAGACTGACAGCTTAGCAAGTAAGCAAACTGGCTACCGAGATGGAGAAGTCGAAAAAGTGCGCTTCATTCCAGAATAATAAACTTGTGTGGAAAGAGGTTGTGCAGTCTTGAGGCCGGGTCCGTTGTGCACGCTAGTATGGAATCATGACTTCAGATAAGGTGTCCTTAAACGGGTGCAGAAAATACCAGTAGGAACCTCTGCAGAGCCATTTTATTTTTTGAAATTTCACATAAACAGCCTCTCAGTAAATAAATAAAAAAAAAAAACACGGCTTTATGAGAAAGGTGTCTTCGTCCCTTGGTCAATCGACTGCAGTCTTTGGAACAACTCTAAAGTAATAGAAGTCACATTTATACAGCTCTTAGGCGCTATCTTCCTATGGGATGTCCCTCAAACAAGTTAAAAAGAGATATATTATGCAGCCGCGCATCACAGCATTCGACATCTGCTGGTCTAAAATGACGGTGCGGTACCTTATGTCATCATAACGGTTCTGAGCATCCACAGCCTTTAGCAGACAAGAAAGCAAGTGACGCATGTGTATGAAGATGTTCGCTTTACATGTGAAAATTTCACGAGAGTGCGAAATATGTTCAAGATGTTTACAAGCTGCTTATATGGCTGAGCCGGTTTTCCGTATGGGGGGGGGGG
>JAJIZL010000157.1:1718234-1735697 GCA_023969395.1 Amblyomma maculatum
GCCTGTCCCAATCCTTATCGAAAGTTGTCCCAGAAATAAACTAGGACATGAATACTAAATAGGAAGCGAAAATGTTAAGACACCAACCTGAACGTTGCATAAAAAAACGCTGCATTAAAATATTGGTCAGAATTCCCGTGCGTACATTTTCCGAGACGTTTTAGTCAAGTTTGAGCTATGACGACTACCACAACAACGCCTTTGCAACGAAATGAGCTGTTTATGCTGTCGCCCGAACACGATAGAAGAAGCCCACTGGAAAGTGCGAAAAATGGGCTACAAATCTTTGGGGCACTCTGTAAAGAGTCGTTATCCAGACACTGTTGTTAGTAGACGAAGCCGCAGCTTTCAAGCATCCGCTGGAAGCGACCGGTGCGTGGCACATTTGCGACTGGATCTCATCATTGGCTGCGTAAAAGGAGCTAGTTGTTTGTTGGTGCATGCGGCGAGCGGCAGTGGCTGCTACCATCCGCTGGGCATGCTACCATAGGTTTTTTGCGAGTGGTGGGCTGCTGATTTCTTTCGATGCTATTGCCGTGCTGAAGTGGCTTGAAATAAAATGAAATTCGGAATCATATTTAGTGGGAGAGGGCGAATCTTTATCAAATAAGCCCCTGGATTGACTTTAGGGAAGCGCGCATAGAACAGCCCTGTCCGGTAGAAGAAATATCATTGAATCACTCCTTTGATGGGCGTTGTCTTATTATTCGTAGTTTCTTTAAGGCGTTTTGATTTCCAACCTCATGTCTGGCTAGAACATAATGAACGACAGGAAGAAACAGCTCAAACAGACGGGTCGTGCAGAAAGGCAAGACAGACGCATGAGCTGGCCAGTAATAGGGCACGGTTCTGATAGTCGTAGTGTTTATCTCAGGACAATGTGTCGCAATTTCATTTTTCTTATATGCTTTGGCTCTCCGCTTTATATTGCTCCTTGCGTCGCAGTAAAACATTTGGTTGTTAGTCAACTCATTTGTCTGTCTGGCCTTTCTACACGTCCCGTCTGTTAGAGCTGTTTCTTCCTCTCGTTCAACATGAATCAACTAGCCCGAAAAAGCCCTTTTCTAGAACATATTTAAGCGTTACAACGTTACTTCTACCAATCTCTCCTTTAATCTAACAGACGTGCCGCCTCCTTTCCGTTACCTTCTATTTCTTCCTCCAATTTTCTTGTGTACATTAACTAGCATTCCTTTTCCAGTTTTTTGTTACTTGCCTTTAGTTTCTAGCGTGATTTTTAGATTCTACGCTTCGAACCTGTCCATTATTGTTTCTTCGCTTTCTTGTCGGCTTTTATTACGGCTTGTACACTCCCCTTTTATATTCCTGAATTTGCATGGCTCGTGATTCCAGTTCTCGCTTCTTACGGGAAACTGCGTCTCCATCGTACTTAGAGGAGGACATTCAAGCCTGGGCGATCTTATCTTTTGGTTTGACTGGTACTTAGGACACATCTCTACACAAATTAAATAGTGTTCATCTTCAAATGAAGATGAACTATGTCATCAAGTTGTTGAACCAAAGAGAGGACTGCGATACTGGTCGTTGGTGTTAAGAATTGCATTTTATCGGACATGACAGAGTGCACTACTTAGAACTTACGAATTAGCTGTCGTAATCCCCAACGAGACAAGGAGAACGGCTTCCTCAAGAGAAAAGTGTTCCGGCATACTTGTTGGAGCGATTAAAATTCTCATATCAGCTGCTACATAACGCCTTTAACATCGACTTATCACAGCATGTATCATTATCACATAACCAAGAGTTAAAAAACCATCACGCGTTCACGCTAACCGAATTTTCATGTCACAGTGATGCATTTAAACATTCTTTCTTCCCGTTGGCAACAAGCGAATGGAATTGCCTGCGCTCATCTGTTACTAACGCTGATTAATTTTCAAGTTTTTTTTCCAAGTTACAGGCCACGGTGTGAGCTGACCTTATTCGGTTACAAATTTCGCTTTCTTTTTTCGTTCGCTTGTTTAACGCAGTCGACAGCCTGTTATCCCAGTGTTTCGTTTTTGAACTTACACGTGTTCTTTATTTGTGAGCTGTTTGTGCGGATTTGATAACACATTTTCAGTTTTTTGTGCTGTAAGAATGGTCTAATACTGTATTTTTGTAGAGCTGCTTTAATTCTTGTCGTCATCATTTTGTCGATATTATGAATATAATGCCCACCTGCCACCCACCTGCCAGTCTCAACTAGAGACTGGCAGTATTGCAAATAAATAATACTACCAATAACGCTGTTTCAGTCACCAGCGAGTTACGTTTAACGGCTGAAGCAGCTAAATCGTCCAATTCCATTCGCCTGCAGCACCAACGTGAGCTGGTAAAAACTTGGTTAATAGGTAAGCCCGGATAAGACGTTCTCTAGAGGTGTGACTATAAACAACACTTCTTGAGTAGGGCTTCAGAGGTCGTCTATAGCACATTGGAGGATCGAGAAAATAAAATAGCCGCCAGAATTTAAAATTAAGCTAATAGCAATTAGGTACTGACAGTTGCTCCCGTGAATATCGACACAAATCAAACACATCGATCCCACAGTTGGTGTTTTGTTATTGCGAATAGCACTGTTTAATGCTGCGTACGTTCGTAGTAGGTCCAAATAACATAAAATATGCCATCACAAAAGTTGAAACTAATGTCTTTTTTTTTTTTTGTCGTTTGTGGTGGCACAAGCGGCGCCAGAAGGCTGTTGTTACAAAGCAGGGGGAACATTAGTGTTCGCGTTCAGCGCGAGGGCGAGGAAAGGCTCCTGTACACGCTTTATTTCGCTGTTATTTATAGCCACTGGTATTATTCAGAAAGCGGGAGATCTGATTTGGCACTAGAGCAGTGCACAGTGCATTCCACTCGTGAAAGAAAAGGACCGTCAAACTGAATCAACTGGCGGTCTTGTAGACAGTCCTCATGCTGAAACCAGGTGCAGCTTTATGATGGATGCTCTTTCACCCGTTCCATTATTGAAAAAAAAAAAAAAAAAACAGGGAAATAACCTTTAGAGCTTGAAACAACCTTCGATGTGGTTAGCTTTGATAGAAGGGCGAATACTTTGAAGATAAACAACATTTTTTTAACTTACCACGCAGAAAACGCGTTCTTTGGCATGTTGGCCGAAACAGGCGTTATTTTTGTGATGCTGGGAGTGTGTCATACATGCTTGGAAATGTGGCGATTTGTGTATCTGTAGTAATTCTACCCGCTTAAATGACGAGACGTATTTGTAAATTTCGCACTAACATGTTCGCCAAGCTGAAAGGCGGATTTACAGAGCTTCCCTGAAACTCAGTAACCGTAATAATCTATGTCCGCATCAAAAGCGACTGTTTTTTCGCGGTCAATCTGTTTAAGCACGTCCTATGGGCGGCTAGACTGAGACATTGACAACATGTTGAAAATTTCGCTTTATCACCACAGTTATCTTCTGCGCATCACTGGCTGGTTCATCCGGAACACCGCAGGTGACGTGACATATTGGTCTGTCGTAAACTGTGGTATAGTGCGTCCATTCGAGTTTGATACTCGGGCTCTGAGCGAAGGTTCGGAATAAGAATAACGAAAAACCGGCACGGCTACTGTCCTTTTGGGACTCACATTATTTTGCAAATTAATACGGAGCAGTGAGCCAGAGCAAGGGTGTGTCTTTGCGTTTCAGTGGCATCTGATATCATATATCCTCATCTTTTAAGAGTATTTCTTCTGGTGTGAAACAAGGCAGTCTACTGGGGCCACTGCTTTTCAATGTATATGTAAACGATATTGTTCAACCGAATTCTGATGCCTGTTATGTTCTTTATGCCGATGATACCAGCATGTTTGTTTCTGGTCATGATATACAGGAAGTAGTTGCAAAAGCGGAAACTGAGATGTCTAAGATAATCAATTGGTCCAACGCCAATGGTCTTAAGATCAACGCAAATAAATCTAAAGCCATAATTTTTAAACCAAGAAACAAACAGGCTGCAATAGATCGTCCTTTAACGCACGGTACAGCTACTATTGAAGTTGTTAACCAACACAGGATTTTAGGAGTGACATTTTCGGCTGACCTGACATGGTCGCACAACATTGATTGTTTGAGCAAATCACTGTCATCAGCTGTGGGAGCACTTGCCAGATGTCGTTATTATCTGCCTCAAAAATAAAATTTCGCATTTACCACGCATTATTCACATCACATTTAAACTATTGTTCGCTTGTTTGGGGAACAACAACGATCGGCAACATTAACGCAATTTTTCTTTTACAGAAAAAAGCTCTTCGTAATATTGTTAATGTATCGTATTACCATCCGACAGAAGCACTGTTTCTCAAGTATCATATATTAAAAGCACAATATTACCTACAATATCGCTTAATATATACTTTCTTTTTTGCAAACAATGATCTTCAAACGTTTTTAAAGAGCTCCGCAAGCTTAAGCAAACAAAAAAGCGTGGTTTGTTCCGCATCGGCGTACCGAATATCTCTGTCAATCCTTACAATACCAACTTCCACTTCTTCTCAATGACTGTGAAAAGAGGGCAATATATTTCGAGACTTTCAATAAAAAAAGAATGCGACATTATTTTGTAACCAAATGAACTACTTATGTTTCAATAACCATGCTCACTTTGTGATTAGAGTTGTAATGACATGTTAGAATTCTGTAGGGTTTGTAAGTTTCATTGTGAATTAAGGCATAACTCGAATTTCTTATACTTTCCGTGAATAAGTACTGTTTTGTTAACTACTGTACTTTGAATTTTTGTTAGAGTTTGTTTGAACGGATGTTAAATTGTTGTGAGTCTACGCTGTAATTTACTGTGGGACAACTGCTGCCATGTATGGGCCCTCAGGCACTCTTCAAGCTCTTCTAGAACAGCTTTTTTCGCCTGAGGGCCTTCATCCTCGAGTTGAAAATAAATTGAATTGAATTGAATTGAATTAATATTAGAGGTACGCCCAAAGAGCCGTTCATAACTTAAGAATCATTTTACGGATTGTTTAAAAGAATAAATGTTTTGTGCGCAACAGGGGAGGCAATTTTTGCACTCTTTATACATGAGACAACATAGCGTGGTTTGCTAGTTGGCACTGTATGTAAATAATTTACGGCACATCCCTAATAAAACAAGGCATATATGCTGTGCCTTTCTTTACCTCATTCTCCATATTATTTTGTCTGCTCAGTTTATTTGTCAAGTGTGCTTGAAACTGGTGTGTGGACAACATCTAACTTTGAGTGCAGCTTACTACAGACAATTGTATAAAAACGGTAGCTTTTTGCTGCAAGAGCGCTCTGAAGCAGCTTTCCTCCTTGAATTAAAACAACCGTACCATTTTCGTTCCCGTTCCATTTCAAGCCTGCAGAAACTCGCTCGTGAGCTCGCAGTTTAAGAATTGCCCAGTGCGCTCAATTGGAAAATTGTACAGAGGCTCAGATAAGGTCAAATCGTCTTGTCGAAACGTTAGCTTGGCTTGCGAGCCGAGGCTCCACCTCAACCCTTGTTCAGTGCTCTTTCATATTGTACAGCCTCGTCCACTTCTAGCTATAACACGGCCACTGCTTTCAAAGCGTCATTGCGTCCGACTCGGCCATGCAATATAGCTTAGTGGCAGGCCATGTGAAGCAACACGCCCGGGTCCTTCTGTGCTTGCAACGCTTTGCATCGATATATGCCTACGTCGGGCGCAATGTTGCTTTGAAAGCAGTGACCGTGTTATAGCTAGAAGTGGACGACCCTGTACAGCCATATCCTTCCTCACCCTAGATCTACAGAGGAATACGTAATCGTACACACATATGGCTGCAATTATGCAAGCAACCGTCAACTTGTCATGAACGAATCTTCGGAGACGTATCAGGGATCATTTTGTCAGTGTTCATTTATGGACGTCAAATTTCTTTCACTACTGAAAGCACACTATAGCAGTGGGTGTGCAGAATAGCGACAGCCAACGGACTCCTGGAGTAAGGACACATGCAGAGGACACCGGCAAACCACCAATCTTCAGTTGGTTAAAGCTTTGCCTCCTCCTCCTCCTGCTCCTCAATATTACGCAATGAACGCCTCGGGGATATTTGCGCCAGAACAGCTATTTTACATAGTTGGGTTTGCTGTGTGCCGAGCTATGTGAGTTTAGTGTCTACAGTCATTGTACTCTGAGATAGAGTTCACAGCCCCAACTGAATGGCGAGTTTCTTGTTATCTACAACTGCAAATACTATATTCCAAACAAATCAAACAGGTGTGTTTAAACTGATGAATTTCCTTAAATTTGGTTTAGGTGATGTTGAAACTGATTCCATTAGACACTTGTCGGATAAAGATTAGCGAACGAGGTATTCCTCTGCCCATTATTATCAAAGATCTAAAGAGCATGCATATTTCTCTAAGTTGCATTAGGTACGGGTTGTTCGTAAGTCTTGAGACACGAAAGGGCGCCGTAACTCTTGCGCTCGGAGGACACCCGAACGGCGGCCTGAGGAGAGAACTGGGGTTCAAAGTGAGGGAAGGAAAATTTAGAGAGGTGCCTGAGAAGATATTTCTGGACGCTCGAACTTCAGCAGTCGGGGGACTGAAAAAAAAACAGCGAAGGATACGATAATCGGCAACAAAAAATTTCAGCATACTTCTCTAGGTATTTTGACTTCGCGATATGCTCAGCTAAAATATTTCCCTTCAACTCCCTTTCAACGCCATTTGATCTACTTGCTGAGCGTTTGATGACAAGATGTTTCCAGGTGCTGAGCCAATTAACGCCTGGCTCTCAGTGACGAAGCGTGTGTTTAGGTTACGTGACGTCGTCACAGTAGTGAGAGGAAGGACACGAAGACGAGGAAAGCAAGCTTTTCTCGCGCGACTTTAGGTATGAAGTGATTGTTTGCCTTTATGTGTAAATTGAAGTCATGTAGCCACTACCAACAGTATTATGAGCCAGATACATCTGTGCCCAGAAAGTGTTAAAACGTCTATCGTAGCCGTTTGTCGCACGTCGTCTCGCGACCATGCTTTTTCGCCGCAGTACATAGGGCATCATCCAGCACAAACTGAGAGTGCACCCCTATCCCCAGCCTCCACTTCCGCCGCATCCTCTTTCTCCATTTGGCACATCACCGCTTTGGCTTTTCCCTCTTCCTCCGCTGCTCTCCCCTCTCTCAAGTCGTGTTTCCCTCCACCGCCTTTCATCCTCGCCCTCCTGCTGTGCCCATTCCTTCGCTGTCGCCATAAAGTCTTGATTTCACGGTAATCGCATTTCAGATGCTTCTCGTAGCAAAACCTTCTGGTCTCGCATTCTTCGGCCTCTTTCTGACCTCCTCCTTCAATGCATCATTGCTTAACTCCCAAGTTTTTACGTGATACCACCTTCCGGTTGTACAAGCAACTAGCGAGTTTTAAAATACGGGAACCTTGTTAGTTAAAGAGATATGGGGCAATAGCGGGAAGGGAGTGCGCATGCACAAACTGCTGCGTGAAAAAGGCGAGGTATGCGGTTTTTATTCAGGGCACACGCACTGTCTTCCAGCTATTTCCATATCCCCATGTGGAGGTCAGCTGACAGGGTCGACTGTGGCCGCATTTATGTCAAGAACGCTGAAGGAGCAGCGGCGCTAGCGAACGGCTGAGGCGTAGTCCAGGGTCTGTATTCCCTGTCTGCGTCGTCATTAGAGAGATTTAGCATACCGTGATCCGCGATCCGCCACCGTGACCCTTTACCGCTCGTGGGCGGGGCGTACATGCTGATTGGTTCCAATGCGGCAGGACTATGTGCCGACATCCAGTATGTGGCGCCATCTATCGGCATCAAAGTGATCTGGACATGCGCAGTGGAAGGCGCGGTGGCGGATCACGGTAGCGGATCGCGGATCATGGTGTGCTAAATCTCTCTATTTAAACTGTCGCTATCTCCCGGACCTCGGGTCACCTGACTGGTAGAAAGACCGGAACCGGAAGCGGTAGTGGCATCCGAGCCCCGCTTCTATGGACGCGAAAGGGGGGGGGGGGGCTCGAGTTGAGGAGTTCGGTTGATTGGACTCGACATCTACAGCGTTTACATGAACCCGACAGGCTGGGCAACGATTACAGTGCGCGAAGAACTAGCAGACAGCAACAGATTCTAGTTTTTTTTTCCTGCCGCATATCTAGCATTTTCTGTACTGTTCTCGTCTCCCACTGTGACCCGACTCAAGTCGATCTCGTTTACATGCCTCCTGCAGTCGGGTCGAGTTGAGTCAACCCGCCCACTCGTCGGAGGTGACTCGACGCTTCGACTTTTCGACCCGACTCGACAGCGTTTATAGAGAACCCGTCACCGGTTTTCGACTCGATAACTCAACTTAAACCGCTCCTCTCAGGTCCATGTGAACGCCGCACCGATTCTGGTGGTTCCACCAATCGATAACTCGAAGTCGGGGAGATAGCGACACTTCCCAAAACGACGCAAACTCGGAATACAAACCCAGAGCTCTCTGCCCAGCGAATGCCGAAATCATCTCTTCTTTTCGGTACGCGACCGACGCTGACCGCGTGACTCCCCATACACCTGATCGACAGGGACTTCTATATTGAAACTCGCTAGTGCCTATTGCACTTTCCCGTGTCGCACAAATTGAAGAAAGGGATTTCGAATTTACCGTACTGCCACTCGCTATAGACGTCGCCGATGTCGCTTCGCACTCTATACTACCTGCCATGCTGAGAGGTGGCCAGTTACGTCAACTACTACGCTGACTGCTACGCCAGCAACAATGCTGAAGAGGTGCAATCAAGGATGGGAACCTGAAAGCTGGGCCGTAAAACATCGGCCTAAGTTACGTTCAGTTTAAGAAAGGTTGAAAGCTTGAAAGCTGAAAGCTTTAATTGCTTAACGGCATTCACAATGATTTGATTTTCATGTACCTTATTTGCTGCACATTATTTTAAACGGTTAGCAGAAGCTTTTATAAAGAGAAGAAAAGTGCTCACTTACGCTGGTTTGGGACCATTTATACAACTTTGCTCAGTTCTAAGCTGTTTTTGGCGGTAACTTCAAAAATGCGCTCAATTTTGGGCGCACTTTATTCTTGATCGTCCAAGCAGCGCATCTAAGGAAAACATAAAATATCACTGCCTAGGAACTTCTGCCTAAATAAAACCCCCTGGCTTTGTTGTTTCTGTCCAATTGGAAAGGAAAGACGAGAACTAGCAGTGCAGAGGGAACATGTGCGCGCCAACCTTTATTGAAGACTGGTTACAGAATAAAAGTGCTGCCCTGTTTATTGTACTGCAATCAGACGCACCAGTACACGCGCCTAGAAACAAGTCGTCAGCCAGGGAAGCTCCCAGAAAACGATGCTGGCGAAATGTCTCACCGGTGCACTGCCGGGGGAGCTAAAAGAGGTTGGTGTTGCAAATGTCGCAGCGTCTCATTGCAGATGCACCTTTTATGCCCACGCAGACGCACCAAGGGCTCGTTTTTGCTCACGAGCCGCCTGCAGCAATCTCTGCGCCCAAGATGCAACGAGACTTCTCTACGCACCGCTGTATGGATGAGCAATTTAGAACGGGAATACCAGGAAATCTTTCTCTTTGCTCTTCCTTTGTGCAGGCTTCAAAATATTACCTAACAATACACTGGGCTTTTTTCACTGATGCCGAAAATAGTAAGGGAATTGTTACAAGTTTCAGAGTGACCAGCACGTTGACTAAATTATGAAAGGAACTGAATAAAATTTCAAGGTCCGATGTTGCGGCTCACGTCAAGCATCTTGCATTTCTTTTCACCGAAAATGCTCTCTGGCGGAGGGGAAAAGCCCTGGATGTAAAAGTGTACAACGCATCTGCTGTTCATCGTGGCTTGAGACCGATACGAGCGAAAATCTCTGCACAAAATGCAACGTAACCTGCAAGCAAAGGAAAGAAAAAACACCTGCTCGACTTCCTATCTTGTGCTGCAAAAAACAATAGAAAGAATTACTTCATTCCCATTGACAACGTAAAATGTTTTTCTTGGAATACTTCCAACAGCGTCCTGAGCATAAAACCATATGCATCCCTCCCGCCTTTCATGCGCAAGACTGTTCGGAAATTAGAAATTTATCTGATTAACCCTCTAAATTCAATAATTATGTCGAGTATATAAAGGCTAGCATCAAAAAATAAAAATTAATGTTATCGATATGGTAGTGAGTCCATACTTTTGTGGTTTGGCTTTCAGTGGTGAAATTGATTGGCGTACGGGAGGGATGCTTAGAAAATTTGGTGTTAACAAAATGTGCATTTTTTTTTTCACTCTTCAAATTCAGATATACTCCGGACGTTTTGGCAGCGTGCATAGTCTTTGAATGGCTTTCGAGGAGCCTTCAAGCTTCGGATGAGGTAATGATGGGCCCATTTAGTCGTTCGTTGTCTTGTGAAACTGCACAGAGAGTTTGAATATTGCAAACGTTCACGAAAGGGTAGCATGGCTGGAACCTCAACAATATCTCCTCACGATATATATATATAGCGTAAGTAAATAGACGTACTTGGTTGCTAGAGGGTACATACAAGTGAAACATTGCTTCATACTGTTTCCAAGTTTATTTGGAGTCGACGTTTCGGCAGGAGCCCTGCCTTTCTCAAGACTACAATAAACAAAAGTTAGTGTGTCTCTGGCATGAAAACTCTAAAACACCTTTACAGTGCAAACGTCCGGGCCAGTTTGTATTCATTTGAACTCTTTGTACATTGCTGTTGTGAAATTCTGCTTTGATATTAGCGTGTTTTTCGTAGGAAAGTCTGGGATGTTACAAGACGATGTCGGCACCACTAGGGTGACATGCTGCGACGTTGGTTTCAAACTGCCGGTGGTATGACAGTCCATCAACTTACAAATTCGTGCCCGATCAGAGCACCAGAGTTTGAATCACTGGTTGCAAGGAGAGTTTCGGTATAATCAGTGAGCTGTAGGTGACTCTTCAGAGGCGCTCTGCACCGCCTTTTTTAATAAAACGTTCGCAGTGCGTAAGGCGCCAGCACGCCGTGTCTCATCATGGTCAACTTGTGCACGAATCACTATTACTAATTTCACTTATCCAGGGAAACGTCTGCTAGAGTTTAGCTTTTTTAGCGATATTAAAGATTCAATTTCAATTTCCGCTCGAAATATGTTTATCTCAGTATTCTCAGTGAACTTGAAACAATTGAAGACAGCATGCTCAACAGTCGTACGGCGACCTGCGGACTGCGCTTTCGTAGTGAAAAGGACACATAACTAGCAGCGCGTCCCAGGCGGGTTC
Organism: Amblyomma maculatum; assembly: GCA_023969395.1. Lineage (NCBI taxonomy): Eukaryota > Metazoa > Arthropoda > Arachnida > Ixodida > Ixodidae > Amblyomma > Amblyomma maculatum. The sequence continues at coordinate 1,729,486 of JAJIZL010000157.1, forward strand.
CCGTTGATGGCCTTGAGGGTGCCACGTGTCCTTCCTCAGTTTGGGTGCTTCACACATGGTCCGCATATGTCGGTTATGCTCCATCTTTGTGCCTCCTTGCTACTTTCTTGTTTTTGTCGTTTTATTTGGTTTCAGAATAACAGCTTGTGGGGCGAATTGGTGCATGATACCCAGAACATCAGCGCAGCGAAGAAAACACGCAAAGAGAGGTGCTGTGTTTTTCTCTTGGTGTTGTCTTCATTGCGCCGTTGTTCTGGGTATTGGGTTACAGTTTATTAATCAAGCTCGAAATAGTGGCTGCCTAAGACAGCATCCTTGCAGGCTCTCTGAGCATGCAAATTGTTATCTTAAAGGCACCACGGAAAATATGAAACTCAAGTTTACATGTCTATTGTGCTGGAAAATAGCAGGCTTGGATGATCTTTTCTCGATGTCGAAACTGCGCACTGGAACAGCATATCTTTCTATTATTTTAGTGAGCAAATATTTCTAATTGTTATTTAGATCCATTCACATCTGTAGTGTAGATGTGTGTTGGAAAGGGCAATGTGGAAAGGGGCAACCCTGCCAAGAAACGGCTGCAATCGGTTGCCCGTAGTACACATTTTGCTGCCTCCGTTCCTCTTCCGCTCACATTGAGCATTTAAAGCTGCCGTAGGAAACAAGTTAGAGGTGTTTTCTAATATAAATATTACAGGTTTACTAGTATATTGACCCATAAGGTCTTACCTTCGGGCCCTTAGCAGACGTTGGCATAAAAATTACGCTCACGAGAAATAATTAATGCTGCCATAAAAGAAGCAGCATTATTAAATAATTTTTACTGTGTATTATATATATTCGCCGCAGTGTTGCAATGGTTAAGGCGCTCAAATTATGTGCCCAGAAATGCAGAACTGAATCCCGACCATTTTTCAATGGAGGTGAAAACCGAGGCGTCCATGTAGTGTACGATGTCAGTGCATGTTAAAGAACCCAAGGGAGTCGATATTTGCCGAAATTTGCCCTACGGCGTCTCTATAATAGCCTGAGTCAATTGGAACGTTAATCCCCATAAATCAAGCCAAACTGTGGAATACTGTGTGACGCCTTTGTGAAAGTAGGACAGAACTAGTGTAAGCTTGCAATATGTAGGCTGCTATAACGAATTATGTGATGCGTTTTTTAAAGTAAATAGCAAATACGTACAGGTAGCCAATGGGACAATGTGGATACATCAATCTTACGAATATCCATGGATCAAGGCAATACCAGCACTCCATCACTCAACCTGGAAGTGTGGCTACGAATCTGAATGCTGGAAAAAGCACCTTGAGTGCGGCGCATTGTGAGGGCATGCTTGTCAATGAGGAAGGAGACATTCAAGACATTCAAGAAGACAGAGATTAAAAAAAAATTGAAGAAGACATTAAATAAGGACAAAGAAAGACTGGTGACTCGATTAAAGCAGGCAGCAACAGCTTGCGGGGTTCAGATCTACCCACCGCAAGATGATGACCTGCCTACCGTAACAAAAATAAGTATTCGGTAAAGACAACTTTCCCTTTTTCTGGAACCTGTACAAAACTCTGAGTATAGGAATGAGAGACTTTAATATTAACAACGAACGTTTTATGGTTGTGACACCACGATCACTTCACAGGGTTTGAAGGTCGACACTAAGAAAAAAGAAAACAACAGGACTTTACATTACTGTGCCCCTAGATTTTACCACAGATGCTGTGAGCGCGTATATGGACGGATATGTCTGGATGAGCGATGTCAGTGCACATTAAAAAACCCCGGGTGGTCGAAATTTCCGGAGTCCTCCACTACGGCATCTCTCACACCTGAGTCTCTTTGGGACGTTAAACCCCACAAAACAAACCAAACCAATTACATATGTATATATACTTTTAGCATCAATTAAGTTTTCCTCAGTTGAGAGGACCAGCGTGCGTATCAACATTGTCCACTATCTTCACTCTTCTCTGTTCGTTAACAGCCGCTAAAGTTTCCCGAGTTGGTTACTATTAGGGTGAAAGCCCTGAAAAGACAGCCAGTGGTGATTACAAATCTTGCTTCGGCTTCTCTCGTTGTTAGCAGAAATGCAATGTTGGCAGTTGTATTTGGCTTGCCACTTACCTCTGATCTTAGCGGCGTCGTCGCGAGCTGCAAATTGCGAGCGGAAATTCGCGGCATTGTGCGTAATTATGGAGTGACGCAGCAAGGAAGGACTTGCTGCTGCAAGAGATATCAAGAAGCAGTGGATGGGCATTGCAACATTTTTCTCAGTTTCCCTGCTTTCCACATATTCATAACATGATTAGGCTAACTGAGGCACAGTAAAACGTACAAAAAAGCAAGCGAAAACAAAATGCTCTGTTGAGTTCAACTTCGCAGGCATGCATACTTCGTAGAGATAGACACTTCGCAATGAAGTACTTGCCACCCACTTTTTTTTTCATGTTTTTGTATGCGGGCATTTTGAAACAGTTGCGTCAATGAGGTAACGTCGAGGACCGAAAATACTAAGGTTTCCGCTGTGAACGCAAAACCATCACTGTAATCTTATTGTGGGCTTTGTCAAACTTCTCGAGAACTGCTTCGAAAGCGACCTGGACGTGCCAGCTGCCTTAAATGACTCGGCGCTGGCCTTGGTAGCGTTCATCCGTTGGTGGCCTGTGACTTTGCATCGCCTGGCCTCTGTAAGTTGCCCATTCCCACGACAGATGCTGAAGCACCGCTGAATGCTGCAAATGAGCCCAGAGAGAAGCCTCGTAGATCTCACTGCCGGGAACTTCAAGCTGATCGTGCAACGTCTTTACTGGCACATTTCTCCAACTGGTCTTAATTATTCATTGCATCATTCAACACTTTAGAAATGCCCTTCCTGGCGGTGACCCGAGGTCACCAATAACCGACCTCGAAGTATTATGCGTCACTTTCACTGCTCAGTGACGGAGGCAGAGATCCATCTCCTGGCAACTAAATCGGTGTGCTTTAAGTTTACGTCAACGCAAGCACAGAAGACAATTCGGGCCAAATATATTCAGCTTTCCCTAATGTATGCCAGACGTATTTATAGTCACTCAAGCTTCGCTTCCCCCGGTGATATCAGAAAGCGAAGGCGTTCGTGACTGTTTTTCTACTTCAGCAGAATGCCCCTGCGCTGCACTATCGACCCGTCCCCTCCCCTATGCGGGGTCAACACCACGCAGTTCGGGCTCTACAGTGCGTCACCGATTGGCCAGATATGGCTGGCGATATCTGTCGCTTATTGTAATTATTCCCATGTGCTGTAAGCGTTGTGTAGCCTCGACGCACTACGCATTAATTTCTTCATATTTCCACGCTAACTTTAATTCTACCGCATGGATTCAACCTTCCTTGGGGTCTTATGTACCGCGAGGAGGTGGCGTCGCAAACAATTCGGGTGTGCAGCGATGACTCTTTCGATGAGGCCAACTGGAATTCCAAACTCCTCTTCTGACATAACCACTCTCCTCCGCCGCGCAACAGTGGCTCTGACAGATCCTTTCTGGACCATCGGCCCCGAAAATTGGATGGATCTGAAGCTATCTTTTGGCAGCCAGAATTAACTCCTTAGCCGACGGCCAAACTCAGAAGTGTGTACACATGGGCCCCCAAACCGAGCCTTGTTGGCATTTACTGTACGCAGACGACTTAGTTATGTCGAAGCGAAAAGTCAGGCAACGAATAAAAAGCTATGGCCTAATAGGCAGCAAAACGAGCTTTTCGGTAACATTTAATTATCTCCCAAGGCTATTGCTTCAGCTTAAGGTTAACTTCGTAAAAGGTATTTACAATAGTTTCTATGAACACGAGGAAATGCTGGTTTATAATAGTTGTGTTAATTGCAGGTTATGAGTACGAGAATCTGCAAACGGTAAAAAGCAAGGAAAAGCTTTCATTGAGGAAGGGTGAAGGTATTGCTCATATATTCATGCATGTTCATTGGGCAACAGGAACGACAGTAACCACAGCCTACATTGTAGGTGACAGCATAATGAAACATGTTTTACACCCGGCGCCTGAGGCATAGTGCACACCTGCAGGGAATTATCATTAACTCAGCTATAAAATATGCTTCCGAGATTGCTGCTTAATCTGGCTCCATACACTATTTTCTTCACCACATGCCTCGATTGAAGGAGTCGTGCAACCAGGCTTAGCAATAAAGTGTCCACTGAGCAGAGATCCAGGCAAATTGTCATCGCTCGAAGAGTTCTCTTCAAGCTAAGGGCGCACTCAAGTGATATGATATGGTGTCTGATGCATTTTACAAAGTAGCAATGGTCATAATAATCATTATCATCGGCCCACGTACATTCCCTGCATGAATGGCGCCTATCCAATTTCACTTCTAGTTAGTCCTCGGCTGAAGGTGAAGGGGAGTGAAATCGGATAAACTGTGTCGGCTTTGATCATTCTGTAAATAATTGCAGCAAGTATTTAATGACACTTAAGGATCATATTTAGTGGATTTGACAAATCTGTACATAGAACATTTTATCTATGCCTGCAAATTCGATTTTGTGCAATTAGAGGTTTCCTCAACAACAATCAATTCCGTTGGTGCAGAGAACGGCTATCTATTTGTTTTTCGCATTGCTTAGCCTACACGTTTATTGCAGTCCATTGCCTTGTTCTGAGCTATAGATATCGTTAAATCGTGTTTGTGCCTGTTTCGTCAAAGCAGCGACAACTGACCATATTGTGTCATGACAGTATGGTAGAAAGAAAATATCTAGTTCAGATCGTGCAATCGGAGCTCTGCTATAGAGGATATGAGGATTTATAATTTTATTCTGGCACTAAAATTTATAACATGTGAAAGTCCATCTTGCGGTGAAAGGTTCGCATTATTGGTGTATTCAATGATGTGAGTTCTTTTGTACACCACTGCTTCTTTGTAGAGTGCGCAGAATATTTGGCTTCATTTTATTGCATTACAATTGCTCTGTTAAATTGTTCGTGTATCGCCATTCCGCCTATTAACAGCACTATATACTTAGGCATGATGTTCGATAGTACACTATCATGGAATATTCATATCTTGGAAGTAGCCAAGCTTTTAAGAACGGTTTGTGCATACCTATTCTTCCCGAGATCGCTGTGAGATGCACGTATAAGAAAAATGGTCTACAGGAGCTTAGCTGAGTCGGTACTCAGAATTGGTCTCACTGTATATGGGTCCGCCTCCACTTACCAATTAAATATTATATACAGTATTTTAAGAATTGCCTCTAGCCTGTCCTATGGTACTAACTTCCACGCTAAAAGTGTATTACTGAGCATGGTTCGTTTCGACATATCGTCCATAGAGACACAGTTTTCATATGAAATTTTGTATAAGCACTACTTTTCTGAAGCTTTCAAATGTAATAATAGAAAAACAAGATGCCTGCGACATACAGAAAAATTCAAAGTTCGCTTGTTTATACAAATTACGGCTAAAAACCAGGGTTCTTTACGCACAGGGTCGTCCACTTCTAGCTATAACACGGTCACTGCTTTCAAAGCAACATTGCGCCCGATGTAGGCATATATCGATGCAAAGCGATGCGAGCACAGAAGGACCCGGGCGTGTTGCTTCACATGGCCTGCCACTAAGCTATATTGCTTGGCCGAGTCGGACGCAGTGACGCTTTGAAAGCAGTGACCGTGTTATAGCTAGAAGTAGACGAGGCTGTACCTTCTACCTTCAATAAACTTGAAATAAATACATCACTCACCTGTCTTCGAAAAATTAAATAGTATATTCGGTCATTTGTGCAATTCGATTGAGCGTTTACGGTTCGCCTGTGCTGTTTCATTCTAGACGCATTGTTTATCGGTAAGGAATACTGTATAGCAGTTTTTTTACACATAAGTTTGATTTGTGTTGTAAATGCTTTGTCATTTCTTTTTCCTTTTATTTTGCTCTTTCCATTTCATGTATTTTTCGTATCAACGCTGTTGTTGAATATTGTTTATTTTGTGCATGGCTCGGCACGCGTGCAGTGACGCTGTACTGTTCAGCTCCGTTCACAAGCAAGTATGCTTAAACGGGCTGGTTATTATCTTGTAGATTTGAGACCAATAAATTGTTAGTATTATTGTTATTATTATTATTGTCAGCATAATAATCATCATCATCATCATCATTATTGTTATTAATTTTAAGTGTAACGCTCTACTTGATTTCATAGCCTTTAACTCTTTGCAGC
>JAJIZL010000157.1:1749858-1766997 GCA_023969395.1 Amblyomma maculatum
ACCATACCATACCATACCATACCATACCATACCATACCATACCATACATACCATACCATACCACACCATACCATACCATACCATACCGTACCGTACCATACCACACCATACAATACCATTTATATTCGTGACCATTCTGCCGCAACTCATCTCGTGCCCTTCCATGCCAAGATGCGCCAGAAATGTGGTGCTCCTAAAGTAATCGATATGAGGCAATCGATTTAGCTCAGGATTATTGCATCAGGCAGACAGTGAAAGCGCATCTGACAGCAGCGTTGCATTTGCCCATTTAGACGAGCTTGAGTGTTGAACGATTCTCCACAGGTGCTCGTTTCGGACCGGAAGCGCTTTTTACAGAGCCAAAGGCTTCAAGTTGTTGCTGCCGATATGATGCAGCTGGCATGCCGCGATCGAAGAAAACAAACTGTGCTTCGTCAAGAGTGATGACAAACGTAGGCGGTCGATGTCTGCTTTCGTGCGACGAAGCGCGTGACCCTTGGCATTTTTCCTCTTAGTCTTATCCAGGCATTTCTTTTGGCGAGCTGGGTTGCTAAGCTGGAAGCGTGGCCAGGTTTAGGGGGCACGATTAGCAGAGAGCCCACATTGTGCCGTTCCGCCTGTTAATAATAATAATATTTGGTTCACAGGAAGGGAAAGGCGCAGTATGTCATGCTCGCTCTGCGGGCACCTGAACCGCTGAATAAGGGAAAGGAGGAAGTGGGAGCGAAAGTGAAAAGAGAATAAGGAGAGCCGTAGTGGACGGCTGCGGAGTAATTTCTGATGATGGCGTCAGTACTTAGTGTACAGTTAATCTTAGAATGGAGGGCAATGTTAATTCGCTATGAAGAGATAGCCATGTTATCACAAAACTTTCGTGGTGCGCATGAATTAAAATGTAGATAAAGCATTATCTACATTTTTTAGTTTGTTCCTCCAGGGCGCAGTGAGCGAGCCAAGAGCATTTCTTCGTTAACCGCATGCATGATTGCGCTCTCTGTGGTCCCCGGCGTTCATGGAGCGAAATTTTCCCCTATGAACGTCCGATAGCAGCCCCGCTAATGGAGTTTGACAGGAACCAAACGTGCTTACTAGGTTGCCTGTCAACTCAAAACATAGAAAAGCAAGGAGCTCAGGACAGTGAGTATTTATCATTAACACCAAACCAACTCTCTCTCCGACGAAGCAATACTAATTTCGCACAGGGCTGACAAACAGCCCTGCTTGTGAAACATGCGCATACGAGAGAAAAATTGCAGGTCTTCCACGCGAGCTCCGTGCTCGTGCAACCGAAAAGCTTATGCTGTAATTTGCTCTGGATAGCCAGTTCCTGACTCTCCGACAAAACTAACATCATCGGATCATGCTCCATAGCCGTAAGGGCATACTAGGCGCCCTTTTACTACTCGAGAGTGACCATCCGGCCTGTGTGTCAAATTGTGACTATATATGCTTTGTGCCATTTCTCGTTTTCCCCATCTATACACTCACTCCTTTTCTCCAGTATAAGCTATAGCCAGCTTAGCATAGCAGACTAGTTAGTATTTGTTTTTATTTCTATTTGTTTCTCATTTTCTCTTCTTGATCCGGAAAGGAAGCACATATGAGAGAGCCGCTACAAAGCTGTCAAAACTGTAAATTCATTTATGCGTTACCGCTTACGCTTCGAATATAAGATTAGAATTCGGCCGCAGGCGCCGCGCTTAGGTGGAGGCAAAAAGCTCATTTTGCCCCTGTGCTGCGAGATGTCAATGCGCGTTAAATGTCCCCAGGCCGTCTGACGTGATTTGGAGGTGCCCATACGGCGTCTGTTATAGATTGAGTCGCTTAAGAGTTCAGTTAAGTTCAGTCGTTCAGTCGCGTCCGACTCTTCGTGACCCCATGGACCATGTCACGCCACGCTTTCAGGTCTCTCACTATCTTCCTAACATCACATAACTTCATCTGCAGCGCATCGAGGATGCCATCTAACCATCGCGTTCGCTGCCTACCCCTTCTCCGGTGACCCTCAACCTTTCCCAACATCAAATCTTTCTCCAGCGACTCCTCTCTTCTCATCAGATGACCAAAGTAGCTGAGCTTTAACTTTAGAATTTCACCCTCCAATGAGTAGTCAGGGTTTATGGTCGACAATATCGACTGATTTGATCTTCTGGCAGTCCAAGGAACTCTCAAGAGTCTCCGCCAGCACCACAATTCAAACGCGTCAATTCTTCGGCAGCCAGCCTTCTTCACAGTCCAGCTTTCTCATCCAAACATCACAACTGGAAAGACCATAGAACGAGTTATACGGATCTTGGTTGGCAGACTAATGTCTCTGCTCTTTACTAGGCGGTCAAGGCTAACCATTGCTCTCTTTCCCAGAAGCAGGCGTCTCCTAATTTCATGGCTGCAGTCTTCTTCCAAGGTAATCTTGGAGCCCAAGAACAGAAAATCTGTCACAGGCTTATGAGTTACAACCCTACATTTACACCGCTTCAGTTCTAATGTATCCATACCAAAAAATTGGCAACGAAGATGGAAAAAATATATTTTCCCGACGCTTTTAAATGGAGTTGCGGAGTTTATGTTCGCCAAATTCTCTATCCAAGTTTTAACTTCGGCGCTGTTTTGAACAAATGGCCTGCACTTGGAAAGCGCCAATACTGTTCCCAAATACATATGAGGGAATCAGTACCGGACACGAAGTTCCCGTGCCAGTGCTGCTCTGGTGATTTTGTAATATTAGTGACACCTGCAACAACAGCTTCAGTTTCCTTACAAGGCTACCGGTGTAATTGACGAGCAGGAAAAGTATTGATTACATCAAAATTAAGAAATTAGAGCACGCGTGAGGCACGGTCGCCTCTTGTACGCTTGTACAAGTGGGTGAACAAATATTTTCCTGTGAACAAAAAAGTGTTCATAAGTTCCTGCACTAACAACTTATTTATATGTTGATGCTTTGTAATATGTTTCTCGCGTTGGAATATTTTAGCGCTTTCTTAAGGCGCTCATAAGGACAAAACTAAGTGGAAAGAGGGGGCAGCACGATAGCTTTAATGTGCCCCTTAAACAGCCTGCACTCCTCTCTGAATACCCATGTTCAGATACGGACATCGTTTCTCATTTATTAATAGTTACTTCAAGATGTACACGATCTTTATTTAACTAAATCGAACGAAAGTGCCTCGAAGGCAGCAGGCTACATGTCTAACTATAGCGACTTTGTCCTGAATGGTTCCATTCTTCTCCAATTGCCTTATTTTGTTTTGAGATCCCCAGGTGGTCGAAATTACTCCGTAGCCCTCCACTACGGCCCCCCTTTCTCTCTATCCACTTTCACTCCCACCTTCATCGCTTCCCCTTACGGCGCGGTTCAGGTGTCCGCAGAGCAAGTGTGACGGATACTGTGTCTTTCCCTTCCTGTGAACCAATTATTATTATTGTTATTATTTTGAGCGCAAACAATTTACTTCACCTTTTACTTGTCAGATTGACGTTGGGGGGATGTTGAAGAATTAGATTAACATTTAGTCTCATATTTTAATTGCTTTCAAATCCGTATGATCGCCACCGAGAGAGCATTTTCTCGACTCACCAACCAACTACGCGGATAGGTTCCCGAGTATACAGGACCGTTGAGATGGAGACCAGCCAGGTTCATTGAGTTGCATGGGTTGGCCTGACTTATTACCGTGTAAAGCGGTATGACACGTTGTTTACACTGCTGCAGGATATGTGAAAGAAAACAACAGAACACTTTAGCTGCCCGCAACATCTGCAGAGTAAAGCTCACTGATAGGGCCAGGACGCTCCTATTCAAACCATGTTCGAATCGGCGCTTATCAACCCTGGGCAACCTTCTCTTGGCCCCTTTAGGGCACCTATCAAAAAGCAGCGTCTTGAAGCCAATCATGTGTCACAGTCTCGAACTTGGTGATGAAATCAGTTCCCACTTCTTGATCTGCGAAGCAAGTGCGGTTAAAGCTTACAAGGTTCTTCTTCAGTGATGTCAGTTTTGTAGCGAAAGCTGCACTGCGCTAGGTTTTCAAACCGTCTGCGTGGCACCGTGTTAGCGTTGCGCCGTGGCACCATCGAAGAAGAAGAAGCAAAAGAACGCTTGGTGACCCGGGTCCAAGGTGAACAAGGCTGAACAGGTGATCTTTAAACTTATGTTTTTGTTTAGTTGTCAATTACTTTAATACACTAATTCAGTTCGTGAAGGATATTTGGCAGTCCACACTGAACCCTGGCCAATCCCCTTCGTGGGTATGTGCCAAATATCAAGGAAGAAGATGAAGAAGAAGAAGAACAGGGCTGCCTCCCAGCCCGCTCAGCGCCGCTCAGGTGGGCGACAGGACTCCATTCGGACCTTAACTCCAGGTGCGCGCGTTTTCAGCCCGCGTTTGCGGTCTAAATGAAAAAAAGCCCAGGAAACCTTTATGTACCTCCCTGCTTCACGTGTCGATAGCAGTCTCCCCCTTCGCTTTCCGCTCGCAGCGTCGTGTCGAAGGAAATGTTCAGTGCGTCACTTTACTACTCTGGAGTGGTATTTATGGCTACAAATTAGTTCGCAAGGTAATTTTTACTTTGAAAATGTGTGGTACGAAACCGAAGAGTTGGTTTCAAACCACCTTAAAAATATTCCAGTTTTCACGCAGATATCGCACGTGAGGGCTAACAATTTGAGTGTTTTTGAACTGAACGCGTCCATTTTGCACGCAGAAAAAAGCTCACGGCCAAATACAGGTGAGTAAACCCACATTCGCCACGAAAGGCTGTAGCATAACTCATGCAGAATAGGTTAGTTTTTTTTTTAAAGAAGCGAATTACTTTATGAAGTAAATAGTTTGTATTGGAGAGGTTAAAGACTACCAGCATGAACTGCATGAAATGAAAAAAAAAAAAAAAGAACTCATTTCATATATGGTATACTGCAGACAAAATAAAACACAATGGCAGCTTCTTCGTTTAAAAAATTAAAAATATCCCGTGAGCCCAGAGTTTTATATAGTTTTGCCTCTAATTTCGCCCGAAATTCATAAAATGCTCGCACTGCTTCTGATTTGTCATACAGCGTCCTCTTAGTTGAGAGCTTAAAATAGCACCCAGACGCCTCGTCTTCCGCGTCTACATTTTTTTTTTCTGGTGAGTCGGAGCCCGAAATGTTTACCGCAGGCTGAAGCGAGAAAATGGGCTCAGTGAGGCGAACTGAGCGATGCCAGGGTGAGTACATCCAGTAGAAAGACGAGGAGCGTAAAAAGATTTAAGAAAGCATCCCAATAACACGCTGCCTGAAAAGCATGAATGAAACGGACAAGATATTGATTGATATTTCAGGAATATTTCAAATGAACACGCAATTTTTTCAGGAGTCTACGAGCGTTAACGGCACCAAAATTCACAATTTTGTCTTTCTCTTTCAGTAGCCTCCTTTTTGTCTTCACATTTTTCACTGGCCCCAATTTTTTAGGCTTAAGACGAGCGAAATGATGAGGATCGGTATTGCACCAATTCGGAGCTCTGCGACTTTGAGAAAGGATAGCAATTTACTTTTCCGGACTGAATAGCTGCTGCAACTTTATTAAAGGAATGATTGATATGGTCACCGAGGGCGCTGTTTTCTTCGATGCCTACATACAACACACCAAGGCAAAAAAATAATAAAGAGCACTGCAGAATCTGCATTGGAGTAATGCGAAAGCACGGATGCTGCTGTTGGTTGCTTCTAGTTGATTCTAGTTGCTTAATTCACTTCTTGTTTGCCCATTTTAGTCTTTGGTACTTTCAAATTGCGCGAATCCCTTCCTATGCCCTCCTTTCGGCTCTACCTGCGGGTGCGTGACGTCACATCCTCTACCTCACATTAATTCACTTATTGTTTACCCCTTTTAGTCTTTGGTGCTTTCAATTTGCGCGCAAATCCCTTCCTATGCCCTTTTTTTTTTTGCTCTACTTCCGGTTGCGTGACGTCACATCATTGACGTCATATCCAATAAGGCACCCGTTACTTTAGGTCTGAACCCTACCATCTCATGCGGCCATAGGTTTTCATCCTCCATGTATTTTGTTAATCTCGCTTGCACTACGTGTTCCATGAGCTTCCCCACACATGATGTCAGAGAGATTGGTCTTAGGTTTTCTAACTTTGGTTCTTTCCCCGGCTTAGGAATGAGAATCACTTGTGCCTTTTTCCATTCGTCCGGTAATTTACTTTCTTTCCATACTTTGTTTATGTATCGTGTGATTGCTTCCACCGATCCTTCATCTAGATTTCTAAGCATGACATTTGATATCTTATCTGGTCCAGAGGCCGAGCGAGTTCTTAACCCCGCAATAGCTGCTCTGACTTCTGCTACCGTGATATCTGCATCTAGTTTGCCATTCTCTGGACCCCCATATTCCGCTTGTTTAATTTCTGTTGTTTCTCCTATGTATATTTCTTTGAGTCTCTCCATTAGTTGCTTATCCGTCCCATGGAAAGCGTGTCTCGCCTTCACTTGGTTGATGCTAGCTGTCCGTTTTGTTTTGATTTGTTCGGGTCTAGGAGGTGCCTCAGTAGGTTCCACGTTTTGGCTAAGCTCATATTCCTATCCATTTCGTCACACGTGCTGCACCAGTTTTAATCGTTGTTTTATCCCGTAGGTTTCCATGTCTTTCATATGCCTGGCTAGCATCACAGGACATAATGCTCAGACTAAGACATGATATCATAGACAAGAAAGGGCTAGACACTAAGGTGATCCTAGGCCTAGACCTCACGAAGGCCTTCGATAATATCAGACATGACGCGGTACTAAAAGGTCTTGAGGAGGTAAACGTAGGCAAAAGAACATACAATTACATTAAGAACTTTCTTCAGGGCAGAAGGGCGGTGATTAAATTTCAGGACGCAGAGTCTCCCAGCATAAGGCTAGGAAGCAAAGGAACCCCTCAAGGTGCCGTGTTATCTCCATTTCTATTCAACATAGCAATGAGAGGCCTCCCAGCTAAGCTGAATGAGATCTCTTGAATAAAGTTCAGCATGTATGCTGACGATATTAACATCTGGATGAACAATGGAAGTGATGCAGAAATTGAGTGGAGCCTGCAGAGAGCTGCAGGCGCCGTGGTGAAGTATGCTGCCGACAGAGGACTAACATGCTCACCGCAGAAGTCGGAGCTCTTTAGGTACAACACCAACAGCAGAGACAAAAAGCCAATAAACATCAAAGTGGTAGTAGAGGGCCTAGAGGTGCCGCAGGTCGAAGAGATGAGGGTCCTGGGTATGGTTATCAATCATAAAGGCAACAATACCAATACCATTAAGAAATTAGCAACATATGCAGATCAAGTGCAAGGCATATTCAGAAGGATAGCAGTAAAAGGGAGAGGCCTAAAAGAGAGAAGCCTCCTAAGAATATCACAGGTGTACATAACAAGCAGAATCTGCTATGCAACGCCGTACTTAAATATGAACAAAGAGAACATAGATAAACTAGACAGAATACTGAGGAAATGTGCCAAGAGGGCTCTGGGACTTCCCATATCCACATCAACGGAACGTCTTGAGAAAATGGGTATCCACAACAGATGGGCCGAGCTAGCTGAGGGAGTTAGAATAGCTCAGCTGGAGCGACTTAGCCAATCTGAAACAGGAAGTGGATAGACATCAAACCGGGATACACTGCTCATAAGACAGTGGATATCCCGGAAGAGATAAGAGCCAGGATACGCGTCCCGCCTATGCCAAAAAATATGCACCCCGAATATAACAAAGAGAGGCGCAGGCATAGAGACAGAGCCTACGAGAAAAGAATGGGAGAACAACCAGCAGAACAAGTGGCCTACGTAGATGCTGCATGGGGACGGCAAGGAGCAGCCGTATCCGCAGTAGTCGACGGAACAGGAGCACCTGTAGTATCGGCTTCAAGCCGCACGAGAGACGCCAACGCGGCGGAGGAATTGGTAGTAGCGCTCACTTGTGTCGGTACCAAGGCTAAATTCATACTATGCGATAGCAAAAATGCGGTCAGAAATTTTGGGAAGGGAAGAATATCAGAAGAAGCTAAACGAGTCCTCGAATCGAGGCCGCTTGAGCGCAACGTGGAAATTATATGGATACCAGCACATGAATCCATCGCAGGGAATGAGGCTGCTCACGAGTTTGCCCGAGCTCTCTATCACCGGGCGGCTGCCGAGCAGCCCTCTTGCATGGATATAAAAGATAGCCTAATCTCGTATAAAGAGGTTACAGAGCACTATAAACTAAGCAGAAGGGTCTATCCGCCGCCAGACCGTTCCCTCGGAAACGGGGAGGCAATTGCATGGAGGAGGCTACAAGGGGGCAATCATATTAGTCCCTTTTGGGTATATGCAACAATTTCAAAAGGTGAAAAGGATCTACATTGCATAATATGTGGGAGATGGGGCACTCTAGATCATATTATTTGGGAATGTAACAACAGCCCAGGAGCTAAAGAAAATATAGATAGAGACGCCTGGGAGACCCTGCTGCGAAGCGAGGACCCCGCTCAGCAGCAGCAAGCCATCCGCCTGGCGGCTGAGGCCATGAAGCAACAATGTATCTTCACCAGACCTTAGTTCGCGAGGCTCCTGAGTAAGGCTCCATCAGGCCTGCGTGCTGGGGAGTCCGAAACGGAGCTTCTTCTCGGTGGAAATAAAAAGTTTTCAACAACAACAACAACCCGTTTCTTTCCGCTTTCACTCCTATCTTCCTCCCTTCCCTTACGGCGCGGTTCAGGCGTCCACAGAGCAAGTGTGGCAGATACTGCGCCTTTCCTTTTCTGGGAAACATTTATTCTAATTAATTACCTAATTAACTTATTGGTCTCATTATTTTTTCTGCAGCAAAATTACGTCAGTCTCTTTCGATTGATACCACTCATGACTTAATGCGACCCAACGCCTTCAGCTTGAGCGAATCAATTGCAAGGCGATGCGCTTAGTTACTGGTCTGCCACAGTACTGCCCAGTAGTGAACCTACACGCATGAAGCAATATTAATGCCCTTCAGGATCTGGCAGAGCAGCAATCGCAAGCCCAGCGAGTCCGTCTCTCCACAACGGCGGCTGGCTGACAGATCCTGCAGGCATTAGGCTACAACGTTGACAATTTAGAGCCACTTTCGTCCGCCGCCCCACCATGGGAGTTGATTCACTTAGTAGATGGTATACCATTACCAAAGAATATGAGTTCGGCTAATCCTCAAAGGCGCAAAGCTGCCGCCAAACGTCATAGGAAGATGTCACACAAGCTAGCCCAGGAAGGAGCTATCCAACTATACACAGACGCCGCTCAGTTTCAACACTGCGCAGCTATAGCTTGTCACGACTCTGTGTCAGATACCTCAGTAGTTCAACGGCTTTCCGAGGAACACACTGTTACCAATCTCGAACTCATTGCCATACGACTTGCCATTACTCTAATAGTAGCAAGACAGGATCGGGCTCCGTGCACCTACCATGTTTACACAGATTCACAAGCAGCGTACACTGCATGCCGCGCAGGGGGAGCAGACTATGCCATTCTGAACACTATTCGAACACAAGCCCGTCGCCTGAGAGAGGAGGGCTACACCTTAATTATCAAATGGATTCCTGCACACGAAGGAATCACTGGAAACGAAAAGGCACACCAGGCAGCGCGCGCAGCAGCTCTTTCCGCACCTTTGCCTGGATCCACATTCGTTTCCGCTTCGTGGCCCCCTGAGGACGTTACGCATCCGTCGTCGCCTCATATGGATAGGGCGGAGACATGGCATCGAGCACAACGCTATCGTCGAAGCATACTCCAGCACTTGGCCAACCCTGAGCAACTATATCGCTGCCCCGATAGCTCATTCCGGAGAGTGGAGGCAGTACTCCTTCGCAGAGCCCAAACTGGTCAGCTTCTGTCACCCGCGAAGCTGCACCTCATAAACCCGCAGATATACCCTTCTCCTCAGTGCCCGACATGCCCGGCCAGAGGCACGGCCGAACATCTCCTGTGGAGCTGCCCTACTTTTGACGCAGTACGGGAGAGAGCACTCAAGTCCCTGGGCGGGCTTCGACCTGCAACCCTGCAGGCATGGGTCGATCCCCTATCGCACATCGGGCTATCAGACGCAACCCGGCTCTGGCGAACTTTTCTTTCTTACTTCAAGGAAGAAGGACCAGGCCATTACTTCGCGGAGCCGACCTCGGGACGACCCTACCTCGAGGAAGAAGTGGACACCGGTCCCTCATATCTATCCCAACCGTCACCCCCACCCCCACCCATACCCTCACCACCACCCTTAACCACTCCCCCACCCCTACATCCATGAAGCAACTTAGTTCTGCCGCAAGGTAAACGCCTACCGTAAGCAAAAATAAAGACGTAATTAAAAAAAAAAATCTACCACTTCTCAAATACCCGCAGCTGCTGCGGACACGGTCTGCGGACAGAAATCTGTGAACATAGCGAAGTAACGCTTTCGTGTTAATAGTAAGTGCCGGAGCCCCTCATTCTCCATTGCAAGATTTTCGGGCCATTCCAACGCTACCAGCAGCACTGTCCTGCCCTTTTCCAGTACACAACAAGCAGGCTCTCACTTTCTCCAGTTCCTCATTGTCTCAAAGCGTTCGCCTCCGACTTGTAGCAGAAAAAAAAAGATATTAAATTTGCGATTGTGGTGACAGCCAGCGGTGTCACTCAGCATCACGTTTGCGAAATAAGATTTCATTCATAGATGGCGCCACAATGCACACCTCTCTACAATGTCCACGCTTAGCGCTTTTTTGGGCACTTTGGTACACGACATCCCACAGAGAAGTCCTCATTGACATTGATAGCTAAACACAAAGCACCGCTTGCTCTTTCTGAACAAATATTTGAATGGTATTTCCGTTTTGGTGCGGGAATCGTTCTTCGTTTTAAAAACCTTTTCGTCCGAAGCTTGCTCGAAACTGTTAGCAAGATAACAGAGAAAGTTATCAACCGAGGTGGTTGCATGCCTTTCTTACCTTGTTACGTTTTTGTGCTCATCCCTAGTTTCGTGATGACGCTTCCTACAGGTAGCTAAGATTCCAGACAAAGTATACGATGGATAAGTGGGAGTCGCAAGCACACTTTTACGTTAATACTTAATAGTTTTGCTCTCCATTGGTAAATCTACCATATGTGATCAAGGTGGTAAAAGTATTGAAAAAAAAAACACACTCTGAGTATTATTATCAACAGCAAATGATGTTAACATTCTTTTTGTATTGCAGCTATGGCTGTGATTTTTATTCACCCCTTTTTACAACCGAAATTGTTGCCACTTT
The DNA here is from genome assembly GCA_023969395.1 of Amblyomma maculatum. Taxonomy (NCBI): domain Eukaryota; kingdom Metazoa; phylum Arthropoda; class Arachnida; order Ixodida; family Ixodidae; genus Amblyomma; species Amblyomma maculatum. The sequence goes on from JAJIZL010000157.1 coordinate 1,761,126, forward strand.
GGACACCCGTCTTAACATCAAACGGACGTGCCTCAAGCCGGTCTCAGTAGAGCGACAACATGCTTGCAAAGTACCACTTCTGCTTTGTCTATAGTCTCTTATCTGAGTGCGCAACCCTGTGAAGCAAGATTGATCTCATTTTTTTTCAACAAAGACTGACACATATTACGCAAATGAGGAGTGTGTTGGATGTACCATTCTGCATGTGGCTTCTGCACATTATACCAAAGAACTTATGCATATCGCCGAGAACGCGCTAAACACATTCCTCAGTTGTTCCTCGCCTCAGATTCTCCTCGGCGAAAGCAAGCACCAGCAGTGCTGGGTATTGTAGCCGCCGTTCACCACTCGGGAGTCGTTTTGTTTTCTTCGCCAGACAAGTTGCACGGCTCGGCGCAGAGCTGGATTCCGTGCGTCGGAAGACGCGAGTATATTTTTGGACACCAGAGTGCAAGTCTCTGCCGCAGCAACTCCCCCCGTATTTCTGGCGAGCACCGCACAGCCCTCAAGAGACATTATTCGGCAGTGCCATCTCTTGGCTTTTGAAGTAGCGGTCTGATAAAATAGACGAAGGTAACTCCACGATCAAGGAAAAGGATGTAGGTATAATTGCTTTATCAACGATGAACACATCGCGCCAGAGTAGTTAGCGCTTGCTCCCTTCGTCAAGGTTTGTTTCATTGATCAATTATATCTGGACCTCTGTTTTATTTCTTGTATGTTTGCTATGCAGATTTTTTATGTTAGAAAATAGAATAGGTGATCATGTCCAACCCACCATTGAAAAGCTGGAAGAAATTTAATTCGTTGACGTTGGTAATTTTAGTATTTATTTATTATTTGATCCATGAAAAGATAAGAAGCAGTTTTCTTGAAGAGCCAAAGCTTCACGATCACCAATAGTAATTGTATTATTATCGGGCCACCCCCAAGGCATCATTATAAAATAATTACTTTTGGCTTTGGTGGCCAGATAAAATTATATTCAGTCGCATATAGGGGCACCAGATGATGATAGTTAAGAGTGGAACTTGGCTCGAGCATCAAGAGAGTTTGCTGAAGTCCATAGTTTGCGCTGTGGGGCTAGTTATTCCACACCTGTTTCAGCCCCAGAATTGACGCCAGAAAACCAAAAAAATCTGTGTGTTCGCCCGTAACGAAAGCGTTGCGGGCGAACGGACACGATCCGCGACCATGAGCCATTGAAGGCTATCGCCTTAAAAGGTGTTACAACCACCATGCGATGCCGACAGACGCTTTCCTGCTCCGCTCGGTCAGCTCTCCGCGGTGGCTCGCGCATGCGCAGTGTGAGAACTGCCCTTCTCTCTGCGCCGGCGCGCACATGTGCCGGCATTTCATAACCCTCCTCCTCGCCGTAGTGATTTTAGCTGCTGAAAACGTTTGTAACGGCACAGCTGGTTTCCATGGTTACGGCGCACGCGCATAGTGGCTTGTGATATGCATGTCGACCTTGGCTTTACATGGAGTGGTGAAGGTTTCGATTTAATATTACGGTCATAACTGCAGAAGGGGATGCATTGGTCTATTTCTTGTAAATGCCCCGTAGGACAACTGGGCTGACAAGTGCGTATAAGCTTGTCTAATGCGAGATTGGCATGGTTTGCATGTTTATGACGTTGAACATTCCAAAGCACTCAGGCTTTCAAGGACGTCGTAGTGGGTGTAGTTCTTCAGTGGCTTTTAATTGTTTTCAGGGGTCCGCTATGCACATTTGGAGTCGCGATCGGCGCTTTCTGAGATCTCCAACTCAAATTCTCCGACGTGGTCGTGCGTTCCTTGCCGACTTTTGCCGCACACTAGCTGTTTTCGAAAAACGATGTCATAAAATGGCTATTCAAGCTTTCACGCCTTAGCACCTTAACGGCGCCCTCACCACCCCTTCTTCACACTCTGTGAACATTCAAGACGAAGGTGGTAATTACATAGTTAATTACATTACGCAGCTTTAAAACAATGTTCAATATGATGGAAAATGATTCTTTAATATTGACGGCGGCTCTTTGTACTTTTAGACTTGTTCGTGCAGGATTGGCAGGTCAGATTTGTTAATTATTCGCGTTTTAAACCGACATTTGTCATAGCTGTGCGTCAGACGTCAAACTGCTTGCGCGTACTGTTTTAAGTCGACTGATATTCACTTCATTGGAGAGCTGGAATTTTGACACGAATAAGCTTCCCCCCCCCCCCCCCCTTTTTTTTTTAAATCTCTAGAGCGGCATGAATTTTCCACAATGCCACTTTTGCTGTGAAGGATAACGGCAGTGATTGAAATTTCAAGATTTTTTATTTCAGCCTCAGGTCGAGTAGATTTCCACGCCCCAGGTAACACCTGTCAAAATTCACATCGTGTAGCCTGGTAGTTTTGTGTGTGTTTTTTTTTCAAACTTTAGGGGAAAAAGAGCTCACTTCAGCAGGTCCGAAGTGTCGATGCGACCAGGTTGCCAAACTGACGTAAGCGCTCGCGCGGAATATTAGCTGCGTTTTACACCTCACAGATGGGCAATCTCAGATGCTGATCACGTGGTCTTTGTATAAACCGTAAGGGGTGAAACCGCACGACTTCCAAGCCACGACTCTTGTAGTTGGGGCGGGAAGCCAGCACGTGCTCTCGCTGAGCGTTAACGGCGGAAGCAAAACGGAGCAATGCTATGGTGGCGACCCCACTATGGTGCCGCGGGAGGAGGAAGTACGCGCTTGCCGCGCTACGGCCTTGCCATTTGTGTTCCCACTGGACATCCTACGCCATCTTTTGAGAAGCGATGGAAGAATGCAAACGTGGAATTGCTTTCGGGCTGTTTAAAAACGGCCCGCGCTGACGGCCTCTCAGGTGAAAATGAACTGCGCTAAGTGCGCCGAGCTGTCATGCAGATTTCAGAGGACCACTGAGAATAGTTGTTAATTGCAGTCAGTGCCTGGCGAATGGCTACCCTGGCGAATTTGTTTCACGCTAGCTGATAGCTTCTTGGTGAATAGTCATCGATGACTCTGTGGTGCTTCAGTCAGTCTTCCTATCTGCCTGAAACGATTTAATACATCGCGATACGGCTACTTATCTTCGTCGAACTAACGGTTCTGCATCTTATCACCGGTGCATAAGTGATAGCCGTCCTGCGAGATTTAAAGCTTTGCAAGCCTTTAAATGAAAGGGGGCAGACGACTACGAAGATATCCCGTATCAGTCCCAGTTATAGCAGTGGGTTATAAAGAATAGGAACAAAACGTGCGAGGTGGAATTTAGGCTTTTAATATATCTCATTTCAATCTGGTACACAGATTAGTAAATTCGTTTTTAATTTCATGTCTCCTCTAATCAAAATGATTGTTTCTTCACTTCCACTGCTTTAATGAGATGTCATACGCGAACCAATGAGCTGCGCGAAAAAACAGAAGTTCTTATACATATGGACAGGAATAAACCGGCAGGCTACTGGCAAACTTCGAGCGGCATACCTACCGTGTCAACTAGAACTTTCCAAATTCTTGTCTGTATTTAGGTTTTATGAATAACTGTGCATAACGTTATAACCTGTAAACCGCAGAGGATTTCGTTTTGGTGTCACTCTGAAGCAATAATTATACGTGGAGATAATCGATTACAAACAAAAAATAGCAACCACTTGGCGCCTTTGGGATTGTCTATTTGATAATGCAATATGTTCATGAATATATTATTTCTCATTGATAAGTAGGGAAATCCCATACACTGTCCTTGTTGTCATTGGCTGTTGGCTTCCTTGTTATGTATCTCATGACAGGACCCTCTTTTGCTCTACATTTATTTAAAGATCAGCTGAATAACTGGTACTGCAAAGTCACCGGTGAATGTTAGTAAAAATCAGTTGCTTGCATAATAAAACCCAGTCGATTTATCTACATATGACAGTGTGAGGTTACTTCGAGTTACAATTGTGTATATAGAAGGTAATAGAGATATTAAGTCATTCGGTCGAGGGGCCGGAAGTGCAGTTCATCTCTAGACAGCGGAATACCGGAAATTGTGCAGTCATTAATGTTCTCAAGAATGCAAACAAATTTGATGGAATAACCAACCATTTCATTTTTGAATTTTCTTTTTCATAATGATACTGCTTGATAAAGGTCCTTAAACTAATATGGAATTCCAGGGTGCAGCTCAAACATTTTCTTTCTATTGATATACCATACAGTACCGCAACCCTCGTCATATTCGCTATAAACATTGCATTAATTAATACCGCTGAAGGAAAAAAACGAAGCTGTAATTTGTCTTTATAATGTCGAGGCTCCCGTAAAAGGTAGACAACGTGGCTCTGATGTTCGTGCGAACATTTTGTTAAAGTATAATAACAGATGCATGCTCTTGGCAGGATGCATAGCCTGTAGAAATTTGCGCGCGATTCGCTCTACGGTAAGGTGAAAATTTAATCGTATTTTACACTATCCCACGCCATTTTAATGAAGACATCACAAGTCTGCTTTAAAAGGCAAACCTCATTATAAAGTCTTAGTAAACTAAATGACAGTCATGAGTGAAGGCAACATGCGTATTTTTGTAACGATAGCGCTTTGTTCAGTGACAGGCCTTACTTAAAAAGTCTAAATTTTGCGGCGCAATGGTACAAATTTTGCCAGAGGGTCTTCAACGTGCTGAAGATGCTAAAGCGATGTGAAAACTAGAATTACTGAGAGCATGAAAAAAATAAATTCTTGCAGTATTAGGGATTCCTTAAAAGGTTAAAACGTAAGCATGCAATGAAGAAAATGCAGGACGACAATAAAAAACCAAAATTAAACGAGGTTTGCACGCGTAGGCGAAACAGGGCACTCATGTATTAATGGCTTTAGTTACAAAATGAAATTGGTTCTGTCAGTTTCGGGTTTCTCAGTTAAGCAAGCTAATTGGATCTTTTTTTGAGCTTGTAGAAAAACAGACATAAAATGCATAAACTGCTCAGACTTCAAATAGGTTTAAACGTGCCGGCAAGCTGAAAAAAACAGAACATGACGTAAGGTGAAGACTTGATTTAATAGTGGCTGCAGGATGAGCGTGAGTGCTCCACCCGTGCCATTGTTCACTTGTCTATTACATGGCCTTGTCCCTTGCATGGCTCGGGTCCATTTAGCCGCCGTTGCATTCGTACACGAAGAGTAAGCAGTATATCCTTACTATACGCGGATACTATCACGATGTGTAGCACCCACCAAGATCTGTCCACACAGGAGGCCGCCTTGCAATCAACCTTTCATATTATCTCTAATGACACCTAGTCATTTGGCCTTCATGGAAATGCTGCATACACGTCGGTCGCAAAGCGCTGGGGACGCCGTAAACTTGTTGCAAATCCAATTCGTCTCTATCAGGCACCCCGCTACAAGACAGTCCGAGCGTAAAAGATTTCCCGTTGTTTGGCTTGTGGTTAAACCTGGAGTTAACGCGAAAGCAATTTGCATGGCTACGCTTAGGTTCGACTTCACAGTAAAAACATGGCTTTGACGTATAGGCATCTTCGAGGCGCTGCAGATGAAGTTATGTAATGTTAGGAAGATAGTGAGAGACCGGAAAGCGTGGCGTGATATGGTCCAAAGGGTCACGAAGAGTCGTACACGACTGAATGACTGAACTGAATTGAACTCAGTTTACTCTGTGATTTCAGCTTTATTTATGCCATAGGGGAATCACTTCACGCATGAGTGCACCCCTTGCCTCTCGTCGTTGACCACTCTCATTTGGGTGTAGAAGACTTCTAGTGGTATGACATCGTCTCTGCGTCGAACTCTGGGGCATACCACTGTCACAACGTTCGAACGAACCTTCTGTCCCAGCACTTCGCTTGTGTCGTTCGACTCTACCAACTAACGACTTATCTGTCTT
>JAJIZL010000157.1:1773784-1825623 GCA_023969395.1 Amblyomma maculatum
AATAATAATAATAATAATAATAATAATAATAATAATAATAATAATAAATTGGTTCACAGGAAGGGAAAGGCACTGTATCTGTCACACTTGCTCAGTGGACACAACCGCGCCGTAAGGGAAGGGATGAAGGTGGGAGTGAAAGTGGAGAGAAGGGGAAGCCGTAGTGGAGGGCTATGAAGTAATTTCGACCACCTTTAACGTGCGCTGACATCGCACAGCACACGGTCACCGAAATGCAAGTATAAAGACCAGATGGAAGATGGTCCTTACAGCGGACAACAGGGCAAATACGGCAAACACATTTAATAGAAATAAAATGTTGGACAAACTCCCCTCTCACTTTGCTGTAATGCACACCTATCACCTACAGTGCTTTAGCTGAACCACTGCTAGTCTGAATTTCACGTTACAACCACCAGAATGCGATGCCGCGATGAAAATCGCGGATCGCATTCGCGGCATCGCATTCGCGGCATTTTGAAGCTAGATCAGGGTGCTTTAGAGTACGCAGCTACAAAAAGAAACTTAACAATGAAGATGGCGCATGTGCTGTATGTGGTAACTCCAGTGAAACAATGGACCATGTTATACTCGAATGTAGTGATATCCATTCGGAAGTTGATGCAGGCGCAGTCACTGTTCCTGGAGCTCTGGGGTTTAGAGATACCAGTGGCCGGGTGAATAAACCGGCGGTGGAAACTAGCAAAAAACGACTGGAAGATTGGTGGCTTAAAAGCAGAGAAGTGCCATAATGTTAGTAACGTATAGAAACAAACATTTAATAGCTAGAATGATGGTTTAGTTAACCAATCTAAAGCAATAATTAGGCTGTAGGGAGAACAATGAGCATGATAGCTACTGCTACCACCCCGTTTCAAAGGGGACGCTCCTATATTCCATTCATCCATCCATCGAAATGTTACGAGCTTGACGTTTAGAAACGGGTGTCATATATAGTGCTTTATAATAACTTGAGTAGATGGTTGGTTGGTTGGTTCATAGGAAGGGAAAGGCGCAGTATCTGTCACACTTGCTCTGTGGACACCTGAACCGCGCCGTAAGGGAAGGGATGAAGGTGGGAGTGAAAGTGGATAGAGAGAAAGGGGGGCCGTAGTGGAGGGCTACGGAATAATTTCGACCACCTGGGGATCTTTAACTTGCGCTGACATCGCACAGCACACTGACGCCACTTCGTTTCACCTCCATCGAAACGCAGCCGCCGAGGCCGGGATCGAGTTTGCTATTAGCAACACTGCACATGTCCCGGCACGGTGGTGCCGAGGTTAGGACGCTCGGCTGTTGTTTCCAGGGATGCGGGATCAAATATGTTTTTCGATGGAGGCGAAAAGCAAGGCGCTGTGCTATGTCCGTGCACGTTAAATAACCCCCAGGCGGTCGAAATTTTCGGAGCCCTCTGCTGTGGCGCCTCTTATAGCCTGAGTCTCTTGGAACGTTAGACTCCATAATCCAGACATGACGAACTACTTTCTATTCCTGCAAAATAATAAGCAGTGTTTGGACCATGAAATGTACGCCTGTGCAAATGCTCCCAATTTTATAACAGCGAATCGAGTATTCTTGCTTTTGATATTTTAATATCTTTTTCACGAGGAAACAAAATTCAGCATATCCCACATTGCTACATGTCCACCATAGCATACTTCATGAAATCCATCTCAGCGACTCATACCATTGCGGCAAATGGCAGGGAGAGGGCCTGATTCGAGTGGTGTAAGGGAGGTCGGCTAACAACGCACAGGTTTGAAGTACGGGAAGAAGCGAGAGTAAAGAAGAACCGAGAAGAACAACCGTGTAGAAGCCAGATCAATCCAGATGAAGCTACAGGCAGATCCTCTTATTTCCCTAACCGGTGCCCGAGAGCCGTCTCTTCTGGTCGGAAAGGCTTCATTGTTTACCCAATATACGGACGAATCAAATAGTGCATTAGGGAATTATTCGAATAAAAAAAAAAAAAAACATGTCATGAAGTTTTTGAACGATTTGATTGGAGTCCGAATAAAGCCCACTTAAGCAGAATGCGCTCGTACGCTGACCTCTACTGATTAAGGATCTTATCAGACCGTTCTTGGGACAGTGTGCTCTTGCTCTAATTAGCTAAGCTTTCTCGTCAGGTCACAATCACGTAGCATATTGCGCGTAACTCAAACTAACTACTGTATAGCGGCTGGAACGCGTGAGTCAAGCCGCCGACGGGTCTTTCAGTTTCGCCAGCAACAGAGAGAGCGATGGAACCTATGAATGACCATGACTTCTGGAAGTGTCTATAATTAGTAGATTATTATTAGTATATTATTAGATTATCCATTAGTAGATTTAAGTAGCATAAAGTTTAGGCCATTTGACGCGGAGGCTGCTATACGGCGCCACAATCTTGTGGCCACCGCGATTAAATCGAGCCATGTCACCTGAGCTTAGCGCGGGGACCATAGGTAAATCTCTGACATTTGCATTTGCAGCTCCCAGATGATGCCACATGTACTGCTAAAACTGCTGCTACCCTTGCTTTCGCACTCTATTTGATTTTACAGATAACTCCTACTTTCTTTTAGAGGTTAAAAAAACAGTAATCACACTGATGTTGCGCACACTGCGGCAGCAGTGTTGTATACGCCATAAAATATACGCAAGCGATTACAATTACAGTCACACTATCTGAAATGTAACTGATTATAGCGGTGATTGACTGCCAGAGAACAGTGAATGAATAACTACAGAACCGTAATAGAGTACTATTAGGTCATTTGCTTTTCGAAGTTTATATACATGACACAGACTGGCTCAAACAGGAAAAAAACTATGTGCAGGTTTCTTGAAGTGCTTCTACAAATTTTTAATTTGAAACATCAGTCATTTTTAATAGCTGTCGACGATGATTTTGAAAAGTTTTTCCACCAAGAAATCAGCCGCTGCACTGAACACTCTCTCAGTGTAAGCGTTAGAGGAAGCACCATGGCGTTACACTGTACGAACATATTTCGCACATGGTTACAGTGGCATAGAAGCTTCCATACCAGTATCTGCGCCCTGTGTGCACCGCCGCACTTCGCTGCTGGTACTGCGAAAAGGATCTGCAGGCAAGACGGCTCAAAAGGTGAAAAAATTGGCTGTAGGCTTTTTTTGGCTACATCTGGCGTAGCTTCTGGCGTGGAACCATAACAAGGTCGGTTCACTTCCGCCAGAAGCTGGTGAGGCCCCTTTTTTTTAGAAACGCCTTTAGCCTTAAATCTAGGGATTGCAGACGGACAAGAGCTGAAGCTGCACCAAGAAACAAGATCGCAGAGAGTTTAACACGCCTGATAACCAAAGACTAAATTTTAATCCACCCAAATCGGAGTAAATAGCTTGTCATCTAGTGTCCTCCCTAAAAGAGGCTCGATTCAGAATGAAAGGTCTGGGGTAAACTTTTACCCCAAGAAAAACAGAGCATATGCATGTGGCAGCGGGTGTTCGTCTGGGTTACATTTTCTCCCTCCAAAAAACGGAGCAGGTAAGGCTAGCAACGGGAGCTGATATGAGGGAGATGTTCAACCCAGAATATACGGAACACTTAGGTTGGTAAAGGGAGCCGAAGCTCACCGTATAAATACGTCTATTTGCTGGTAATATGAGGCGTGGTTACCGCGGCCCTTTCCAATGCAATATATTATTTCATTTTCGAAATTAAAATGGCTCCCCCACGTGCTCAGGTCTGTTTCTGGAGAGTAGATGTGGTCCGCTGCACATGGCATCGACGTCGTGTATGTACACGACGCCATGATCTCGCTCCATCGACGTCCTGAAAGACGTAAAAGCAGCGGTCCGACGAACTCCACTGTTGTCGTTCTCGCTCTGTTCGTAAAATACAGGGGCAACTTTGCTGCTTGGTGGCATTTTGGAAGCCCGAAATGACCTCAAAGGTGTGGTATATGAACTTGGAATATACTACCAACATCTTTAAGACGTAGTGCTGAAAGGAACAGGACAAAAAGATCAAAAGTAAAACACCTCGGATCGCCGCCTTTACATCCTTCTGGATGCCGACTTTACGACATCTTGGTGCCATGCTTACCCACGACGTCGCAGCCACGCGCGGCGTAACGCCGAATCCAGCGGAAACGAAACGAGACCCATGGTGGCAGTGTACTTGTAATTACGACATTCAATCAAACCTAATCGCATTGGCAACAACTACCATCAAATGCTTCCACATTAGCCATTTATACGCCTCTATTGTGTGCACTGCATGTCTGTAAAAACTACACACACAACAGCAGGAAAAGAGAAATTAACTTTCGAACGATGCAAAAAGCGCTTTTATTTCCACATGCCTTCACAAAAGAATGTTGGAAAACAAAAATTACCACACAAAATAATTACAGGTCCCTGCTCAGCATACAGTTTCTGGGCCTGAAACACATTCTTTCATCCATTCCAAGCGGTCCATCTTTATTATAAGGTACAACATTTTAACCAAAATAAAAAATGCCGAATATTACGTTACCACCAAATGTGAAATCTGAGCGTAGCTCATCAACTGTTTCAGCTTCTCGATAGATTGAGGCAAAGCATTGGTGCAACATGCATGTGCAATTACAGAGAGGTTTAAGCCAAGCGGTTCGCAGTTGCGAACAGCGGCGGGGGTGTTTCGGTTCGGTACGTGCACATGTCTAAATCCGCAGCCACTGATCCGGCGCTCTGATTGCCGTCGCACAGGGGTGGCATTGGAGGAGCAGCGAAGAGAGCAAACGAGTTATCGCGAGGTCGCGGGAGGCAGCGCGTGGGCCCATAGGAATGTTGTGCGGCGAAGAGATAGCAGCGACTGACTGATGCCGCTGGCGCCGCTAGAGAGTGAAGACAACGTTTCTCTGTGGATCCCAACCTCCACGCCGCTAGAAGGCAGGCTAGGGCAGACTATGTGCAGTGAAACCTAACCACAATGGAAAATACAGTATACACAGACGCGGCCCTATACCCATGGGACCGCAGGACCAGAAAGTTCCGAGTCGGGGCAGCAGTGGTGAAACCACATGGGGGAACCAATCAGCAGTGCGATGTTAAGAAACTGTACGGTAACGGAGGGGGAGGAGGCTGCCGTAGCTCTAGCGGCGGCCGAAGGTTACCGTAGGAACAAGTCTCTCATAATCCTAACAGACTCCAAAGCAGCATGCAGGAACTACACACGGGGCAAAATAAGTAAGGAAGCGCTGAGCATCCTTCTTGAAGCAAGGCTTCCAAATAAGACCTTAAGACACAGCATTTTCTGGATACCGGCACACACCGGGATAGAGGGTAACTCGAGGGTAGACAGCCTAGTTCGCGAGATCACGAACCGAGCAGGGCAGTCAGAAGCCCTGGAGGACCCCATAACGGTGGAACCAACGTATACAGAAATACTAAACTGCCACAGAGGGCGGAGATTCAAATGCCCACCACCCCACACATCATTAACACAGCACGAGGCGGTCTGCTGGCGGAGACTGCAAGCAGGGACATTCCACAATCTATACATACTACACAAGATGTTCCCTACACAATACAGGAACACATGTCCGTGGTGCGGGGCAACCCCCACACTATATCACATCACATGGGAATGCGAACGAAACAGAGCCTTCCACAAACTAAATAACCCGAGTGCGGAACAATGGGAGGGTCTGCTGACCAGCAGCGAGCTCACGGCCCAAAGGGCACTGGTGCGGCATGCCTGCGAAGCAGCAAGACTCAGCGGTGCCCTGGAATAGGGGCGCCGACCTTGTGACGAGGCCGAAAATATGAAGACATCGGCCCGCCGCAAAAACCAGAAACTTTTTAGAGCAATAAATCTTTTTTCTCTCTCTCTCTCTGCGTTTCGGCTTGGGATGCATGCACCGTGATACGGTGATAGCGAGTCGGCGCTTCGGCAACCGGAGAACATCGTCGGCGCCACGCAGGAAGAGGGGTAGGGTGGTACACGCAGCGGTGAACGCTTGCGCCAGGAGCGCGCGCAGCAATCGGAGAACACGTGCGGTCGCCGCACCGGAGGACGGGGGAAGGGGAAGGGGAGGATACACTCAGCGACGAACTGGTGCGGCAGGACAGTGCGCTGGCCCCGGCTGCAGAGCTGGTTACGAGGGACAACGGCGACGGCCACGACGACGCGAAACGCAGGAACGGCCGACAAAAAGCTACGCTCTAAAATAAATGAAAATACAGAAACTGAAGAAAAAATAGACTGAAAGCACACTGTAGTATGCCAAGGTTTGGCGAACAGTTTAGGCAGCAGGCTTAGGCATTCGAAACTTTCTAAAGCATTCCGCGCAGAAAATATGAGGGTTCTTTAGTTTCCTGTGCAATGCACCAGCGGCATGAGGTAACAAATGTAGGAAATTATTCCTAATTTTCGTTCTTTGAGGTGCTACAACTTGTTTATAGCTAAAGCGCGTTCATAACTGTTATGCTCAGACTGTGGACATAATTTTCAGAGAAAAATTAAGTATCTAAAGCCCAAACTTAATGACTCAATATGTAAAAAGAAAACGCATTAAGAACAGAAAAGCCGATGAAATACAGTTTTGTTTCAGAGAAAAGCAATGCATTCAACGTTTCAACTTATGAGAGTGAAGTTCACTCACAAAAAGAAATAGCGACAAGAAACAGTCAACTTCAAAAGTACGGTGAATAAAAATTGTGGGGGTTTAAGCTTGGCTTGGACCTAGGGGCAGAGCGAAAGCTGTTAGTTGCAGTGCTAGCCCATGTAACACCGCCTTTTTAATCCGTAGCATAGTAATAATTTAAATTGTTTAATAGCTGGTTTACAGGGAAGAAACGGCGCAGCATTTGCCACACGTATTTCTTGGACATGTGAGCAGCGCCTTAAGATAAGGGAGGAGGGTGAGAGTGAAATCACGAAGAGGCGTCATAGTGTATAACAACGGAGTAATTTATAGCACCTGGAGATCTTTAATGGGCACGAAATTGATTCTGCATGCATGGAGTGGTTGGCTGCTCCTAGCCGTAATGCGCTGAGAGTGGGGGGCTGCGTCTTTTGCGATGAGGCTCGCACGCCAGCGGTGCTTGTACCTGTTGTAAACCACCATTGCACCCGCCACCGCTTCGTTGGCGGACGCCGGCCGCGACGCACATCTTTCTCTCTCTCCTCCTTCTTTTTCTTTTTTTTTTCATTTCTATTTTTCTTTTGTCCGTACGAGGCAGCGGAGGAGGCTCAGCTACGGAGCATGTAGCAGGCCCGTGCCTTTTTTTCCCATCTTCCTACAGTTGCAACAATAACAATCACAAGGGCGCGACCAACGCCTGTAATGGAGACATCCGGGAAACAACTGTCAATGTCTGCCATATATGACCATGGAAGCCACTGAGCAAGTTGAGAAAAATATGCGTGCAAATTATAATTCTACTTCACACTCCTCCATATGAGGGAAATCGATCGCAGCGATGAACGGAGCGCCCCATGCAATCGGGCCCTCCTCTTAAATATTCTCAATGCATTTTTGTGTTTTCTTTGTGCCCACCTTTGTCGCACGCATCTTTTTATGCACGTCACAAATACACAAATAGCATATTTAAGGTTGCTTCTTCTTTCTAGGAGCTTCAGGCTTCTGCATATATCGTCTGCGCAGCCTAAGGCATGCCACACGCATCCAGGAAGCGTTTTTCGTGCTACAGTATGCGCACTCTAAACGTTTCTCCGGAATACAAAGCGTGACCGACATTGTCATGACGTCCTTTTGTTTTAGAAAGCTTCAGTGGAGGTGGCTTAAAGTGCTTTGCAGCGTCGGAATGACCGTCTCAATTGAAAAAAGTGCTCTCAATTATTCTAGTTGCTGTCACATGTCCAACACGTTCACTGCATTTAAGTCACGTATGCATTTAGTGTTTCCTTCCAAACATTTCTTCTGTTAAACTATGTCCGCCCTCTTCTTAATATTGATGAGGAGCCTGTAGAGGCTGTCTGTGGTTGCATATTCGGTGGCCGCAGTCACGAATGACCCAGAACAGCCGCGAAGACGAAAAAGAAGAACGCTCGGTCATCCGCAGCTAATGCTTTCGCTCCACATTTGGTTCAGCAGCGTTGAACCCTTCTAATTTTTTAAGACATTTAATGAAACATTTATTCTGGTAGTATCGGGGTTGTCTGGTGACGCGGCAGAACTGGTTCTTTCACACACGCAGGTCACAACTTCATAATACAGAAGCGGATAGTGTTCCGGAATATCATACGTTGCATAAACCTATTCCGTCACCTAGAGATTAATTGCAAGTATACCATTACATTATTTTTTATGACGAATGAAAACTCTATGTGTCGATGTCGTTATTGCTTTTAAATTGAAGTTAATGGAACTCCTTACCTTAACACTGAGCAAAATAGAACGTTCTGGCTCGCAGTAGTGAGAGGGTCCTTGTTTATTTCTGGCCGTACAGTAACAATATTAAAGCAACGTTAGGTACAATCTCGCGTACGTACATGTATACAAAGACACATATAGAGAAACGGGTAACAGTTTAATAAAGTTGCCTTTCACAGACGTGAGGACGAAGCTCCCTGCAGCGCATAGACGGCTCATGTAGCCACTCGGGCAGTGCGACGAATGTGAGACTGAAGCGCCGCTCGGAGGACATGTGAGGGGCGCCTGCATGCCAGTAAGCTTTCGCACCCATCGCATGTGTCACCTATGAACCTGTGCACCGATGCCCTCGCACATGTAGGCGAAGAGAAATAACTCAAGATACCGGCATTCTAGTGGAAATTAAGAAGAAAAAATGGGCCACGTAGTGCGAAGAGAGGATAACCGATGGTCGCTGAGGGTAACAAACTGGATTCCAAGGGAAGGAAAGCCTAGCAGGGGGCGGCAGAAAGTTAGGTGGGCGGATGAGATTAAGAAGTTCGCAGGGGTCAAGTTGATGCAGCTAGAACAGAACCGGGTTAAGTGGAGAAATATGGGAGAGGCCTTCGCCCTGCAGTGGATATAGTCAGGCTGATGATGATGATGATGATGATGATGATGATGATGATGATATAGGCGAAGGGACAGTCCTCGACGCTAACGAAACGTCTCAAGTCTGGAGCGCTGTGTAATCTGAATATAGGAGACAACTGAGCGTGCCTTCGTGTACTGCTGGGATGGACTAGTACTGCTGAAAGTGGACCTTAATCGTTCGTGCAAGTGAGTATAATGCAAATCATCGCTAAGTTAAACCCACTGTACGTGCTAAAGGTAATACAGTTCAATGCTTTCAAGTTGACATGCGGCATAATTTTGAATGATATTGAGTTTTCAATTACTTCCTTGCTTACATATGTGTGGAAAGAAAGGAGATTTTAAATATTACTGTTATTACAACTCGAAGAATTATTTGACTGTGGTGACTGCGTCCCACCGAATGTATCCACCTTCCTTGAATCTAAATTATCAGTGTTTAAATTTAAATAAATTATGTAAATAAGAAGATGCCTAGAAACGTAGCGACCATGCGCGGTTGCGACACTCAAGGCGAGTGGAGTTTAGTTTGCGAAACCATATCTGTGTGGTTTTTAATTTTGACCGAATTCACCTTGCGGCTGTTATGTAAATCAGTTTCCTTGTATGACTATTTTTGCTTGTATATGTATATCACGCAGGCTTGCGCTAGTCTAGCACATGGGATGTGCGAACTAATTTAGGTAAATTGTTGTCGCTCGTTTGAAGTAGCACGCATTCTATGTCTCCACTTCCATACCTTCCTTTTATCCGAAGAGTATAGATGAGGTGGATTTCTTAGTTTAGATCGCAGGATATGGTGACACGTATGTATTTTAAGGGAATATTTTGCGATATACAGTTTAACACCTTGGCTCACAATGAAATTCGGAAATGTTCTTTATCCTTTTATTTTACCTGCCGTTTTTAGTAACACATTGCCATCTCTAACGTTTCGTGCCAGTCGAAGATAGCTTTTATTGGTGAAATCAGGGTCCGATCCGATATTCAGTATGGTAAAATTGAAGTTCAGTATAATTATTGAGCTGAGAATAAATGCACCGTAAAAGGGCTGTCGTGTTCGTCCGTCGTGTACTTATGTGATACAACAACAGGACAGGGCTGCACCTTGAGGCCCTGGCCCGCTGTAATGAAAAGGTAGTATTTATGATTAAACGTCGTGCGCATTCAAGAATGCTTCCTATTAAAATATAACTTTGTTTTGCTGCTGTTCCCTTCTTTTCTGGTTCTGGTTCTTGTTTTTGTTTCATTTGCAGATCTGGATGCTACCTTCTGGTTTTTTCTTTTTATTCTTCTTAAGCCAGCGTGGACCACCTTGCGACATGGACTTCGTTTTTTTTTTAATACCTTCTTTCGCTTTTTGGAAACAGTGCTTTTTTTTTATCTCGAGCTTGTGCTCCCTTTTATTTATATTTTTAATTGGTTTTATGCCTGGCAAAGCTTTTGCGGGTCCGGGCTCCCTGTTCCTTTTTTTACATTTTTTTTCTCAGTTCGAGTGGACGAATAAAGCGGAAAATGGAAATGGTTGAACAGGCATGAACGCCCCTCCTTCCTCTTCTTCCTCTTCCTCTTCCACTCCTTCTTCTTCCTCTTCTTCTTCCTATTCTTCATCTTCTTCCTCCTACTCCTCCTCCTCTTCTTCTCCCGGAACTACGCGGCGGGCCGAAACCTGGCGCAGTATTGCTATCGCAATAAAAGTTGCATTCGCAGGTAGGCACCTCTTTTCGCGAGGAAAAAGCATAAACAAGGGTGCTTGGTAACTCAGTCGAGCCTTAGTTGTTGGAGACTCGAGGTGTGGCTCGGTCTCCAGCTTCTGCAGCTGCTGCGCTCAGACAATATAGACGACAATTGGCGGTGTAAGACGGCAAAAGCCGGTCGAAAGCTACCTCGCTTACTTTATCAGAACGCTGTCGCGTGGACCTGGAATCGGCGGCCATTAGGCGGGTCTCGGCAGATTTCGCAGACATCTGTAACGCTCGCTGACCGGTGGATAAATGCCAAATAACTAGTCGAACACGTTGCTGTAAGTACAGGCTAGGTACCCATAATTTTTCACGACCTGCGAATGACTCCTATACTGAGAGACAATATAGGGTCTTGAGAAAAAGTAGCATACAATACGCAGCCAGAGGCAAAATTCTGGAAAACTACATCAAATCGCCACCTAGCGAAAAACGACCAGGACAGCGACACATGCATGTCGATAAAAAAGGGCACCGCCGTGATGGCCTCGATCCCAGATAACTGTTGCTAGATAGCGTTGCAATGCAGTTTTTTCGAGCTTCGCCACTGGCTACGTGTTGTATACCACTTTAGCTCACGACTGAATCTAGCTCCTAAATATTTAGCAGGGACGCTGTCTGGGCTAAGAAGTATTTTGTATTTATGTTTGATCCATTTAGACTTTTTCGTCTTACAAAAATAATTTGCTGGACAGAGAGTGCGGTGGACGTTCGCTTTTTCAATTCTTGAACCAATAGGTCTGATGAAGCATTTACGCATTGTAAAAGGTTGTTCGCCTTGTAATAAACAATGTATTTGTGTTCTTATTGCATGAAGCAAGATCATGTAAAGTCGCTGGTATAGTGTGGTATAAGACTAATGTATAGGGTCTGCATAATTTACTTTTACTTAACGAATGCTGGTTCCTCCCTTAATCTTCTCACGTTGTATTGATAATATCCGCGAAAGGTATCAAACTTTGGTTTGGGTTCGCTTCTTTTTCTTTCCTTTTTTTAGCACTTACTGTGTTGGTTTACTTGAATAATGCCTCTGTTTATCAGTTATATCATTTTATTGCGCTCTTCGAGCATTTCGAAACAAAACAAAACCTAATTGCGCAGTCATTTTTCGTCACCACAGAATAAAACCTTTACAACAGTATTTTTAAACGATATAAGCTATTTATAAGGAGCGGTTGTCTTTTCTGTTCTTCGGAGGCTGTGCCTCTTTCATCCCTAACAAGTTTTGGTCACTCAGCGTGCCGAAGTCAGAAACGTTGAATTTTCTCGAATTGCTGTTATAATCATGAATGCTTTACAGGGGTTAGGAGAGTGTTCTACATCCGTCAATTTCTTTTACTATTTTCGCAGTAGCGCTAGCGAACTCAACACAGACAAAATATGTGATTTGGCATAAACGCTTACTATTTTAGGTTTATTGTACTTTGTAATTAAACGCGTTTTGCAAAAATGTACAGTGATATTATGGTTGTATTAATTTCACAAACCATCTAGGATATGCCGGCAAACGTTTCGCGCTCCGAATATATACACGTACATTATGAGTAGAAGGAAGAATATATATGGTATAGGTGTAGAGGATGTTGCTGAGTAAGCACATTCTTGGTGTGCTCGTTCAGCCGCTGCAATACTTTTCTGCACTTTCTAGGCATCTGCCTAAAAACTGTTGCAATTCTTGTTGAGGTGCGGGGTACGCTTGCTGATCTGCGTACGTATATGAGATAAACATTGATCTCACGCCGGTCCATGAGCGCCCAAGCCGCCTTCCCTGCGGAGAGTCGGCTGAGTTCGGGCCCCTTGCCATCCCAACAAGGACGCACCGGCTCGACCGTCGATGCACCAGAAAGGACACACAAATAACCTTCTATACGGCACGAACACAGTCATCATTCGACGCCGACATGTATGAACATGCGGAAGATTGACTGGAGAACCTCGAGTGGGCCGGCCCTATAAAGAATGGAGATACGAGCATATGTTCCACAACTTGTACTTGTGCTAGAACACGGTTCGAGAACACTGAGAGCCCCACGCCCACCTAGGAAACATTTCGCCACAGTAGTCTAGTCCTAGGCACATTTCTCAACGGAGACTACCTAGAGAAAGCTGAAGCTGCTTTGCACTAGCTTCCGTTACCAGTAGACGAACGAAACCGTCAGGATGTATGTGGATGACATGATGCGTCTCTTCAAGTGTGCCAATCCCTCCATGGCAGTGGAGGAGCTTCACCACCTCATTCTTGGGGTAAAACGAGCTACTTGTGGGCCTTGTGCGCAGTCCACCTCATACTGTCGAGAAGTTTCTTCGAACATTATAGTACTGGCTTGCTTACGTCCCCCCTAGTACAAACGGGTTGGCCCACAGTTTTGCTGATGCACCTAGGGATTTATACGGCCGACGTTTTACGTGCCCTTATCCGGTCGGTCCTGAGGGAGATATTACAAGCCCTACAGCTGCCTTCCAGCGCACCTTCTTTCTCATCGTTCTTTATTTGCCCGGGACGAGGAGCGCCTGGCAGCAACACAAATGAAAGTCTCTGAATTCCCCGCCAGCTTGACGTCAGACCTACCTACTCATCTGTCCTCTATCAGACATAATAATCCGACGTTAACGCCACACCCCAGGTTGTGCGGCGGCTAGTCCTGCCCATGGGCCTGCTCCGCCTGTTTATTAGTGACCACAGAGGTGCGAAGTATGGTATGCACCGCGAACAGTCGTACCCTCATGTTCCACTGTGGTAAGGCCGGTCATCTTTACTGGGCAGACCTGTACCGTCAAGTGCGTCTGCGCGGTTTTGCGCCATACAAGCTTCGCCCACGGAATGGTGAACGGACAATCGAGATTGTTGCTCCTCTGTCGGCCCACCATAAAGGTGTCACCTACAGCCGCCGCGATTCCCGATCTTCGTCTCCTCTGCGTTGCCGTTCTCCAACCGTCACTGAGATGCCAGCTATCCTGGTCGGCGTTCTCCCAGTCCACGCCAGGCGAACTAATAAGGCTGCTGATGTCAGGAAAACTGAAGATACTTCGCCGCTGATACGCCGAAATGATTATTTCTCGCTGGGATAGGGGCAGCATCAGACGTGCTACCTTTGATTTGTTTGTGACAACTGATGCTACTGACGCGATCGCTTTACTTGATCCTGGTGCAGATTGTCCAATGTTGCGCTAAGTACTCGCCCAGGATTTGAGAAAAGACTTGATGCCAAATTTGAGGTCTAGCATTCGCACGGCTGGAGGACACCTGATTTTCAAGATCACTTCGCTACGAGCTACAAGGTGGGACGTAGTACTGCCGCCAAACATCGCATCATCACCGACGCGGACATTCCACCCGTAGCCAGAGTCCACGCCGCATTTCGCCTCAAGAGCACAATCCCATCAAAACGAAAATATGTGAAATGATTGCGGACGATGTTATACAGCCGTCAACAAGCCCGTTGGCATCGCCGGTGGTCCTGGTGAAGAGGAAAGGCAAACGTTTTTGTATCTGTGTTAATTTCAGGAAACGTAATAACTCTACCATTAAAAGGGTATTCCCGCTCCCCAGGATTGATGGTACGATTGATGAAGCGGCTGTTGTATTCATCTTAAATAACAACACACATCCACATAGGGGGATCGGCCAAGAATTGGAATGCAGACATATTTTTAGAAATGATGAGGATGACTTCAGGCAAAATGGCACATACCTACAGTGGGAGATTGACCAGGGTACATTGTAGATTGCAAACATTAATGGTCAAGCAGGGGTGTATTCAGATAAATATGGGTGTTTAACTAGAATTTGGAAAACAAATAAACAGGAAAAGAAGAAATCATGAAGTCTTACCGAGCATAGGAATCTACGTGCTGAAATTATGTAATCGTGAATAGAATCGCACATTGGTTTTAAGGCACTGTCCTACACTCAACGTCCTCTACTCTTACTGCATGTTAATTCTTCTTTTACACCTAACACGCGCGACTTTATCTACAAAGCACCACGCAACATAATGCTGCACCAAATACTATCATTGCCCTGGCTGCATTTTAGGAGCACCAATTAAATATCTAGCTTAAATATTAAGGAGATACTCCCATCCTGTGTGTTTCAGCCTCAGCGAAGGAATTTATTTTTGGCGGTATTGCCTCACAACCCGGTATCCGTAATTGTAAGCTTGTTTGCAATGTTATTAAAGTGTTCTGTTCGAAATTCGAAGCATTGCAATTGAATTGGCTTGCTAACTATCTTCTTGCGCTAATATTTATTGCGTGAAATTTTGAGTATTACTCGGGTGCTGCCGTACAAAATCATAGTCAATTGTTACCTTTCTTTCTTGCTTTTACATGTAGGCTTTGACGCCACCCCATGCATTCTTTCCTGCCCAATGAGAATCTTATCGTGTACTATTCGCGTCAGGTTTTTATTTTGTTGTGCATTTTCATGCAGTTTCTTTTTGTTTTGCAAAGAAATTGCCCCAAAGTTAAGCATGATCGATACGTCTTTATACTTATTTTTCTTGCACGTTTCCTCATAATAATATTTTTTAATCAAGAAACGTCGTGATTATCAATTGAACGAGTAAAACTACGCTAAAAAGATGGGACGTAAGAAACACACAGGCAGAAGCAGGCACATTATCAGTCGTGTCTTGTTCTCGTGCTAACTGCTAAGCTTGTGGATTCTCTCCATAGCTCATAATTTCGATCCAAGTTGGTGTTCGTAGACACCAGTAAAAATTTGCTGGCCATTTTTGAGGCTTGCAATGATTGAGTAATGTTTCAGGGATTTCAATCTTCTGTCTACGGTATTTGGGTCCTCTGGCCGAATTGTTGTATGTTCTTACCAGCATTGTACAATGCTCTTTTATTTTTCAATTCTGTTTCTCTACACCATTCAAGGTACACTTCATCTGGGAACTTTTCTTAGTCGCTTCGTATGGTTGCTTGAATAAATTGTATTTGTGTCCTTGATATCAGAACATACTTTCATTTGTCTAGGCTGGAGTTCTTGCACCATCTCTTGGACACTGTTAGCTCTGGAATACAACTTTACTATACAGTGTAAAGTAATGGCTAAGTTATTCGAAACGTAGTAAAGTAGAAAGTTGGGCGATTCGAATGTGATTCATGATGTAGTCTTGTGTCGTTCATGATAATAAGTTGTGCCTTTCTCTAAGCTTGTTCCTCTTTTTTGGCACTAATTTCTTGAATTGAAATCTGAAGTTAAGGCAGATTAGAAACGTGACCACAGGGAGCCTGAATATTCGAGTACGTGTTTCTGGCTTCTAAAGCCACTCACTAGCTTCTCGTATCCAAAGTAACAATAGCCTTAGTTACTGGATGTGCAGACAGCTGGAATACTGAAACCAAGCCAAGAATGCTTCGCCAAAGCTTATTGTAGTCAGCCTCAGTGTAAGAAAAGAGAGCGCGGCAGAATTTGAAAGTGCACTTGCTTTGGAAGTGAGTGATTTTGGCCACTTGAGAATGTGGGTTCGTTTGTTGGCAGAAATCACAATTATGTCTTCGAGCTTACCTGTTTGCTGCATAAGCTTTAAAGAATAGTATTTTCCACTTGTTTTTATGTAGAACCCTCTCTTTACGAAAAAAAAAAATCATGGCATGATAAAGGATTTTTTAAAGCTGAATTTCAGCTTCAGATATATTTAAAGCTGAATGTCAGCTTCAGGAGTATTCGGATTCAGCAGCAAAGCCCAACCATGCAACTTTGGCACGCGTTGTGAATTTTTGTTCACGCTATATGGGCATCATATATAGCGTTCTACTTTTTTTAATGCCTCACAAATGTCTTTGGATATAAAAACACGGGTTACCAATTACCGGTATTGTACTGCATGTTTTAAGGTACAGGGGTAGTCAAAAGTTTGCAGGCCACAAGTTCTGCTTCTGGCCGGCATATTCTTATCGCATTAAAGCTATCAATTATCTGATAGGTTAGAAAAATGCTTCTTCTACACTCCACACATATTTTGATAAGTGCTGCGCAGCTGATAAGTCACAGCTGCATGAGTATACTGCTCAGATACAACCTTGTGGTCTGGGAACTTTTGACTACCCCTGTACGTAGACTGTCAAGCTTGGAATACCAGCGCAAGAAACAGATAGGTCGCTGACATCCATTCAGCGGAACCATCAAGTAAGGAGTGAGCTCTGTTAAGAGCTTTTAACCTCAAAGCACTGACTTCAGATCCTTTTGGCGGGATTCCTTTGGCAAAGGCTTCAGTAGAGGCGAAGTAGCCAACAGCAAAGACCGATTCATGCCCTGTGTTAAAAGGGAGGACGCCTTATACGAGAGGCAGTCTGCAGTAAGGAAACATACATTAGAAAAACACCTAGCCATGCCCATACTGCTGATGTCTTTGAAGTTGCTCACTCTGGGACACTTGCAGCTTCATGACCCTCCCTTCTATTTTCCATGTTTCGTTTTGGCGATTTTAGAGTTTCGAGGAATTGCGCGTTATTTAATCTTTGATTTTAAGATAGCGCAAGTTAATATCGTCCGAGCATGGGTCGCAATTTAAAAACAGAATACTTCTTTGGTAATCAGCTTGATTTTCTTGGAGAGTTGTTGGTATTCAGATTACGAGAGATCAGTACTCACAGCGTGATGCAATTGATGAATAATTATTGAATATTACGAACGTAATTTTTTTATAATCTACGAACCAGAGGGTAATGACACTACACAGGAGAAACGCTTGGCACTTTGCTCATAATTATACCTTAATTTACAAAACAGATTCATTCATCCTCCACATTCACCGTTTTTTCACGCGCAAAATGAGTGTTCTAGAAAATCAAAATAATTGGTTACTTGGGTGCTCTCTATCATTTTCGATTTTAGTTTATGACAAGGAAATGTGTACCTGTGGTTCTGAAATAAGGATTTGTTGTGGGAGAAAGCCTATTTTGTGTTTCCTTTTACAGTGACAATTCAAAAATGAATGCCATTCAACTTACGGAGCTTTCCATTCTAGTGCAATCCTTTTTTCTTGCTTTTTCCTGTTCGCTCGCTCTTTATAGATGGAAAGCCTTTTCTTGTCACTGGCAACGGTGCCTTGAATAGATCCTCCACGCGCGTGGCGAGAAACAGGTCTATGTGCGTGAAAAGATCACGGAGTAGCCACACAGTGCAGTGGGGGCGTCAGCCCTGTTCGACGTTCTGTCGTTTGGCGGGCTTCGCGATCCGGTGGGCGTTGTCGTACGCTCGAGGCCCGTCCACGGACAGCGCGCGGGGCACGCACGGAGTCCCTACAAGTTTAGAGAGCGTGGCGGAGACAAAGACGCTCTGGCTCCCGCACACCGGAGGCCTTCCTAGAATCACCAAGACTGCCACTTGGCGCCGATAAGGAGTGCGACACGTCTGAGACCCTTCAGACCGCCAGCACTGGGTACTATGTTAAACGTCTTCTGTGAAGTGCCGCGCAGGCTGCTGCAATTTAGCGAGCTTGTTTGCACCTGGTACTTTGTGTGTATTTGTGCGCGAGGAGTTTGAAAGGCAGGGATAAAGACGGAATGCCTGCAGCAACACTACGGTCGCATTTCATAGTGATAATTGCCCGGCACAGCCTGTGTAGGGTTTATGGCGGCTTTGGTACATTTTACCGGCCTATAAAGAGGAGGAGGAAGAACATTTATTTCCACCGAATATGGTGCAGCAGCCACCTACGTGTCCGCACGCAGGCGTCCGGGGAGGCAGTCTGTCACACCGCGGCCAGAGGACACCCGGCCTCGTCTAGGAGAAGAGGTCTTCAGCCTCGGCCGCCAGGCGGACGGCGAATCGCTGTGTTTTTTCGTCGGAGCTTCTTAGCGTGGTCTCCCATTCATCGCTAGTTTTAATCGCGTTGCGCCCTGGGGCACGAACGCATCTCCATATTATATGATCTAATGTTGCCACGTGGCCGCAAAATTTACAAATTTCGGTTTCTGCACCGTCCCTCTTCCGCCCTCTGGCACCCGTCCAACTCCTCCACAGGGGCGAAAAGAAATTTCGAGCTTGGAGTCTTCTCCAGTCGTACGATTCCTTTTTACTCAGGGATCTAACCGGTGGCGGATATATCCTCCGGTCTTTCTTCAAGTTGTCGGTCACATCCCTAAAGGTACCTATACATTCTTTGGTTTTAGATGTTGTGGAGGCGTCCGCAGCACCCCGAGGTAGCGAGGAGCGGGCGAGCATGTGGGCAGCCAAGTTGCCGGCGAGACCGGCGTGTGCTGGAGCCCAGATTATGGTCACGCTTTCGGCGAGAGACGACTCGTTCAGAAGTTTTGCAGCACGATTGCTGACTCTACCCTTGCTAAAATTTCTAACCGCCGCTTTGCTATCGCTGATGACGTGTTTCACGCCTGGTCGTGCAATGGCAATGGCTATTGCAATCTCCTCCGCCTCTACCGGCGGTAGATCTCGATTTCTTTCTATTCCTATGGCGATCCCAGTGTCCAATAGGGCGACCGAGGTTACGTCGCCTTCTTTCCCGATCGCTGCATCGGTGTAGGCGACCGATCCCGGCGGGAGTTTGTCCAATTTGTTAGCGAGGTGCTTAGCTCTGCTTTTCCTCCTCCCCTCGTCGTGTACGGGGTGCATGTTCTTCGGTATGGGCGAGACGTATAGATGCTTTCTGATTTCTCGATCTATGCTTTCTCTGACACTTTCGCCTTCCCCGGGCGCTAGTAGGTTTACCCAATCGAGGATTTGCCTACCCGCCGCCGTTCCTGCGAGTCGCTCTCTCTGGGACAGCCTGACCGCCGCAGCCGGCTCTTTCCACTCATTATGCAAACCCATTTTCTCTAGAATGTCGTTAGAAGTAGTTATGGGGAGTCCTAGAGCGCACTTCGTGCATCTCCTAATTATGGTGTTTAATTTGTGTTCTTCGGTCTTGTTGATATTTAGGAATGGAGTCGCGTAGCACATTCTGCTCGTGACAAAAGCTTGTACGAGTCTGAGTCTACTAGCCTCCGTGAGACCACTCCTTCTGTTGGACGTCTTCTTAAATACTCTGACTACGAGCTCCGCCTGATCTTTTAATTTCTTAATCAGGCTTTTGTTACTACCCCTGCGGTTGGTAATCATACCTAATATTCTAATTTCATCTACTTTCCGGACTTCGTTTCCGTTGACTTTAATTTTGATATCTGGAGTTATCTTCCCACTACTGCTGGTCATTACCAGGAGCTCCGATTTTTCTGGCGAACAGCATAGACCTACGTCCTCTGCGTGATAGCTGATTATATTTGCTGCCTCTTGGAGCCTGGATGTGATGTACGAGTCGTTCCCTTCGCACATCCAGACGGTCACATCGTCCGCGTAGATGCTTAGTTTTAAGTCATCGAGATGGCCAAGCTTACTGGGGAGCTTCCTCATTACGATGTTAAAAAGGAAAGGTGAGAGCACAGCCCCCTGCGGAGTGCCTCTGTTATCCAGCGGGAACTCCTCCGAACATAAGCCCTGAAAGCTGATGATCGCCGTCCTGTCTTGCAGGAATGATCTAGTGTAGTTGTAGGTTCTTTCGCCTACTCTAAGCTCAGCGAGCCCGTCGAGAATGGCGTCGTGACTGACGTTGTCAAAAGCTTTCTTAAGGTCTAAGCCTAGAATAGCTTTCGTATTTTTTTTCCTGAAGTCTCTGACAGCATCGTTATGTAGTCTGAGCATGGTATCTTGCGTACAAAGGCCGGGCCTGAATCCGACCAATTCAGCCGGCCACGCATCATTCTCTTCGGTGTATTTGGTTAGCCTCCTCTGAATAACTTTCTCAAGTAGTTTGCTTACGCAGGATGTTAGTGATATTGGGCGGAGATTCTCCAAGCTCGGTGGTTTTCCCTGCTTGTGGATTAGGGTGATCTTAGCCCTCTTCCACTCTTGGGGTACTTGACCACTCTCCCACACCTGATTTAAATATTTGGTTAGGGCATTGATCGATTCGTCGTCCAGATTTGCGAGCATCTTGTTATTAACGAGGTCCGGCCCGGGGGCCGAGCGTCTTTTTAGGCCGTGCAGCTCCGCTCTGACTTCTGCCACTGTTATGGACGCGTCAAGCTCGCTGTTCGCCGGTCCGTTGTAATCTCTGTAATGCGCTGTGGCGGGGGGAGCTACGTACATGGACTTGAGCTTGTCAATGAGCTGTTTGTCCGTACCCTTAAAGTTATACCTCGCCTTGACCTGTTCTATATTGGCGACCGTTTTGGACTTAGTCGGGTCTATCAGGAACCTGAGCAGTTGCCACGTCTTGGCCCCATTCATGGTGCCCTCCATCTCGTCGCATTTGTTATCCCAACGTTGCGACTCGAGTTTCCGGGCGTATTTTTCTATTTCGACGTTGTGTCTGGCTATCTCTCTCCTGAGATTGCGGTTCCACTTTTGCTTTTTGAGCTTCTTCGTTAGCTCTTCTTTCTTTTTGAACATGCCGAATAGCCTGCTATCCATCGCCTCAGGCAGAGCTTCGCCTTTAATTTCTTCGGTGGCCTCGTTGACATGGGTAATTAATTGGGCGGCCCAATTTTGAATGCACTCTATATCTCCAATTTCTTCCCGTTCTCTGATCTGTCTGAATTTATCCCAATCCACTTGGGTTTCCGTCCGACACACAGCGCGCTTAACGCTCACTTTCCTACTTAGTTCTACCTCTAGCACGTAGTGGTCGCTACCTAGATCCTGATGCTTGTTCGTCCACTTGACTATGCCAGTTCTATGGCAGAGAGTCAAGTCCGGGTTTGTGTCCGCTGACACACTGTTGCCCACCCTCGTCGGGCATCTGATGTCGTTAGCGATGTAGAGGTTTGACTCAGTGATATCTTCCAACAGCGTTTGACCCTTCGGGCTGCTGGTCGTGTAACCCCATTCTCGATGTCTGGCATTAAAATCGCCGGCTATTATTAGTGGGTTCTTACCTGCCAGGCTAATCGCTCTCTTAAATATCGGGCCAAACCTCGCCTTCGTGCACTTCGGGGAGCTGTACACATTGAGTAGAAATATGCTGCCTCTGTTCTTTTTACCGTTCAGGATTTCCACAAAGACCGTTTCGGTCTCCCTGTTACCTACTTCGTGCTGGACGACGGCGACGTTGTTTTTGACGTACATCACGACCTGTGTTTTACTTCCCTTCCCGCTATCGTAGCTTTTGTACCCCGAAAGCTTCCATACACCTCGCGTTTCCTGCAGGGCCATTGCCAAAGGCTGTGTGTTCTGGCTAGCTACGTACTGTTGCAAGAGCCATCGCTTCATTGACAACGACCGGCAATTTTGCCAAATTTTAGACGTTTTGGGATCCATTATGATTTTGATATTGTATACCCGATGCGTTGCAAAGGGCTTGAAGCATCTTTTCTAGCACTCCAAATCTCGCCTCAAGCTTCTTATTCAGGTTCAATTCGAAGTCTATGATTTCATCCTTGACTAATTTTCTAAAAGCCACGTGCTTTCTGGCTTGTCCAATTACACTAGTGTCGTCTGATTTACGTTTCGCGGGTCTAGCCTGATCGATATTCATTTCATCTGAGTCGTCACTGTCCCTGCCACAATTACTCTCGCTTGCCTCACCGGGGCCCCGTATGACGGGCGGCCTGAGCATCGGAGGTGCCGGTGCTGGTGTAGGTTTTGCCTCTTTTAACTCTTTAATTACCTCGACTAGGAATTTGAGGGTTTCTTTAATCTCTTTCATGTCTTCTTTAATGATTCTGATTTCTTTGCTATGCTCGGCTTGAGTCTGTTGTAATTCCGAAAGTTCAAAGTTTTTTTCTTTGGAGACCCCGCTAGCGAAGCTGACCGACTTACCGCCTCCGTTAACTTCTTCATTCGTCTTTGCTTGTCCGGCCGGCGTCTCCCCGGGCTTCGGCCAGTGGTTCTTGTCGTCCCTGGGTGGCGGTGGTTGTGGCGGCCCCCTGTTCTTGCTCTTGGATCTGGGCTCATCTCTGGTGACGGATGCGCTGGAGTCTCTCGCACGGCCCGTTGTGCCCGCGGCGTCGCCTCTTCCTCTCGATCTGCCCCGGGTTTTCGTTGGCTCTTGCTGCTTGTTTTGAGCCTGGGTGGCTTCTTTCTCTGCTTGTCGGACTTTGAGAATGTGCGGGGCCCGGTACATGCTTCTGCAACGGTTTTGCCCCAGGGGGTGGCAGCCGCCGCACAGTAGGCATTGCGGCTCGCAATTTTGTTCGTGCTCCTCCGGTGGATTAAGCATTCTGCACCCTCGGCATCGAGAGCTGGTGGGGTCCGGGCAGACGTCCGACCGATGTCCTAGGTTGCCGCATGCGTAGCACACATCGAATTTCTTTTTGTAGAGGTTGCACCGGTATAGCAATCCGTTGAACCACACCTCTCGCGGGACTTCTTGGTCTTCGAAAATGATGAGCACGGTTTTAGATTTTCCCGAGCCTCCTCGCTCCAATGTAGCCAGGGTTATCTCTGAGTCCCTGCCGAATTTCCTCCTCCGTGACGTCCAGCGGAACGTCGTATATGACGCCCTTGCCGCCCTCCGGCATGGCCGCGTGAGCAGTTGCGTCTATCTCAACTGGCCCGATTTTTATGGTCGTAATTTGCTCGTACCGCTTCGCCCTGCCGAGCTCCGGGGTCATAATTAGTAGGGACTGATTCTTCGGGTTGGCGATGAATCTGTCTTCCCCGTTCAGGTTGAGGCCTGCAGCCGTAACCAGGACCTGGCGCAGCTTCGGTCCCGCTTTCCTTGTCAGCTGATCGGCGCCGCCGTGCGGTCGCAGCACTACGCGGAACATCTCCTTCGGTATTTTCGATCTGACCGTGCCTACGGATCTCTCGGCGAGTGACCTTCCTATCGCTTTTTGCCGCGATTTGGCGGCCTCGGTCCCTTCGCTCCCCTTCACGGGTGCCTCCTTCTTCGCTTGGGACGCTGCGTAGCATTCCTTCACATATCTGCCTCCTTGTCGGCGGAACCATGAATTTTCTTCTAAGGCCTCAACCGCCTCCATATTTCCGTCCTTACTAGTGTCAGAGTTCGGCTGGTAGCTCTGCCTATAAATTATTAATTTTGCAGGCGGCAAATTACACATTTCCATGAACTTCACCATGTGACGCCTCCGTGTACAGTCAAACTTTGATACAACGAACTCCAGTGTAACAAAGTTTTCGGTATAATGCATATTTGCCTCGAAGTCTCTGCCCTGCCTAAAACCAGATATCTTTTCCGCGATTTAACGGGTCCTCTCACCCCCCCCCCCCCCCATCGCATGCATATATGAGACTAAAACTAAAACTAGCCTGTCAGACTACAATTTATTTGTCCTCTTTTAGGTGACAATTTTGCCAGTCTAAAACCTGTCAAGCTCAACAGAATGAAGACATCGAAGCGCACGGCTGCACCATATCCCACCTACATGCGAGTATCACGTTATGACGTTCAGACCAGCTGAGCGGGAATGCACCAATCCCGCCACCACTCTTATCAAGCGGCGCGTATCAGTGCGAGACTTCTTTGTTCATTTTGAAGTCCCCCATTAGGGGACTTCAAAATGAATGATAGCTTTCGAGAGTCTGCTATCCGTCACCATGCGGTCCTTTAGCGCTTACGGCTGCGTGTTTTTATCCTGGAATAGTTACGACGGGTCCGCGTTGCCTTTTCTTTGCCTCAAGATAAGGAGTAAAGTTTTAAAATTTGTATGGTCCTCATCGACACCGCGATTGTTGATCTGCTCAGCTATTTCAAGATACCGCTTCCCTCTTTCAGTATGCTGTAGGTACCGCTAGAAGGTTGAAAACTACCCAAGTGCAATTTTAACAAAGTAGCATCAAGGATCCCTTCCAGCGCAGAACTGGGCACCGCTCGCACCGCTGACAAGTAGGGAAAGTTAGAATCAGTTGAAAAGGTTGCAAGGTTAAATATTGAGCAGCGGAATTATAAAAAACCTATTAAGCATTGCATACATTGGAATTGTTAGACCAGGATATGACCAAAACTCTATTACATGTGTCTTAATTGCGCTAAGAAAGATTTAGGAATTGTGCGTTCAACCATTGATTCCCAATTCAGACACGCTATCCACAGATCACGAGCGAACTTTTCTTTGAAACATCTTTCGAAAAAGAGAAATTCTAACAGGTCATACATCAAATCGCCGGGCTACATAATGCAAGCCTGCCATACCTGAGCAATTCCCTATCATCACATAGGTCAGAAAAATTCGGGGGGCATGACGAACATTGAAATGTGGTAGCCAGCTAGGCAGCTTTTTCACGGCAGCATGTACTTACCGCATCAATATACTTGCTTTGGCGAGTTGGTAAACATCTATTGTTAATATAAACAACGAGAACAGGAAGCCCCAGGACAAGCGCTGACTCACAACTCAGCCTAAGCCTTTACGCCATCGCCCAGATAAAAACAAATATGACGAAAGCGAAGCCTTCGCGTGAAACAACCCCTGAGTTTACCTGTCACACAAAAAGGCACTAAAGAAAGAAATCTCTTTGCTTGAAAGAGCAAGAAAGCAGGTGAACACAGGGGTTGTTTCACGCGAAGGCTTCGTTTTCATCATATTTGTTTTTATCTTGGTCATGAAGTCAAGACTTAGGCTGAGTTGTAAGTCAGCGCTTGTCATGTGACTTCCTTTTATCTTGTCCTTTGTATTCCTGTTCGCGCTGTTTATAACAATGGATGTTCACGTCACCAAAGCGCACTGTTTTCGGAGCGCATTCGTGCGATGTGTTAAAGAGGCTTTATTTCTCGGTCTAATTATCTTCCACACAGTATTATAGCTTACGACTGTATGGTAATGAATTTGTGTCAGCTAAGAGAAGCAAACATCCAGGATTAAGCGAATATTAAGGTGCCTGTATGCGAACAAAGGTCACTCACAGGAGCCGCCGACGGTGGCCAAAAATGCTACCGCATCATGTTCTTGAACACGCAGTGAGTCTATCAATTTTTTTTTACAATACGAGTTCGCAAAGCACGTGAAAAGTTTAATTTCAAAACAGCGCTAGTACACATAAATTATTTCACCCTTTCGCCATGCCGGGATACAGCTCAACTCTTCAAAATGCCGTTACGCACGTCCTCAGCTCAATTTTCAAGGGGATGACGTTGATGCTACGGGGGTTCGTCCCGTCCCAGGCAAGATCCGAGCAGTGAAGGACTTCCTGGTGCCCCGTTCAAGCTAACGACGTGTGAAGTTTGTGGGTCTTCGGTTGTACTTTCACAGGTTTATTCAAGGCTTTTCTGACATTGCTCAGGCATCGACAGACCGTCTTAAAACGGATGTAATTTTTTTCTGGGGGTCCGCCCAAGTTACGCATTTTTCAAACTTATAAGAAAACTTACCGCCGCACCTGTCTTGGTAAACATTGATGTGTCAGCTTCCACTGAAATCCGTATAGATGCCAATGGTCATGGCATCGGGACCGTCCTTTTCGAACGCCAATCCGGAACTGATCGAGTGATCTCATATGCCAGCCGCCTTCTGTCCCTTCAAAGACGAACAGACGAACTAGTACATCACCGAACGAGGGCGCTTGGCCGCCTCGCCGTCATGTGGGCAGTTCAAAGATTTCGACATTACCTATATAGCAGGCCATACAGAGCTGCCACATATTACTACGCACTGTATTGGTTTCTTTTCTGAAGGATCCTACAGGTCGCCTCGGACGCTGGGTGCTACGACATCAAGAAAACGCGTATGCAGGCATCTATAAGTCTGGCCAGCTGCACAAAGTTGCCGCCTGCCTATCTCGTCGCCCTGTTGCCCAAGCTGATACTCCCACGAGCACAAGCGCCATTGATTTGTTCTCCGCCTCCCCGTTTATAAGTATTGGCAAAGAACAGCGCCGAGTGTTCCTCCCCATCATTGATCGCTTAAAGTCCACCCAAAGCAATCCTTCACTGAACCGCCCTGCTGTTGTTGACGGTATTTATACCGTCGGAATCTTCAGCCTGCTGGTTCTAACCTCCTCTTAGTCGTCCCCAAGCAGTTACGAACCGTCGTTCTCCACGGACTCCGTGATCTTCCCAATAAAAATCATCTGCGTGTTACTCGCACATACGACTGCATCCGTCGTCTGTCCTTGTGGCCTAGCCTCTACCTCTCAGTTCATCATTATATTCCTACTTGAGATGAGTGCCAGCATCGCAAGCGGCCTGCATCATCTCCAGCGGGCCTTATTCATCTCCTTGACATACCTCCGGAGCCTTTCTACCGTGTCGGATTGGACATTCTCGGACCCTTTTCTGAGTTCACTTCTCGCAATAGATGGTTTTCAGTAGCCGAATATTTTGCCGCCCGGTAGGGGATAACGCGCGCGCTCTCCACCGGTACTGCCGCTGATGTTGCCAAATTCCCTCGTGCATGACCTCAGTCATCATGACGCTTCCTCCCAGCTGCTCACTGACCGTGGCCGTACCTTCTTTTGAGCAGTTATGGACAACATTCCTCGCGCGTGGTCAACCAAACAGAAGTTGGCCGCTTACCACCCACGATTAACAGCCTCACACAGCGGGTCAATCGCTCTCTTACTGATATCCTCGCCAGGTACGTCTCCTCTGCTCACCATGACTGGGACTTCACCCTCCCATACGCCACATTTTTATAAAACTCATCCCGTTATGACACTGCCGGGTGCTCTTCGTTTTATCTCTTGTACAGCCGTGAGCCTCAATTGCTGTTTGATGCATTGTTTTGCAAATTTGGTCATTCACCTTGTGATTACGCCCGTGAAGCCATTGCCCGTGCCGACCATGCTCTCCAAGTTTGCCGTTCAAGCTTGCAAACCTCGCAAGCTTCTCAGCAAGCGCAATACAACATCCGTCATCTCGGCACCTAATTCTGACCTTCGCCCCTTGTGCAACTCTGGGGCCTTCTCGCCGTGTTGGGCTCTCGGAAAAGCTTCTCTCTCGCTATGTGAGCTCGTATTGTGTGCTGCGCCAAGTCACACCCGTTACCTATGAGATCGAACCTGCCTTCCCCGAGCCCGCTTCCCGTACCGCGCACTCCAATATGGTCCACCTCTCGCGACGTATGCCCTACAACCTGTAATGTTCCAACCCTCGCTAAGCAGCACCGCGACGATGATTCTGCACCCCGAGCTCATTCTACGAGTCGAGTCAACGAAGATGAGGGAGTGAAATGTGTGTGCGCTCGGCGCGTGGTCGGGGCCCGAATCCTTGGCAGCGGTCTGTGTTTCGATGTCCGATGCGCGCTGTGATTGTGTTTTGCGTAGTGTGTATGTATATGTGTGTGTGTGTGTGTGTGTGTGTGTGTGTGTGCGCGCGTGTGTGTGTGTGTGTGCGTGCGTGTGTGTGTGTGTGTGTGTGTGTGCATGTGTGTCTTCATTATTTGTGTTCTGGAAGAGCATTCATCTAAAACATCATTTTTTCCTCGTCCTAGAAGTGTTCACGCGCCGAATGTTCTTCGTGGAAAGAAAGTGAAAGAAGTCATTTGGAACAAGTTCGGATTAGTATGAAGAATGTTGAAATATTTCGCATAGCCGAAGATAGCCGCGTGTTCCACCGTCACCTGTACAGAGTGAACCAATGTGTTGTTATAGAGCAGGTAAAACATTTACGGAAGCACGCAACAACCTTCTCCATGCGCAAATTGGTGCGAAAAATGTTGTACACTAATCCCACACCCACACCAACGTGCTCCGTTATTTATTCGGCAGTCATCCACCGAGCAGCGGGCGTTCATGCATCAACGAGAGATGGTCAGCAACTCCGTACTTAATCGTCCAGGATTGTTAAATTGACCTCAGATCGTTTGCGTCATTTGATGAGATTCCGATAGGCTCAACCATTATCGCTTTACACCGTCATACGCTCGACCGAATCTTCTTTGAATGGCCGCCCTTCCAATACACAAAGCGAATGACTTGGAGTGCTTCCAGTTCCCCAAATGATTCTCCCAGCTTTGGCTTGATGCTGTATTGACATTATGTGGCGCTATATAGAGCACAGCTTTTATGTTCTGCTAAATGTAGTGAGATGTAGGTTCATTTAGATTCCTCTGGTTTGTGCCATTTGTAAAGTTATGGTACTAATAATACAAGCTTTACGGACACCCTTTGAGAGGGCACAAGGAGTCACATATATATCGGCTGTCTTTTTTTCGTGTCTCATGGCAAAGATGGAGAGATGAAAGGAAAATAATAGGCTCATAATATTGCCTAAAATACCCACTGATATTGCCTGGAATACATACAATGTAGTAATCCCGATCGCCATCAGCTCGCGCGCCAACCCGAAGAGGTAGACGAAGTGGAGCCGGAGCCTTGTTGGCACTGCACTGTTGATTAGAACGCTACACCCGTCGATTTGGTTTGCGGACGTTGCTTGCGGTCTTGGTGCTCCTATAAACACCTTACACTTGGTGGAGGTTCGGTCGTCGCCCCAGTCCTCCTCGCAAATTTCACCCTGGAACTTCGGAACCGCACGCTACCGCCTTCGGTCACAACCATGCAGGACGCTCCCAGCCAACCATCGACGCCCATCCCTGCCACTCCTGCCACCATCTTCTGTCCCGGGGCACAACGCCCCCGTGACCCACCTTTCTTCAGTGGTACCGACGACCACGACGTTGACGACTGGCTGGCCTCTTTCGAGCGCGTCAGCACTTACAACCGCTGGGACGATTCCATAAAACTGAGCAACGTCCTCTTCTACCTCACGGACGTGGCGAATCTATGGTTTCGAAACCACGAAGCCGATCTTCCGACGTGGTCTGTCTTCAAGAAGAACTTCGCGGATGTCTTCGGCCATCCTGCGGTACGTAAACTCCGCGCCGAACAACGCCTCCATGCACGGCTTCAACGTCCCGAAGAAACGTTTACTAGCTATATTGAGGACGTGGTTGACCTCTGCAAGCGGGTCAATCCGTCCATGCCCGAGCCCGAAAGAGTCACACATGTTCTAAAAGGTCTCACTGATGATGCGCACTATATGATGTCGGCCAGAGACCCTACTTCCGTATCCGACATTATAACACTGTGCCAGAGGTTTGACGAGCTACGAAAGCAACGGGCTTCTACGCGGCGGGCTGCCACACCTGCCTGCATTGCTGGCTTGGCACTGGCTACGCCGTCTGCTGAACAGTCTCAATTTATGCAGAATATCCAAGACTTCATCCGCGAAGAAGTTGCACGCCAGCTGTCCCTCCTCCATCCAGTTCAGCCGACCGTCTGCACTTCGCAATTAGCGCCGGCCAACGCGCCATCCATCTCGCAGGCTATCCGCCAAGTTATCGAGGAGAAAGTCGCCGAAGCGCTGCCTTCTAGTGTTCCCATCGCTCCTGTGCAAGCCCCACTCACGCTCAAGTAACCGCTGGAACGCGCGGTCCGCTTCCAACATCGTCGTACCAGAACGGCCCTACATTTTATGCTCCACCTCGTTTCATGGCCCCTCAGTCTCCGATCCCTCGACCGCGACGCCGCGTTACGAACCCATGGCGAACCGCCGACAATCGCCCAATTTGCTATGCTTGCGGGCTCCCGGGTCACGTCGCTCGCCTTTGCCGTCAGCGCCCGCTTCATCCTGAGAACACAGTCCGTCAGTACCACTACAATCCCGAGCCGCCCTTGAGCAACGTCTCTTCTGGATCGTCTCCACCTCGGGCTCAGTACTCGACACACCGTTCGCCTTCGCCTCGCCGACGTTCCATTTCGCCAATGGTCCGGCGACAGGGCCCTACGCAATTGGAAAACTAAATGCCGCAGTTCCGGAGGCAAGAACTGCGCGTTTGACGAACTCGTTAAGTCCCCCGCCTTCTCCCGCCAACGTCATTGAAGTGTTCGTAGAAGGTTTTCCCGTTGTTGCGCTGGTGGATACAGGTGCTGCCGTTTCCGTAATTAGTGATGCCCTTCGCCGCAAAATTCGC
Organism: Amblyomma maculatum; assembly: GCA_023969395.1. Taxonomy (NCBI): domain Eukaryota; kingdom Metazoa; phylum Arthropoda; class Arachnida; order Ixodida; family Ixodidae; genus Amblyomma; species Amblyomma maculatum. Next base: position 1,804,326 of record JAJIZL010000157.1, read on the forward strand.
AAGGTCACGACGCCGCTTTCTGCCTTTTCGCTTCGTACGGCCAGTTCAGAGAGCATCACCCCTGTGGCAGCGTGCACGGTACGAGTTTGCATCAAAGACATTACGTATCTCGTCGAGATGGTGGTGCTTTACGACTGCTCCCACGACATCATCCTCGGCTACGACTTTCTGTCAACTCACAGTGCTGTGATTGATTGCGCCCGTGCTGAAGTTGAGCTTTCCCCTGTGTGTAATGTTTCCCTGTGTGACCCGCCTGTGCGCCCTGCTAAACTCCTTGTAGCTGCAGACACTGACATTCCTCCCTTTTCTTCTGTTCTCGTTCCCCTTATTTCGACATCTGCCCTCCCTAGTCCTGTTCTCTTTACGCCCAAACTCGCCTCCGCCCACCATAACCGCCTCCTTCTTCCTTTCGCCGTTCTAACAATTTCTGATGGCAGCTGTGTCATCTATGCTTCCAACCCTTTTCCCTGCCCAACGGCTGTTCTTCGCGGGGAGTGCCTCGGCTACATTGAAGAGCTGGACCCTGATCGCACTTACATGTTCTCCGAACCTGAAGTTTTTCCGCACGTCGCTGCCCTGACGTCTTGTGCTGCTACGAGTGATGAGCTTCCTGTCGACGCCCTTCATCGAGCTATCACGACCGACCTTCCGTCCGCCCAACGGGACCAAATAGTCGCCCTCCTTCAGCGCTTCAGTGCATATTTTGACGTGTCCCAGCCTTCCTTGGGCCGCGCCTTGACCGTTTCTCATGCAATCGACACTGGTCCTCATGCTCCCCTGCGGCAGCGACCATATCGCGTGTCGCCCACTGAGCGCCGCGTCATTCGTGACAATGTCGCCGATATGCTTCAACGGGGCATCATACGACCATATCATAGCCCTTGGGCCTCCCCCGTAGTGTTGGTGACGAAGAAAGATGGCACGATCCGCTTCTGTGTGGACTACCGGCGTCTGAATAAGATAACCCGCAAAGATGTTTACCCACTACCACGAATTGACGACGCGATAGATTGTTTGCAAGGAGCGGAGTTCTTTTCGTCGCTAGATTTGCGCTCTGGCTATTGGCAAGTACCGATGGCTTCCGCTGACCGCCCGAAAACAGCCTTCATCACTCCCGATGGATTGTATGAATTCAATGTGATGCCGTTCGGACTGTGCAACGCCCCCGCCACCTTCGAGAGAATGATGGATAGCATTCTCAATGGGGTCAAATGGGAAACGTGTCTTTGTTATCTAGATGACATTGTCGTTTTCTCGAAAGATTTCCCTTCCCACCTTCTGCGCCTTCAGCGTGTCCTTACGTGCCTTACTGAAGCCGGCCTACAGCTCAACTTGAAGAAATGTCACTTTGCCGCTACCATGCTCACAATACTTGGTCATGTCATATCCAAGGATGGCGTTCTACCGGATCCTACCAAACTTCGTGCCGTCGCAACTTCCCCAAGCCCACAACCTTGAAAGAACTTCGAAGTTTTATCGGTCTATGTTCGTATTTCCGCCGTTTTATCCGCAACTTCGCCAGTATCATCGCCCCTTTAACGCAACTTCTCGCCGGAGGCCCGAACCTCTCCTCTTGGTCACCAGCCTGTGATGCTGCGTTCAGTACACTACGCCGTCTACTGGTCTCTCCCCCTATACTCTGCCATTTTGACCCTGCCTGCTCGACCGAAATACACACTGATGCAAGCGGCGTAGGTCTGGGCGCTGTTCTTGCTCAACGGAAACCTGGATATTCCGAGTATGTCGTCGCGTACGCTAGTCGTACCCTCACGAAAGCGGAATTGAACTATTCTGTGACCGAAAAGGAGTGTCTGGCCATCATATGGGCCATTACCAAGTTTCGTCCTTATATTTACGGTCGCCCATTCTACGTTGTTACCGACCGCCACGCGCTCTGTTGGCTATCCTCCCTCAAAGACCCCTCCGGCCGCCTCGTCCGCTGGGCGTTACGTCTTCAGGAGTACGATATCCACGTCATTTATCGATCTGGACGCAAGCACACCGACGCTGATGCCCTTTCCCGTTCACCGCTTCCTAACGACTCGACGGCTGGCTTCGTTTGTGCCTACGATATGTCGCCGCTCAACATTACCAACATGAAATCTGAGCAGCAGAGGGATCCATGGATATCCTCCCTCTTAACATTCCTGTCTACGCCCGCAGAGCTGTCTCCGTCACGTGCACTTCGTCGTCAGGCCCACCACTTCGCCACTCGTGATGGACTTTTATACCGCCGCAATTACCATCCTACAGGGCGAAAGTGGCTTCTCGTGATTCCGCGACATCTCCGTGCCGAAATCTGCGCCTCTTTCCACGCCGATCCCCAATGCGGCCATTCAGGTGTCATGAAAACCTATTCCTGACTGCGTATGAGATATTACTGGCGCGGCATGTACCGCTTCATTCGTCAGTATATCCGATCCTGTACCGCCTGCCAACGTCGCAAGAATCCATCCCCTCAGCCAGCCGCTCCGTTGCAGCCATTGCCTTGCCCCAGCCGCCCTTTTGACCGTGTCGGTATCGATCTGTATGGCCCGCTTCCGACAACGTCGGCTAACAACCACTGGGTCATCGTAGCCGTTGACCACCTAACCCGTTACGTGGAAACATCGGCCTTGCAGTCTGCCACCGCACGGGATGTTGCTTCGTTCATTCTGCATCGCCTCGTTTCTTCGTCACGGCGCACCGAAAGAATTGATCAGTGACCGCGGACGTGCGTTTCTTTCCGTCACTGTCGAAGCCCTCCTCAAACAGTGCCAGATCATTCACCGGAGCACCACAGCGTATTACCCCCAAACGAACGGCATGACTGAGCGACTTAATCGCACTCTTAGTGACATGCTACCCATGTACGTTGATAGCGCTCACTCTAATTGGGACCAAGTGCTGCCTTTCGCAACGTACGCCTACAATACGGCTACGCAGACTACGACTGGGTTCTCCCCCTTCTTTCTTTTAGATGGTCGTGAACCCACGTCCACCATGGATACTATCCTGCCCTACCAACCCGACGCTTCAGAGACCACTCTACTGTCTGAAGCGCACACATTTGCCGAAGAATGCCGACAATTGGCGCGCTCCTTCACAACGGAGAACCAGGCTCAACAAAAGCATAACCGGGACCCTACAAATCCAGCGCCTTCATATCCCTCAGGTGCCCTCGTTTGGCTCTGGGTGCCTTCCTCTGCACCCGGCCTCTCATCCAAACTTCTATCGCGCTATCATGAACCTTACCGCATTATCGAACAATCTTCTCCCGTCAATTACGTAGTAGAGCCCTTGAACCTATCTCCAGATCATCGCCGCCGCGGCCGAGAAACTGTATATGTCGACCGCCTCAAGCCGTATTATGATCCCCCTACCCTTTCCTCACCATGAGTCGCCAGGATGGCTCCTTTTCCGCCGGGGGGTATTGTAGTAATCCCGATCGCCATCAGCTCGCGCGCCAACCCGAAGAGGTAGACGAAGTGGAGCCGGAGCCTTGTTGGCACTGCACTGTTGATTAGAACGCTACCCCCGTCGCTTTGGTTTGCGGACGTTGCTTGCGGTCTTGGTGCTCCTATAAACACCTTACAACAAAAATAACGACGAAATTGGCGAAAACATTTCATAATGTCAACTGATTAACTCCGCATAAAGAATGGCCTTAGCATTCTGCCCAAAATAAAGGGGTTAACTAGCTGCAGTATATATACAAGACTTAAACTAAAGCCTCCAGTGTAGGCTTCGAAACTGATTAGTTAGACTTATACTTTCTTAAAAGGAGCTTCAAGCACTTACTAACACCTTGTGCACGTTTTGGACATTTAGACGGCTACATTGTAACACTTCACGTACTACAGCGTGCTGATTAGGAAAAGATCGCATACGGTGGCACATCCAAGCATAGAGAGGTTTGATCGACCGAATACGGCTGTTTTTCCTCTCTACTTTTGCAGCCTTATTTCGCCAATGCGACGCACCGCCTGTTTAAACTTCAGGAGGAGTACCTAAGAATTTAGGCACTCATGTTATCCAATACAAGTGCGAAGACACTCAGAGTCCCAGCTCATTCACTACGCCAAATATCCACCACTTTCCCCAATTCATCGCACTGCCACTTACTTCACAGGAAGCTTTAGCTTTTCTAACTTCCAAATTGCTTTCATAATTGGAGGAGAAACAGCGCATCATCAGCGTATGCCAGAACACAAACCTCTTCTCTGTGCAGCAGAAGTCTTTAAAAGAACTCTCGAAGAGGATATTTAAGCAGAACAGTTCAATATATATTGAAAACAACTATGATGATATGAGGCACCCTTGGCCCACAGACCACACAGCTCGAATTCTTTTCCAATGTTCTTATTCCCAAAAATGTGCGGTGGGCATCCACCATTTTTCCTCCATTCCGCACTATCTTTCGAAATTTGACATGGTTTAGTACGGAAATATTAACACAGTGAGGGACATACTCAAACGCCTTTTTCAAATCTATTGAAAGCATTGCAACAAGTTTGTGTCTAGTATCCCATAATACTAGAACACTGCGTGCCTTGTGTCAGTTTGTAACGACACTGAGTCCTTGGATATCGCAGGTCCGGTGACTGCCCAAAACATTTCATATCCCGGCCTCGGCGGCCACTTTTCGATGGAGGCGAAAAGCAAGGCGCCCGTGTGCTGTGCGATGTCAGTGCACGTTAACGAACCCCAGGTGGTCGAAATTTCCGGAGTCCTCCACTACAGCGTCTCTCATAGCCCGAGTAGCTTTGGGACGTTAAACCCCACAAATCAAATCATCAAATCATCATATCCCATTTCGCAGTTTTCTTGCAAGAACACTGATAATTTTTTGAAAACCAATATTTATTCAGTTATCACACCTCTTGCCGACCACGCCTTGTTTAAACGGTAACACAAACTCACGCTCCAGTGAGCATAGCCTTATGAACTTCAATCTGCTTCACTCCTTCATTTAGCCTAGGCGAATACGCGATACACATACGTCATCGGGCCGAGTGCGGGCGGGGCCCGCAAGCGTAGTGTCGGGTGAATCTGCCAGGTGTCGTTACAGAACAGGCAAATAAAAACAATGACGGGGCATGTAGCGTCGCAACAGGAGCATAAAAGGTTAGGCTTTGACATTTCTCTAGTGCTGGTTCATTGGTGTTCTTCAAAGTTTTTTCGTTAGCTTTCTCTGGCTCTTAGCTTGAAAAGCAAAATGCGATGGGCCATTGTTAATCATCAGCTGTTTCTCTGGGTTTTTAAAAGTCATAATCGGTGATCGGTGGCAATCAGTGGTGCAAATTCTTTCAGTATTGAGGCTTTCTGTCCTCCTAGAGTATCATTCGTCAGGTTGTCAGGGGTATTAAATACTGTTGTTGTAATATATGGTCAACTGGGCAGGAAGCAGGATGTCTGGCGAGGAGTGCAGATGGCTATTGCTTCTAGAAGGTACTGGTGATGCAAGCTACCTGCACGTTCTTTTTCTGGTGGTTCTGAACCTTTTTTTAACTGGTAAAACGCTCTAAACATTCAGTTGCTTGGGAATCTGAAACTCTTGACTCATGAATCCGTCACGTTGGCACTATTCTTACTGTTTCTTGCAGCGAATAGACAATGTGAGTTACACGTATGAGAGTTGATGTGGAATTGATATGCAGACTAAAAGACCTTTGAAATAACCCGTTATTCACTCTTGTCCTCAATCCTATCTTAAGCATAGAGAACCGGCTAATCCTATGTAAGGATTCCCAGCTTTACTAGTGCACCACATACTGCATAATTTATACTTAAACGGTATCTCTCTCTCCTCGTGTTGATGCATTTTTACTTAGTATCCACGCTGACGTCTGTTTTTCAACTTCTACCAAGAGGATGCCTCTCGATAGGAAAATTCTGAATTTTGGGAGTGAACGAGCTGCTCATAGAGTAGTAATTAAGATGCACGTAATAAACCTTGAAGCTGTGCTTGCAGAATAAATTTCTGTCGTCATTAAGATGGGTTGTACTGGTTTTCACGCTTTATTGAGCTAGAGGAAGGACATCGCGTGGTCTTATATTTTATAGCAGCTATAGAACTTCTTAATCATCACGAAGGCCAGGACATGTTTTGCTCGAAGCCCATCACCAGTTTAAAGTCCGTGGCCTACATGCAGCTGATAAAAGTATTTGTCCTGTTGACAGATCTCGCTTCCATTGTTAAATGTCAACGTTCACTTAGCGTTAACTGGCACTAGGCAATCAGGCAGCTATGCAAACTGAAATTGGCTTTACTTTATCATTCTTATCGTTTGAACCGAAATGTCCAATTCTTTATAATGCGCATGATATCGGTGAAAGTTAATAGTTGTTAGTCATAATGGACGTTGAGTTCATCAGGTATCAGTTAATCAGTCGCTTGTATTAATTTTAACCTTGTTTTTTTTCTTCTCAATAAGTAGTAAACAAAAGTAACCGTTAGATAATATTTATGCTCGAGTAACACGGCTTCTAATTACAAAGCAGCAAGGCTTCTGTGAGTTCATCTTTACTTTGGATACTTCCTTGACAGTCGGCACAAACCGCCACAGCATTAAAAAGTAATTGGAAGGTAACTGAACCCACCTTCTTCTATTGGGATGTGTTTTAACATAGGATGACGGCAGAAATTTGTTGCGTGCGAATATTTACTATCGATGTATTTAATTTTGTTGACTTAGTATTCAGTTTTCTACGCAGCAGTCTTGAAATAAATGCCAGTTTTTCTACCTTCAAATAAACCGAACGTAATGATTTATCATAATCGTATTTTATTTTCTTCTGTACTTTAACGCTCTTAGCCAAAACACAGGTGTCATTAGCCCGAAAACATTTTATATTGCAACAGCAAAAGAAATATTGAACTATATCATTTACGTACTAACCTGAGTTTTTTGTAACACGTTTCGAAGGCAAGATGGTAAAGGAAGGTGTAAACTGAACGATTTTGAACATATTGGGTGACATTTATACTTATGAGCCGTTTATATCTGGATTTTAAAGTTTTTGCAATATGTTTACAGGATTGAAAATCTTTCTTTACTACTTAATTAAAAATGCCTTGCTATCATCCCCATCCAAACTTTAGCGTGTAATATGGCGTTAGACGAGCGCTCGAATAAAACGAGAGGTACTGATGTGTTGAAGAACTCACTTCTTTGTACTTGCGCCACTGTTCTTCTTTGCTCATGAATATATTGCGACAACTTCCCGATATTTAGAGGTGTCGCAAATTATCGCTTCTAACAAACGAAATGTTTGGTTATGACCTCTCGCTAAAGTAAACAAATGTTGAGAGAGCTTTTCCACGTACCGTCCAGGTTCTCTTGTTTCCACCTAGCTATAAAAATAGGTCGCATATTTCGTAAGTGAATTGCGGTGAACCTTTCGCACACGTGTAAATGGTAAAAAAGCCAAACCTCGCGAGGACACTTCCACGTATATGTTGATAGATATGATGGAGTCACACGATGTGCGATCACGTTACATTCATAAGCATATCCCTGGACAAATGCACGTTCTCCAGAAAACTGTTCGGCTATCGTGTTAACTTTAAGTGCAACTAAAAAGGTTTTAGAATGCAAGTAAATTTAAGAGCCGAATGAGGGAAGGCTATGGTTAAATCATGCCAAGGCGGTTTGTGTTAGCATTTAAATTGACGACCTAATCGCTGACTAAAACTAATTCGGCATTCAGTCTTCTCCGCAGTACATGGTGACAAGTAGGGACACCAGTGATGACGTCATATGTAGTGGTGATGCACTTCCAACGCAGAAAAGTTTCTCCTCAGGAAGAAGACCAAAGCCAACGAAGGTAAAGGACGCGAGGCGTTGTTCGGCCGCATTGGGTGATGCACAGAAAGAATGGAGCGAAAGCTGATGAAATTCGAAACGTACCCATAAAGATGCCATGGTCTAGTTTCAGCGCACCGCTGAAGTGCTTTGAGGAGAAGCCTAGAACCTGTCGCACATTTAATAGTAGATTACTTCACTGCGTATTCTACGAGAATATTGTATTCTAACGCGCCCATCTCTGGAAACTGTCAAAAAAGCATTGCAGCTTTCATTTCGCTATATTATGTTGCTTGGTTTATTTTTTTTTTTTTTTTGGTTTAGTTGCTTTACCTCGCCATCGTGGGGCAGTGCTTAGTGCGCTCGACGTTTGTTCCCAAGGATGCGGGATCGAATCACGGCCGCGGCGGCCGCTCTTCGATGGAGGCGGAAAGCAAGACGCCGGTGGGCTACGCGATATCAGTGCACGATGAAGAGCCCAAATTGGTCGAAATTTCTGGAGTCCTCCTCTACGGCGTCTCTCATAGCCCGAGTTGCTTTGAGACGTTAAACCCTACAAACCAACCGTTATTTTAGTGGGGTGCTGCTTGCAATAACTAGAATATTATCATGGAACAAAATATGTTCCTTTAGGTAGTTTCATATTCCTGTTTATAATGTTGTTGTCCTCTAGAGACGTTTTACATACTGGTAACTAAGACTGCATCGCAATGCGTACAATGGATTCTTGCTTTCAGTCAATAATATGCGATACATAGTAGGAATGAAACATTTCTGAGAGAGAAAAAGGTGTTAATTCCTACAACCATATATTTATGTTATTAAGCTAAAGATACATTTATAAACGTATACAAGATTTACATATAGCTATTCGTAATTATATATTCACGTTAAAACTTACCAGTGGTTATATAAATGAAAATGTTCTAGTTTGGGCTAAAAGTTTTTCATCTCTTATATTTCTCTCCTACTGCGCTCTAAAGTTCTCTAGTGGACCGCCGAGATACAACTATTCAAAAAATTAAATAATTGACGTCCCGGAACATGTCCCGGAAATATGGTAAAGATGAAGATATTTTGATTAAACCCGTGTGACTCTCCCCATGGGTCGATTGCTGATTTTAGCGGTGGGCAGAGAAGGTTGAAATAGGATAGCTCTGCGTACAATGGTCAAACAGTGAAAGCCATTCATTGCTTCTTGTTTATCATCGTCTTGAAACCTGTTAACGGTCTCACCACCTTTCCGACGCGGACTCATTGAATTCCTTTTTGGAAGGTTCAGAGCTCATAATAATAGTCGGTTCGAATAGCGTTTGTTTGTAGATTTCAAATAACCATACTGACATGAAATGTTGCGTTTACTAGGCGAATTTGAATGGTCTTATATAAAATAATAGCTTTCACGTTGCAATTATGTTCACCCACAATACTCCAAAGTTCTTTCTGTGAGGTAAGTTTAAAATAATTTAATAACAGAAACATCCGACGAAGCTTTCACCACGCGTTTTGAAACTAGCAAGATAGGTTCTCGCATCTCTTTTCAGCACACGTTACTCTTACTATGGGCCATTTCTTGTCTTTCGCAGCAGGCAGCGAAACCGAATACGATCTCCCCGTTGTACAGCGTCGAGCGGTAGGAGTCATTCGTTGGTAGTTGTTTTTCGCCGCCTCCGGAAGCTGTTAACGGTCTCACTGCAACGGATAGTTTCCGGTTTCTTCCCAATCGAAAGCGTAAGTTGTTTTGACTGCGGCCTTTCCTGTTCGTCGAGGCCAGGTTGTATAATAAGGTGCCTGGTTACCGCTCGTAAAAACCGACACAAAACCAATTCGAGAAGATGCATGGCGAATGTGTGGTCTGATAGGAAGGGAAATTGCATTATTAGAGGTAGTGTTTGTACGATCTGTGTGTTCGTTATAATTGAAGAGTTTACGTAGGCAGGCCCTCTCGGGTACAGCAGTATTCCCAGAGAGGTACCCGTTTCAGTGAAATCACATCCTCAGGGCAAGGTTTGGCCGTTTTTTGCGTGCGAGGGAAGAGAAAAGAAAAACAAGCGCAGTGTCATTCAAGGGCTGACTTCCAAGAAGAGAGAATGTGTATCGGAGACACGCGCTGAAAATTGATTTCGAGCATGAGACGCTACCAGATGGAGAGCTACATTCGGAGGAAACGTATTCTGATTATTCACAGCGAATATTTTACAGAAAGTTGTTAGAAGCTAATTATAGGCGAACTTTGAAATCTCGTTATTATACCGTAATAACTGGTTACGTTTGATAGGAGGTCGATACGTTCCCTAAAATTGTCCAAGGTAAACAGTCTACAATTTAATTACCCAAAACCAAATAAATATTATTTGAGCCTAAAACAAGTTTGCGTCCCCAAGTCATGACTTAAAAGGATGTACCCGCGGACTCAGTCAAAATCTTCGGAAATGTTTTAATTCTTGCCGGAATGGTCCTAGCGTTTTTTTTTCTTTTTGCGCTGAGGGCAGCGAGGAAGGAATTTATTACCGGACGGATGAATCTGACGACCAAATAAGGTATTTCACTGGAAGCTAGGAAGGTTTGCCTTTAACCATGATTCTAATTGATAGTTAAACGCACGTGCCTGCGAATGCCCTGTGGGAGGGGCTTCAGGCAGCAAGCCCTTCGCAGGGTTTACTGATTCACGTTTTCATTAGGGTATAAATAACTGAAAATCGGGTTTCACGTTTGCCTCTATGCAAAGCTTAGCTTGGATTTAATGTAATGTATTATTTATGCGGTGGGGTGAGTATTTATATTTCATCAAACGCCCGGGGATAAAACGCCTGCAAGCATCGTAGTTGCCGATAATGGTTTACTCAATAGATGAAAGCCGCGTATTTCAGAAGCTGCCCTCTTTGCACCACATGGGAAAGCAAGCTATTTTACAAAACCAACGGCATGTTTTCACAGAAAGGAACGTGAATTCCAGAACCCTTGACGTAAATTATTGGTACATAACTAGTTAGAGGAAATGCTTTCAGCTCCACCTTCATGGACTAACTGAGTTGATAGGGGTGGACGTTTTTAGGTTTTATTTATTTATTTATTGCAGCGAATAAATATTTTCGATGAATGTATGACTGGCTTTTTTTTTTTTTTTTGGCGAAGGAATGCGCCAATCCTGTGCTGTCTAAAGGTTTCCGCGATGAATTTTTACATGAGCTGCTCATAAAATTGTAATTAAGGGGCACATAATAAACCTTGAACCTGAGCTTGCAGAAGCAATTTATGTCTCGATAAAATAGGTTGTATTGGTTTCCACGCTGTATTGGGCCAGAGGAAGGCAGCTATGGAGCTTGTCAATCCTCACGATAGCCAGGCCAATGTTTTCAGCGACGCCCATCAGCAATTTTAAGCTGGTAAACGTACTTGACCTGTTGACAGATCTGCTTTCATTTGCTAATTGTGAATTTGCACTGAATGTTAAATCGCACTATGAAATCAGGCAGCTATGCAAAAGCGTAATGAAAACTGAAATAGGCTTAATTTTATCGTCCCTATTGCTTTAACCGAAATGTCCAATTCCTAATATTGCAAATGATATCGATGAGAGCTAATAGTTGTTGGTCAGAATGGACGTTGACTTCGTCAGGTATCACAGTCAATCAGTCACTTGTATTAATTTTCATCTTGTCTTTTCTTTTTAATTTGTAGTAAACAAAAGTAACCGTTAGATAATATTTTTGCTCAAGTAACAGGCTTCTAATTACAAAGCAGCTAGGATTAATCGGATCATTCTATCAACCTACCGCTAAGTAAACTGTTTTTACTACCTCAATAAGAAAGAAATTTAAAAACAGTAATCACAAAACACAATGGCGCGAAAATGGTTATTATTCTTAGCTAATCTTTTTTGTTACTAGTAAATCACCGCGGAAATCGTCTTGCGTGGAGCATACGTATTCGCATAACGAGTGTAGCGTTACACTACGAAGCTCGCAGACCTTTATGCTCGACTTTATGAATAATTAGAAAACAAAGATCGGGATAGCTTGTTTATTTAATTCCGGTCGAATCTACCCCATGGGGCGTAAAATGGGCCTCCAAGCACCAGGTCAAATTATTGCCACGAAGAAAACAAAATACGTGCTGTCTTTGTAGTTGCAAGAGCACTGCAGAGAGCCCACATCGCAACACTGCTCGCTGCACGGAATTGTCGCGTAGGACCCAACGTGCACTCGCGAGAGGAAAATGGCGGCGCTGGTAGTACAAAGGGTGTCCTCACTCTGAAAACGGAGGCGAAGGTATTGAGGCATCCTAGTTACGATATTTAAGAAACTGAGCGTTACTACAGGCACCCTATTTTGGACCCGGTGCCTCTCTCCGATGCCTAATAGACTACACATTCAGCACACCTTACTGTAATCGCATCTTAACTATTGCAGTATGGCAGGGAGAACGACTAATAAAAAAACATCGGGCAAGTTTTGCGTCTCCCCCCCCCCCCCCCCCCCCCCCAACAAAAAGCCATTTTGACCTCGTCAAGCTGTCATTGCAGCTGTTTATCAAGGAGTGCGTCAATGCGTTGAAATGTTGAAAATATTGATGAATTGAATCGAGGTAATCAGTTTTAACAGAGTAGAGAGTGATATACAATCGTTATTATGTAATGTTATCAATATGTAACACAGAGATTCCGAAATATTAATAAAATGGGATCTAACGTTAACTTAGCGGCAAAAGGCTTTTGCCGCGCACAGCTGTGTCGAATGCAAATTCCTTCGCCTAAATTTAGAGAAGTCAGCACAGTTAAACGCCTACTTTCTGCTACTCTGCATTCAGGTTAAGGGAAAGGAGAATGTGACTAATTATGAATATTGAGAGGTTCAGACAGTACGTAAATAGGAGCAGAAAAACGCCAAGAATAATGTTTATTTCCTAAAAAGAAGATCTGCGGTGAGGAATCGCTTACTGTTTTCAAGCAGAGTTGAGCCCTCCTAAATTACCAAGTATTCAACTCGGACAGCGATCGTCATTTAAGAAGGAGAATTATTGTATCAGTCATCTTTTATATCATATGAAGCCTATCAAGAACTCCCAAATCCAAATATTACCCCAGTTTAACATAGAAATAAATATACAGGCACCAAGTCGTACTTTCAAAAGTAAGAAAAACGAATGTGTGAGAGTGCGTATACCATAAATGTTTTTATTATTGTTTCGTATTGCCTTTCCCATGTATTCATGAACGTCTGATCTAACCTTCCCTAAACATCTGCACTGAAAGCTTGTTCATATCACAAAGATCCAGAAAGATATTTTTCTGCATAACCTGACATTTAGATAGTTACGTTTTGGCGTATATTACACAAGGACTGTTGAATTACTTCAGACAATAATATTTTCAAGAGTGTTCGAGAAATCGCCTGTTTTTTTCACTGTCCCGGAAGAGGTAATCAGCGTTTTTTGCTCCGCTGTGACAATCATATCGCCACTCTTCACGGCGTGAAAGAATTTAGATGTTTCAAGGGATTCCCATGTGTATTATTTGTGTTTTATTTGCTTTTTGTTTATTTCTTGCACTAAGTTCTTTTATAGCACACTGTTAGTTCCGGCCAGGCGTATAAAAAACACGCAGTTCAATTGTTCTTATATGAAGGCTTGAGTGCATGCTTTAATTCAGTACTTTTTTGTTTACTGCTTGGATCCGGGGAAAAGATCCAATTTAAAGCCACAAAGAAACATTAGAAAAGAAATAAATAAATCTGTAGTTTCTTTTCTGTATGACATTTCGAGTTTTTGCTGCCTTTTTTTCAAACTGGCATCCATTGGTGCATGGGATTTAAGGGGACGCTAGCTTTATCTTCCACTGATGGCCATTTATGCTGGTTTCTCGTGGCCTGAAGGGAAAGTGTATTGTTGCAACACTTAAGGAATGCGCGTTTTTCACATATTCTCTGCACTGACCATCTACGAATTGTAGATGAACTATATAAAAAGACCATAGGCCCTGTTTGTTCAGAGAGGCAGTTCTAATAAATTTGACCATTCGGTTATGCTTTATCGATAATACCTATCCCTTTGAAACTATTTTGTACGTCTCGGAATGCTAACGATTCGTTTTTTTTTTTTTTTAGGTTTACGTAAACGCCGTATTTTTCCCACAGCTATCTTTGGGAAGGAAGAAATTGAAAAAACATTCCATGACGATTCTTTACTAGTGTGGCTTCCCCGCAAGCTAACTTAGTGCGCGGGGCAGCACGCTCTACAGGAAGACGGCTTTGGGCTTGATTTACGAGCGCTCACTCCCTGAACCATAAAATCCATGTTCGTTTTCCACCTTAAACTTTGCAGGGAGGCAGTTGCGACATGTTATATTAGGTATCTCCGTTCTCAGTAGAAGAGTGCATTTCTGGGATCATGATGAATCAAGTCGGACCTTCAGTGATATTTCCATGATGTATTGGCTGATGCCGAAAATCATTTCGCACTGCGGGTTTTCTAGCACTGATGGAAACGGTAAAATACGAGGTAGTATGTATTACGAAAGGAAACAGTTGGCATCAGAATTTCTATGCAATATCGTAGTAGCAGTACGAGATATGAACAAAAATAATGCCCCTATTTCTAAAAATTCTGAGTTTCGAGACGAATGCTTGGTTCAGATGAGACTTGATTCTACGCGAAGGGGTTGTGAAGGGGATAACGTATCACATAATATATAAGGCCATTTTTTATAGAATTTATTTAGCGTATATCGCAATTTATACATGTAAAAAAAGTTCAGCCTTTTGTTTTTATAAATGAGGTGTTTCCTAGTTAAGCTGCCATTTTATAGGCACACTGACCTATGTTAGGTAATCCAATAGAAGGCTTCCCTATCAAGAGGACGGAAGCCTTTGACAATATCATATATAATGCGTGCATATAGTACCACGCACATTCTTTGTTTACGCTTAACCAGCGAAATTGCCGGTTACCTAAACAATGAAAGGGCGTTCATTTTACCTCCTTGATCAATTTATAGTTAAAGTTCGAAGCGAATTGCGTTCCGATTTGTAAGGGCACGCAAAAGGTCAATCTAGTAAAATGGAGCCTATTGGAGGGAACTGAATCAAAGCGTAGGTTTCACAATGGCAGTTCACTCATTAAACAGCTTCCGGCAATTGTAAGGAAGCATGTGAACCGGCAACTCCCGCCGCAAGTGCACGTTTCTGAAGGGCCCTGCGTGGGAAACAGCGGCGTTTTGTCGATTGTAAGAGGTCCGGCCGATGCAGTAGCCCAGAGGCTATCCCGCCTCGCAACCGACGGCAATCGTAAGCTTTCAAAAAATAAATAAATAAAAAATAAATAAATAAATAGTTGAGTAAGAGTAAAGCATTTCTTGTGAAAAAGCGCGGTTTTTGATTTCATTTGACGCTGTGCAAGATTTCTAAATAAATTAATTAGTAAATAAATAAAAGGTATTAAATAAAAAGTCGACTGACAGTAATCCATTTTTTAAAAATTAAAACGTAAATAAAACGTTAAATAGTAAAAAGTAACAGTAACAGTAAACCGTTTCGTTTTACGCTGTGCAAGATTTTGATTCATGTTTTTCCAGCGCTTTCCAGCGCCTCTGGATAGTTCCAACCAAATGAAGTAAATATACCCTCAAATGCTTACAGTTACTAAGAAAGAAAAGGGAAAGCCGTCGCTTACTAATGGGCAAGTAACGGAAATAGTAGAGTACACTAATTCTGAGAACATATGTTTTCTTACATCGCTTTCGCTGGGCTGACCAAATGCCAGGTGTTTGCTCAGCTCTTAGCTACTTTTAAGCAGTTGCGTAACCAATCTGCGAATTTCTTGCCTTTGGTCATAAATAACTTGCAAAAAGGTGTTGCTAGGGGAGGCCGTGCCCTTAGCTACCCTAAGATTTAAATCCTTGCAAAAAGGCCATGATGCTCGGCAGCCAGGAAAACAACCGCGAAAGTAAGCGTGTTCACACGCGGGACAGGCGACTGCTCCCATTTGTAATGTAAATATTAGCGCGGTATCTAACCAGGCTCCGTTTGCTTCATGTAGATTTTGGAATACCTATCATCGAGAAGGCTGAAGACGAGATTTCTAGCCATCTGCAAGCTTGTAAACGTAGAAGATCCGCAACGAGCCCAGTTACAAGGTTCAGAAAAAAACCGCTTGGACTGTATATTTTTTTATAGAATCTGCACTTATACTGTAAAGAAGCGCAATTCCTAAGCAACATTGATTTAGTTACGGCTAGAATAAACATTGCTTTCAATTTAGGGGCTATCATCTGTTATAATGTTGTTGTAGTTGTGCCCTTAATGCGCCATTCTCACACGGGCGTCAAGGAAATTATTCAATTTATCTTTTTATTATTTCTAGAAAGAAAGAAGCCTTAGCAAAAACATAAATAAGTAATCACAAAAGAAATCAGAGATAGAAGAAAAAGAGAATGAAGATAAGAAATGGAAGTGGAAAATAATCCAAGAAATGCATCTCTGATTGTAAGCTGGTTCGCTTGCCTGGGTTCACTGATGGTGATAATTTTTACCTTTCTTCCTTGATCACTACCCCTTTCCTTTAGTCTGTTACATATGTAAACCGTTTTTTTTTTTCACAAGCATTCTTCTTGGAACTAAGCTTTTTTACTTTAACGCCAAACTGACTTATTCCAACCCGCAATAACATAGTGACAGAGCTGAGACCGTCACTTTTGGAATCATTTTTAGGTCATGTTGAGTGTCAGTTGAAGGTCCTTCTGGGTATTAGCATCCTTAGAGAAATTTCTTTATTCAGAATAATCTCTCACATCCAATTGCCTGCACTAAATTAAAGCTAGCAGGCGGCATCTAGGTTATCTGAACATTTTTCTTGTTGATTTTTCTGAAAGAAGTGCGAGAAGCCATTGAATATTTGCTGTGCAATAACCTGAATGACCAGTTCTCCACTTTATCATCCTAACACTCTTTGCTGTTTAAACTCACCTGAGGCTACCAAGTGCGGTAGCAGATGTGAGGGGTGAAGAACTGTGTGAGATATTGACGCAAGACCGATTCCATGTGCGTGATAGAGGTTAATGAGTATACTATTAAAATATAAACACATGAAGAAGTTTAAGTTTACTTTAAGGGACATTATGATGAAAACAAAGCTCACCATCTTCAAAGGTCAGCCCAGGTTTTCAATTTTCTTACTTGTTAAAACGATTCCCAATATAGAGCGTCAAAAACACATTCGTAAACGCTTTGCGTTAGCTTTTCCGGTTTAATTGCAATTGAATAAAATTTCTAGAAGTTTCTTTATGCATTCTATAAAGACGACGGCTGTGTATTGTACGATTAAGAAGTTAACGCGATTCTTGCAGTTTTGTTTATTACCTCGGAGCATAAACGAATATGTAAAGAGGGAATTAAAAAGGGGGTATTACTAACTGAATAAAAAAATGCTTGCCGATCTTCCAAAGTCCAGGAGATTACTTGTTCGCGGTGTAGCGCAGTTTAAAATATATACAATGCAGGAAAGTAGCAGTTCCACTCAAAGTAAATTAAAACGCTTATTTTGTATTCCACATTTCGATCAAAGTTACCAGCTGAGACAATATAGAAATTTGCTCTTCTCATCGAGGCTTATGACTTGCAGTTTCGTAATATATTCCTGCTTCCTAAAAATAAAAATGATAAAATTCTTTAATATAAAACAATACTATGAAGATAATGCCTTGTTTGCTCTACAGTCCGCTTAGAATGTACTAGGTACGCAAGTACTAGAACATATATTTCTAAACGTAAAAAAAAAAAATCCCCCAGTATGTCTTACATAGCTGATGTATTGTATGATATCATAAATCAGTCTCAAAAATGCGAATACTATCACCTTTGATACAATGCACCTACACAAGCAGCTTTGATACAATGCTGATGCTGACTTGACAAACAAACAAAATCAAATTCATTAGACACGCCAGTGCAAGTTTCGGGTGTTTTCTGCTCTAGCCTGTTTGGCGACTATGCGATTCTCTGAAACTGTATCAGTGGTACAAACTACATATTGCTGACTTCGTGCATATTTGCGACTTCGTAATTCTGCATGCGCATAATTAGTTCGCCGCTACCTAATAAGGCCAATGCTTCGGTTCCACCAATTTCAGAAACGTGGATTGTTATAGAAGACAAGAATTTGTTCAAAACGAACGCTGCTCACGCGCGACGGTTTCCCGCCGTTTTCAGGGCCTTCGACCGATGCAACAAGTGCTACAGGGAGGGAGCTTTTCGAAGTATCCGTCTGCGGTGGCTATCGACAGATGGCGCTGACTTCGCGAGCCCGGGTCCGGACCCCGCGCTGCCGCCGTACTCAATACTGTGCCATCCTCCACCTGGAGCGGCCACGGGCGGTGCACGCGGCCCCTTCTACTTCCCTCTCCGGTGGCCCGAAGGATCGCGGCGCTAACTGCAGGGACAGGGCAACTACGGTGAGTTTCGTCTTTTCTCGCGTGTAGTCCGAGATGCGGGCCACGAGTCCAAGGAGACGATAAAAAAGAGCAGCAATTACTTACACCCACTTCTGCTTTAGATCAATTTCAGCGTCGAAGATTGTGGCCGGGACCCGGAGGTTCAGTTCCTGACATTGCCAAAACAACCCGTAGGCACACGTCTCTAAAAACAGCATTATTAATTTGAAATGCAAGTAGAACCCAAAGAAACACCTTAAGTTATTTGATTGTCCAATGCATTACATGTCGCTTTCCGCCCTGTGGACTCCTACGTAGCACAGAACGAGCGATACCGGTCACCGGAAGTCGGGTTACTTCCCTCGACAGAGCGTTGAGCGCAGCTCTGATGTAAGCGCTGGAATTCTCCCCTGTGCACATAAATAAGCAAATCAATATTTTTCTCCACTTGTCAGCCAACGTTATTACGCCGCGAAAGGGAGAGACGTGCATGCAACGTTCGTTTTTATTGCATGCGTCGAGGAGAAGTGCAAAGGCACTTCGAGGGAAAGGGTGTCGCGCTTAGTTATCCAACAAAAAGGTCAAGATTACCACTTGAAGTCCTGCCGTGCCACGTAGTGACAAGCGGCAAGCTGCTGATAAGCGGCCCATGATCGAAGAAAAAAAAATAGAAAAAAGTCTGTCGAAAGCCGAATGTGTTCCGACAGACCGATGTAGCGCATATTACGGAACTGCCGCCGGGCAAGCAGGCTTATTTCGAAAACTAACAGCAATTTCAAAATGTTTTTTTTTTTCTGATCCTAGTTTAACCTAATCTTGAAGCTTTCGCTCTCTTAACAGGGGCCGGTTTTTAAAGCGCGAGTTTTGCGGACAAAGAGAAAAGAGGAGTAATTGACGTCTTTCAACCACACGTTGGAGAGGATAGCGGGAATACCAGGCTGCTAACCAGGAACAAATAAACTGTCCCGCGCCGTTCCGTTCGCCACTTTAGAAAATTGGTCGCGGTTTTTTTGCTGGCATAACGCCACAAGTTTCTGTTCATTTATTTCTGCAAGCCGAAAGGAAATTAAGGCTGTTTTTATTTCTTCGACATATTTCTATTCATCCACGTTTGTGACTGGGCTTTGGAAATATGTTTTTTTGCCACTATGTTAACCTACACCACGCACTACATTGACGCAGCTACTTTTCGATAGGTTTCACTTGTTGCTGAGGTAGAAAACATCATTCTGCAGGTTCGGTCGCGGCAGAACACGGGTATGTAATCGGAACAGCTGTACCGCAAAGCGCAATTTCTTTTTCTTATGCCGAAACACCACAAAACTGTTCTATAAGTTTCTTTCTAATCTTGCTCTGGCTCTCTAACAACCAGCACTATAAAAAAAGAAACACACACACGCATGCACACACCTGAAAAGGTGCACAAATTCATAATTACTTGTTGTGGCAGAAGCATCAGCAAGGCACTAAATTAATATGTTTGTGGTCATTACACTTCACATGAAAAGAAATAACTCATTAGCGTAATTTTAATTTCTCAAGTGTATATAAAAGAAGAGAGTAATTTTCCTGATTGATCACATTTTTCATGCAGTACATAAGCAAGTTGAAGTGAAAAGGAATTCCCGGTGTGATACCAATATCTTGCCCGGAAGCTTATTTCAATCTCTCTCCTCTGTTATAAATGCGATTGCTGGTACCTGACATAAGATGCTATAGAACGCAAAAAAATCGCGAGTGGTTAAAGTCAGATTTGCCGCTAGTAAATAGCCTAAATAAAAGCTCGTACGCGGAAAAGTGCATGAGAAATTCCCCTTTTTCTCTAGGAAAGAAATTTCCCTATGTTTGGTGCAGTATCGAACAATGTGAGCTAACCGTGCCTGGATAAGTTTTTTTTCATTTTTATGCAACACAGGTGATCCTAAAGAAATTACCATAGACTTTTTAGCAATTGCACTAGACTGCTAGTGAACTTAAGACCACATGTTTAATTATTAAGGTGTGGGATCTTTGTAAGATGAATTTTAATTCAGCCTTTCATGCTTGTTTCGTGGAAAGTTATCAAAAATGAGCGTTCGGGATACTCCATGCATTTTGTCTGTTTATTTAGCGCTGTGAACTTCTGGTATTTTATAACTGGCTGGAGGCAGGAACCGAAAACATTAGGAGAAGAACTGGGACTCCATAAAGTATCAAAGTAATTGTGTGATGAAACATGGGGAGGAATATGGGCCAAAACGGGAAGGTTCTTTAAAAGTCGCTTCCCCTGCTGATATCGCAGAGATATATACACCCTCGAAAAAAGAGTAGCTCGTGCACCCTTAAAAAGTAATTTGCAAATGCACAAAAAAATTACAAGGGTTCAACGCTGCTGAACCAAATACTGGGTGAATGCATTTGCTGCAGGTGAGTGAGTGTTCTTCTTCTCTTTTTCTTCTTCCTCTGCCCAAATATAAAGCCCCGCTTTAACCAGCCGATATGAACGTGCCTTAGTGGCCTATAGGGGTAACGTGAATGCCAGGGTCCTAGCAGGCTGATTTTGGCATGATCGTCTCATGTGAAACGAGAGACCCAAGTTGGCAGCTCCTGCCAGCTTGGGGTGGTCTACGGGGGTTGTCCAAAGGTTAAAGGTAAACCGTGGTTACCGCCGGGACCACGCTGACGGCTTGAAAGTGCAAGTAGTATTGCTTTTGCAATAAAAAAGAAACGAAAGCATGTAGCCGTAGAAATCATTATTACTAAAGTAGAAGCAGCGTAAAGACCAGGGACGGAACAGGAACACACAAATTTCTCTCCTTCTGATTTACTAAAGATGAACCATCGACTGGCCCACACCAAGAGTGTGATCGTTAAATGTTGTAAGATAGCACAGATGTAATGATGCGTAACCGATTAGTTTAGCAATGCCTCTAATATTCAACTGCTAAAAGAATTTGCTAGCCTACTAGAAACAAACGAAAATAAATTGTAGATTTTAAGTGCACACTTCGTTTTGGGGCATAGGTTTAGTTTGAATCTCTTTCTTAAATATAAAACAAGCTATAAATAAATAAATAAATAAATAAATAAATAAATAAATAAATAAATA
>JAJIZL010000157.1:1825633-1837879 GCA_023969395.1 Amblyomma maculatum
AAATAAATAAATAAATAAATAAATAAATAAATAAATAAATAAATAAAGGAACGTTCCAGTTCAAATCTGCAGGCAATGTTGATTCGGAAGAAAACAGTCTAATAGAATTTTCACGTTTGGTTTATTCAACGTTACACCTTTATTACGACCGGTGAAGAAAACACGACTTCAATGTTCTCCCTGTATTCTTTGTGGCGGACTTCTTGTTGCAACTTATTCATCGTTAATCTCAATGAAGACTATAAGACAGTCCGAGGAGGGTGCTGGGGTAGTTTTGGGATTTTATAAGTGGAGTTAAAGAAGTGAAGGGCCTGTAACATACTGTAATGCTTCAAAATTTACCGTAAATGCATTACGGGTTAGAAGGGTGTAATTGTTAGGCATTTCGTAGATTATAAAAGATACAGATAACTACAAGACACAGTGTAAAGAGGCAAAAATTACACAACACAGTGTCGAAATGAAACATTTAATGAAACAAAAATACAGACTTTCGTAGGTGGAAGCACGCGTGTACCAGAAAGCAAACACCGAAAATGACAAAAACGCGAATAAAAAGCCCAAAAATGTTTTCAACAGTAAATGAACGACAACTAGCGACTTCTGCAAGAAATAGCAGGAGAAAACTGGCAAAGGTCATAAGGTTGGAGCGGGGTTTTTTTTTTTCGCAGTTCAGGAACGGAATGTTTGCCACCTCATTTTTGTTCGCGGATGGAAACTTCCTCAATCAAGTGAATGTATACCTACTGCCGCTCCTTTCATTGCCATGCTCCGAAAAGAGCTATTTTGTCGACGTTACCCTAGCCTGCTCACTCCTCTTACTCATTCCAAGCCTGGAGTGTTTTCAATAACGCATTTTCGCCCCATTTTTCTCGGCCTTCCGTTCAAATGTTCCCATTGTCGTCGCGGATTTGGTTTCTGGTGCACACGTGCGTTTGATCTGTAAATTCTCGAGCGTTGCTACATCAATTGTTGAACGACTACTGTCGCCTTTTGTTGCCTGTGCTTCCATCCACCATCGATGGCTATTATTCATTGCCGTTATGAATATATTTTGTAACGAGTGTTACATTGGCCACAGTCTCGCCATTCCGCCGTGTCTGTCCGAAGAGCGAAGAAGAAAAAGATGAAGAAGCGGAAGAAGAAGAGGAGGAAGAAGAAGAAGAAGAAAAAGAAGAAGAGGAGGAGAAAGAAGAAGACGAAGAAGAAGAAGAAGAAGAAGAAGAAGGAAAAGAAGAATAATGAGGAAAAGAAGAAGACAGATAACAAGGTAGTTGGCAGAGGCGAACAACAACAGCTAGTTTCTAGGATAGAAGTTTCGTGTGAACTTTGTGACGGTGGTGTGCCCCGGAGTTCACCGTAAAGACGATGCCATACCACTAGAAGTCTATGCGCGAATGAGGTATTCAACGGCGGAAGGCAAGAGGTGCTCATACGTCGAGTGATTCCCCAAAGGCATAAATAAAACTGAGACCTTAGAGTAAACTACTATGCGCAAAAGGCATCTCTTTGCTTTCAAGCCGAAGCTGAGCTTAGTAATGTAGATTGCTCTCGCAAAACCCAAGGTTGAACCACAACCTAAACCACCTCAAATGTTTTTTCTTCATTTAACATTTGCTGGGCGGACACCACGCTTTAGTCAGAGTGTACCTATAAAGGTATAGCATGACGATAAGAGATGGCATTGGAGGTGTTGTGTCTCTTATGGACAGAATAAGCTTCTCACGGGAACGCTATATTATTGATCGTTCAGCGCAATGTCAAAGCTTCTACGGGAAACATGCCGCTTTGCGTAAGCTAACTGCCTTATTCGCCGATATATGTTCGTAATGAAAACGTTCTTCTTGCAAGCGCCCAGTATTGTGGTGATTTTTATTACTTCCAGTATTTTCACTGCAATATTCAATATTTAACTATAATTTTTAATATAGCAGTACGGTAAATATAATTGGTTTAAAAATGTGCGGTGAAAGTTTATTACTCCTGCCTTCTAAATCGTCAGAAAAGACTAGGGGCGGTGAGGAAAGTACCCTTCCCACGCTCCCTTTGCATTTCCTGCTTTTGTAGTAATAAGAAGAGGGGCACTAAATGTTATGAAAGCTATTACTCGTCTAAATTCATCCAGCTTTACTAATTATATTTTTTTCGGGACGTTCAGGCGCCGATGCACGGCACTAACTCTGTGGCAAGTAATGAACACCATTTTACTACCGCTGTTGCTTGCAATTGGCGAGCCACAACAAATAACTTCGCATAAATCTTATTTGATGGTCGTGGCGATTGGAACGAAATGTTGCAAGGAACGATTTCACCAAACAGCTTCGCGACTAGCATTTTCGGTCTGCTTGATATAGCAGCAGAAAAAAACGTTTTCGATAGCATTTATACTAAGATTCAACGGTGCCTTAATCTATAAAAGTTCTTCGAAAATTTAGAAGGGCATATTTGCCTGTAAGCACTTCTGATCCCTTAACTGTCCGCTGAAGCAATCACGTTTGGCCACTGGGTTCCACGTCTTCAGTAACGGAGACCCAGCTCTGCGGATATTACCGTTGTCGAAACCGCGAACTTCGTAAGAACTAGGAACATATTGACACTGTTGGCGAAAGTTTCATTTTATACCACCGAAGAGAAGAAAAACTATTTGAAACTTCTCGCGCCTCATCTGGTCGGTGAGGCAAGTGTAGCGCCAACTCTAACATAAAATGAACGTTGTAGACCCAGAACACTCAAGCTGACTCGCAATGTGTAAAAATACTGGGCGCTTTCTCACAAGTGCTGCCGCCTGAGGCACATGAGATAGGTTGTCATTATCCGTCAAGTATGGGATGCTGCGGTTGTGAAATTCGACACCAGCGTCATTTATTTTATAGAAGGCATTAATAAAACCGTCGCCGTGAAAAGAGGCGCTATCAAAAATAGCAACTATGACGGAGTTCAATTGAGGATACTCTTTCTCCGATAAACTTTCTTATCCGCTTGAACAAACACTATAAAGTGACGGGTGTGATCGCGAGAGGTTATGAAGGCAACTCGGAATTTTTTTAGAAGAGAACAGATCTTGTCATGTATCGCAGGAACTAAAAAGCGAGTTGTTGCTCTGGCAATGATCTATATGGTGCGTTAGCCGTAGAAATCTACTTTGCTTGTGGATTGTTTTATAAACGTATTTGAAAATGCTGTAACCAACTTTTCGTTTTACATCCGGATCTCATGATGTATTGGCACTTTAGATTTAGCAAGTATAGAACTTGTTCGAAATTGCTGCCATCGAATAATCGCTGCACTCGTGTCCGCCATGCTGAAGGATGCAGTAGTGCGTCCTGAAGGAATGGGCCTCGCTTCGTTAACGCCTGCCAAAAATGCCCACATATGGTTATGTGCCATGTTGTACACAAAGCGGAAACAGGGATGTCGAGGGAAAAGAGTTTATTAATTTATACTTTCGCGCCATTATTTTTTTCTCGTTGCATGTGTGTTACTGCGTTGCCGCAGGATTTCCGCTTCGTATAAGCATATGTCACGACCTATGGCATACTTGTACGGCCTTGCAGAAGTAGGAAAAAAATATCGAATGCTTCCGGCTGATATAAAAGACTAAGACTTCGTCATCCTTGCTCAAGCAAGTAAAATACGTTGTCCACTGTGTGCCAGATTGATCTGGGTAGACAAATATCTTACTCGGTAGGTTTATGTTAGATTTGCAGGCATTGATTCAAGGCTACTCCCGACTTTCTTACTGCCTTATTACTTCTCTTACTGCTAGATTACATCATACAAGTTCCGGAATATGTTTTGATCAAGAGTATCTAGGAGATGGAACATTTGCCACGTCTTTACAATGCACTAGGCTGCGCTAAATCGTGATAGCTCCAACGCGCTTGATAAATGTGTACACGCGTGATTAATGCGAAAGCATTACTTTTCTATCTTTACAGATATCTGTCCGCTGACCGCGTCCGCACACCGCGTCCGCAGAACGAGTCCGCAAAATCGTGTCCGCGGCAGTTTTGAGCTATTCAGAAGTCGTAGGGGTAAATGAGTGGTGGTCAGTCGATAGAGGGTGACGTAATGTTGTGTTCGAAAAAATAATTCGGCCAATAAGTTAATTACGTAAATAATTAAAGGCAAAAATGTAAAAGTAAAAGCGAAAATTGTCACAATAGCCAATGGCTTGGCGCCACATTTGAATGCATCAAATACGAAAATACTTAATTAAATCTGTCAATTAAGGTGACGTCAAAGATGTGAGGTCACTCAACCTTAAGTCGAGGCAAAAAAAAGTGCATAGGAAGGCATTTGCGCGTAATTTGAAAGTACCGAAGACTAAAATGGGCAAACGAGAAATGAATTAATGTGACGTAGAGGATGTGATGTCAAGAAACCGGAAGTAGAGCAGAAAAAGGGCACAGGAAGGAATTGGCGCGCAATTTGAAAGTGCCAAAGACTAAAATGGCTAAACAAGAAGCGATTTAAGCAACTAGAAGCAACCTGAAGCAACCAACAGCAGCATCCATGCTTTCGCATGACTCCACTGCATATTCAGCAGTGCTCTTTTTTATTTACTACGCTCCTGGTGCCAGTTACGTTAGTGATTTTCAAAAACACACCTGAAAACAGAATCACAGACGAACGTAAGCGGTTGCAGCCACATCTGGCAGCAAAATGCATTCGGCTAGCGCGAGTTCACAAGAATGCGGTAGCTGAACACTTAACGATCGCTGTGAAATTACTGTTCTTGGAAGTGTTCACTCTATATTTTACATGAAATTGGAGCTGAATTTGTTTTCATTGCACGCTCTAATCTACGGCGCATTTGGAGTTCAATGAGTATGAATTTATTTTTCCTCTTAAAAGCAGTCTTCGTAGCAATGATAAAAAATGAAATGATTTACGCCCGCTTTCGAAGCAATGTTTACTGATCCATACAGCGCTGAGCTTTTTACACGAGCTACGCTTCTGCGACCATATTAAGCTGTGGGCGTAGTAGAAAAACTAATTCCAAGTGCAAACTTGTTGCTTCAATATTTTTTGCGTGTAAATTTCCAGACGATCAGTTAATAAATGAATGACATTATATTTAGGCCAAAGGTCCTCGGTGCACATCATTACACCATTGAGTGGTTTCTGGCAAAATGTTTGTGTGCATACATTGCATGTAAAAGTAAAGGCGTATGCCACGTGTAATCAACTCTGCATTCATGACACTGCACTCTTTCAGGTGTCATTTGATTCCATTCCTGACAACAGCAGACTACAAAAATCATGGATGGCTGTAATCAAGAGGGAATTACTATTAATTATGAACACAGCCCGAGCATGTTCAATGCATTCTAGAGAATAAGATTTCTTGAAGGATGTGACCAGTGGTCGTCGAACACTGCATGCTAATGCAGTAACGTCGACATTGGCATTTAGGAAAGAAAGGAGGAAAAAAAACCGCCAGAAGCTCGGCCACCTCCAGTCATCTACAAACCCCCAACCGCTCAGCTTTGTAACCAAACTGAAAACCTGAGGATTATTCTGAGCCTTAGAGTTTCTTACACTAACTAGAGGGAAAGCCGAGGGTGCTGCACTTCAGCCACAATGGGCGCGCTAAGAATCATGGGCCGGTGGGCTACTTGGTGCGGGACAGTCGGTTTTTCTCGGGTGCATGGAGTGGCGTTACTATAATGTTTCTTTTTCACCATCGTCATCATCTCGAGGTGCGTACATACACCGCAAAAGCAGACGTAGCCAATAAAAGGTTTCTGTTTCCCGAAATGCCACTAAAAACTTTCTTAAGTAATTGCACAACCATAAATATTTCCAAAGCGTTTTTTTTCCTTTTAAAATGTGCCCATTAAAAGTGCGAAATATTGGTATTTGTGCTGATCAGAGCTGAGCCAATAGAAGAAAGAGAAATCGCTTGTATTAGATAAATCTCACATTGACATGCTGTTTCTCTCTCTTTTTGCAATTTATAGTCACAATATTGAACGTTAAGACGTTATTTACAGTAGAAAAACGTTTATCTTTGCATTTGCCTTGTTCAAAAGTTGTAGGGCTGCACTGGGTAGCTATCCGACCTAAGATGCTTTGAGCGCCTATGGTGGCTGAACTCGTCTTCTGGAAACTCCAAGTAAACTCCCATAGATGGCATCACAGCTTTCCCTCTAGGTAAGATATATAAGAAACTCTATGTTCTGAGCAGTTCTTAATGCAAGATACTAGCGCGACTGTTGAATGTGGCTATGACAGCGAGCAGTCCCAAAAAAGAGACTGAAATTTATCAACTGTGACAACAGCTGGTAGAACCAAAAGAAAAAAGGTAGCGTTAAAGAGAAGAAAATATTACTGTGCTATGAACCCGCAGCATGCCGCTTACCTCCCCATGATCGCAGAAACTTTGCCGGAACATGACAAAAAAACCATCTTTAGACTTTGATAGCTGATCCATGTCTTAACTAATATCTATAAATGACTGCCGGGAAGAATAAGAGTCGATGGTTACAAGCATTCGCCCTTTTTGTCTTCAGCTTCGGCCGACACATATCTGACTCGGTCACAAGCTTCTAACTACGGGGCCATTATCATTCGGAAGACTTTTCTGGTGCGCATTATCGTTATGAAGTGTCGCTTCTAAATGTCAGAAGTATCGACAGGTTCATCAACTACTCCTCTGTCATTTAGTTTTGCAGCGGCTGCAATCGAATTGCACAGTAATTGCAGCACAAACAAATGGTCAGCTGACGCAACAAGCTCGACGGCATGCCCAAACCTCAAACATGGCGTCGCAGCAACAGTTACGGTTTATCTCCGACAGACGGCAGAAATTTTAAATAAGGTCTATGGGCCAGCACCCTGTTTACAAACAAAAGGGGTGCTCGCGACGGCGCAGAAGTCTGGGGGTGAAAAGTAAGCTTATTGCCCGTGGGAATACATGGGAGCGAAAGTTTTCAAAGTAGTTTGATTTCACGGGGCACCTATGATATCGAGGTTTGGTACAGAGCAACTATTAATATAATAGTACAGATCTGAAAATCATGAAATGCCATTTCAAAGGCGCAGCACATTTAAAACACCGCGAAATGTATGGGGGTTCGAGTTGGAACACATGTAAACACAACTTACCGAAAATGTTTCTGATTTCATAGAGCACCAGTAGAGGTGGCGGGTTGTTAAACGTTGGCGAAAGTATTGAAGAAATGTGTGGAAAAGTATGCTATGTCATTTAGGAGGCAATAGATTTTTAAACGCAGCTAAACATATATGTTGTGAAGCCGAACATACCGCCGACAGGCTAGCTATCCGCTATGACTTGTGATGCTTTTCTTGTAGCCTGATATTTTGCCATATGCACTGAATTTTCTTCCTAATAGCGGTAGTTCAAGATATGCAGCCCAGGAAAAAAGTGCAAAAAAGCACTTTTGAAACGTCCTGACAAGGGAACGAAAGAGAACGGTCCACGGTAGCGTACGGCGGCACAGACGCCACCGCTGTACACGAATACGACTTATACGAGCAGACGGGGCATTTTGGTGGTCTGCTCCTGCGCGCAGTTCTTTTGTCGTGTTGTGTGAGGACTGCCTTCAGATTAAAGGTTTGTATCCTTAGATAGGCAGTATTTAGGAGGGACTTTTGTCTGCGGTGCAGCATGTCGGAAAACACGAGAGGCTGTCGCGATTACGCGAAGCACCCAGCGGGCAGGTAGATTTTAAGGCGAAAGCTTTAATTGGCTAATACTGTCGTGGACAAAATGTGTCCCGCTTTAGCGGCGGCTCTGACTGGTCGAGACAGGATGACGTCATGGAGGTTTCGACCAATCACAGGGCGCCACCACAGTATGCGCGAATGCGTGCCTTATATCGCCATATGGCAATGAAAGATGAATTACATAATAATAACTAATAATTTAATTAATTATTATATA
Organism: Amblyomma maculatum; assembly: GCA_023969395.1. NCBI lineage: Eukaryota > Metazoa > Arthropoda > Arachnida > Ixodida > Ixodidae > Amblyomma > Amblyomma maculatum. The sequence goes on from JAJIZL010000157.1 coordinate 1,833,546, forward strand.
ATGACTACTTAGCAGTTATCAACGAACAATTATTGATAATTAATTAGTGGCGAACTAGTTTAATCAAGTATTAATTATTTGTTCCATTACAAATCAATGACTATTAATGTACTTATTGACTAAGTAATGCCTATCAATGATTTAATAACTAATCAACTAGGCTTAATTATTGTCTAATCATCAATTATCTCTAATACCTAATTAGTAATTAAGAACTGAATAGTTTAAATACTGCCTGATTTATGACTCTATATTAATCTAAACGTAGACGTTTCTAGCCGTTTTGTAGACAATGCTTGGAACATTCTCGAAACTCGTCCCCAGTTGACAGCTCAATCCACTAGCAGAATGTGAAACAGTAGTCGCTCACTTTACTCGTATCAGCATTCATCGCTACATGCGCAATAGTTGCAGGCTTTCGCCTTTCACTACTTTGATAGCTAAAGTCCCTCGTATTTTTTTAAAGTTATATGTTAGGTTTTACAATGTGCATTTATTGAGGAATTTTAAAGATAGGTTGACTTCAATATGACTATGCACGCTTTGTCATACGATTTCTTCAAAACACTAGCTAACGTGTAACAATCGGCCGTACTTCTTTGTGCTCTCCGTAATTGGAAAATATTTTGGAACGCTTCTCTTGCATGTATCTTTATAGATCCTGCTACTAACTTGCACCTCCATGCGTATCGCGCTATTTAAAAAAAAGCACTACGCCTCTATTAAGAAGTTTCCTAGTTTCACAATGTGCTCTACGATGTTCATAGTTACTCTGCATCGAATGACGACATCATAAGCGTACTGTGAACTCAGAGAACTGCTTTGAAATATTTCGGTTCCATGGATTCATATGGGCGCTAGGCCTTCTTTTCAGCTCCGGTCGGCCCAGTCTGGCCACAGCAGCGACACCGCATCATGCTTACGTCACAGATTGGTGCTGGTCAATAATCCTTTCGTTATCCGAAATGAAAGCTGTGAGCCAGGATTAAATAGTAGTCTTTACAGCGTAAAATGATGAATAATTTGACACCATCCGAAAAGTCTTGCGACAAACAGTTCGGCCGCAATGGCCATTAAAATATCCTCGGCGGGCGTGATGGGGAGCAAAAAGGTCACCGGTGTGCTTGCCCCGTGTAGACTACACTCAGACTCAACTAATAACTTTTTGCTCCGCAGCCCACCACATTGTATGACGCAACCCCGAACCTTTTGCGCCAAGCGAGTGGCCTACATATTTGTCACAAACGGGGTAATGAGGAGTCCGACCTTGATGCCTAAGGGGTTCGACCTTGATGACTCTGTTTACTATCAGGTTTAGCAGGCGGCAGTTGTGGCAACCTTGTATTGTGCAGACGCCATAACGTTAGGCTCTTCGAAACTATAAGCACACAAAAAAAATGCTTCCGATGCGTAGGCGCCACTCTACAGGCCTCCTTCCCTGTTGCGCGCCATTTATTTGTCTGACACTTGAGACGTCGTTTGCAACATTTGTCTAACCAGAGCTTGGATTTCACCGACGCCGGCGCATGATTCGCGGTAGGCCCTCTCTCTCTATTTCTTTCCCCCTCTCCGATGTTGCATTGTGGGTGCCATGGTTGCCAGTAAAGCTACAATAACGTCATGTGAATAAACTCTATAGGGTTCTTCTGAATATGCCAATGGCTTGAGTGGCGAATCCCTCTAGCTTTTTTAAAAAAATTGTCCCATCATTATATCCAATCTCTTGAATGAATAGTCCTAAGATTCTGATTTTATCTACCTTTGGAACTAGTTTCCCTTCTACTTTATTGTCAAATTCCGAGCTGCACTTGCATCGGAGTGACTTTGGATTACAGATGAGTAATTCAGATTTTCGCGGCGAGTATGATATAGTCTACGACTGTGTCCGCCGCCGCCGCCTGCAGGCGCTCCGCAATGCTCGCATCGCTACCCTGGTTAATCCAGAGATTGATGACATCAGCATATATGCTGAAAGTTAGCCCCTTTATGCTCCTCAGAACTTCTGAAAGGCCCCTCATCGCCACGTTGAAAAGGAATGGGGAGATAACCGAGCCCTGCGGCGTCCCCCTGCTGCCTAATTTCGCTGTGGGGGACTGAATATCTTGAAACTTCATGCAGGCAGTTTTATTGAACAAAACGTCCTTGATGTACTTGTATTTCGAGCACAGTATTCAGAAATGTGACGCAACAAACACAAACGCAAGAGAAGAGACACAACACACGCGCACACTACCAACTGTAATATAGATCTGAAAATACTTCCTCTTCACCACTCCTCTTCTTCTACACTCAGGTACATCTCATCTTGTTGCGCCACATTTCTGAATACTATGCAGCGCCAACTAGCCCCTCAAGCCGTTATTTTGGTATTTCGAGCACCTACCCCAATTTCTTGGCAACCGCGGAGGATCGCTTCATGTTTAACTTTATCAAAAGCATTTGCCAAGTCCAGTTCGAGAATCACTGTAGCGAAGAATCGCGCTAAAAGGACGAGGCCTGAAGGTAAGAAGCTTGCTTAAACTAACCCAAGCTTGCGTAATAAGCCGCGTCAGCTATGCCACACCGTTCCTAAATATCAGATCGGAGGAGAAGAGGAGATTCGACTCTCTCATTCGACGGGGCATAAAGAGGGCCCCGGGCTTACCAATTAGCACATCCACAGAGAAGCTCCTTTCTATGGGAGTGCACAATAGCTGGGACGAAATAGCGGAGGCTGTCAGAATTTCGCAGCTGGAAAGATTAAGTCGAACGACCACGTGCAGAACTATACTAGAAATGGTAGGCTTGCAGACAGATAGAGGACAATGAGAAAAATCAAGCATCCCGCAGGACTGTTGAGAAAATGTAATCATCCCCCCGCCCTCCCTCGTATCATGCATCCCATATTCAACACAGAGAGCAGGGAGAAGAGAGCAGAAGCACTAATGAGACGCTTCGATACGATGGACAGCAAGTCGGTAGCGTACATGGACCCGGCAATTGGCAAAATGAGGGCGGCGGTCGCCTCGGTGTTCCACGGCCGGCAGCCCCGGTATCGGCCGCTACCATTAGACGCAGCAACATAGAAACAAAGTCGCAATACCGCTTGCTTGCGTCGGAATGGAAACCAATTTTATATGTAGCGATAGCAAAACGGCCATCTGGAATTTTGGAAAGAGTAGGGTCTCGTTGGAAGCGGCAAGGATTGTGGCCAGTAGATGACTAAACAGGAAAATTCGCCTAACTTGGACCCCTGCCCACACGTCCGTTCCTGGCAACGAAGCGGCCCACGAGTTAGCCCGAGCTCTCTACTTCCGGGTAACTGTGGAGCCGCCCGACTGCCGGAACATGGACGAGCGTCTGCAAAATTATACGGAGATTCTGGAAAATTACAGGTTAAGTAGGAGACTGGTGCCACCACTGGATAAAAGCATAAACAATAGGGAGGCAGTTGCCTGGCGGCGCCTGCAAGCTGGAAACTCCGCAAACCCGGTCTGGGCATATATTATGTGCAGATGGACGATAGAAAAAGTGATTAGTGCAAGCACTGTGGGGAAAAAAGAACCCTCGACCACATAATCTGGGAATGTGCTAGCTCCCCAGAGGAAAAAGGAAGTATAAATTGTTGAGAAGCCTGGGAAGCCCTGCTGCTGAGCGAGGTTCCTGCTTCACAGCAACAAGCCATTCGCCCGACGGAAGAAGCCGCGACGAACCAAGACCTCTTTGCCTGCTTCTGATCGCGGAGGTCCCGGCTCCCGTCCCTTATCCCTGCGTGTCGAGGGGGGGGGGGGGGGGGGGGGGGGGGGACTAGGGGCCTCCTTATCTGGTGGAATAATAAAGTTAATAAAGTTGTCATCACATCACATCTATAGGGTTGATTTCCTGCGTTCGAACACAGGTGCTACGCGCCCGGCGTTGCCATGCATTGGTCATGTATTCACGTTGCATCGTTTAATTTTGGTCACATATGGTATGGTATCACCTTGGACGCTTGGAATACATACGTCCTTGCTACGTGGTGGACACGCTAGGTTACATTTTGAAACTATGGCTAACTGATCTTGCATTGCGAAAAAGAAATTGTTGAGAAACGCAACGCAAAACATCTATGGTCGAAAAGCGTCTTAAACACGGTCGACTTATGTACAAGTGCAGTCTCGGCCACAAATAAAGTTTAGTGTTGAGGAGTCTAATTTGCATATATATATATATATATATATAGCGAAGTATATGCTTCATTAAAGGAAACATTTTTTATTTTTCATTTCACTCGACGTTTCGATCGGAGACCGACCTTTCCCACTCTTTAGAAAGATCGGTCTCCGATTGAAACGTCGAGTGAAATGAAAAATAAA
>JAJIZL010000157.1:1838279-1860647 GCA_023969395.1 Amblyomma maculatum
TTTTAGCAGTCTAGTACGTTATGTTCTCGCAACCTATATATATATATATATATATATATATATATATATATATATATATAGACGTACTTGGTTGCTAGAGGTTACATACAAGTGAAAAACTGCTTCATACTGTTTCCAAGTTTATTTGGAGTCGACGTTTCGGCAGGAGCCCTGCCTTTGAGAGAGAGAAAGGCAGTCTCCTGCCGAAACGTCGACTCTAAATAAATTTGGAAACAGTATGAAGCAATTTTTCACACACATATATATATATATCCGAGTATGATGAAAATAACTGTGGTTAAAGTTCCGCATAGACGTGTATGGGCATATAAGTAATACCGTAGGTGACACTCAGGATTAAGGTTAATCACTTGGCTTTCTTACCTTAAGCGCTAGCCGCACAGCGCAAGTATTTTCATTACACTCGACTTCAATCGCAGCGTTACCTTCACAGCTACAATTCGGCATCGCAGCTTCGTGTTCAGTGCGAGAGCATCCTCTCCACCTGACTGCGGCAATATTCATTTATGCCACCTATACTCGAGAGCTGTACCTTTGTAAATAGGTTAAATGAACGAAACAACCGAAATGACGATAACGTTGCAAGGACAGTGGTTGAGAGTAAGAACGAAAACACACAAAAAATAATAAAAAATAATAGTGCGGTAACCTAAAAAACAGCATACTGCACGATAATAAAGAACGGGATGCTATAAACGCTATAAGCAAAAGACCAGAGCAAAATTGTGCCTGCAAAAGCAATTGAAATGTGAGTAATGATAAGTGCAAACAAATATCAGCGAATGTGGCCCGTCAGGGTATACGTCAGCAAAGAATTTGGAGTGAATACTAGGCAAGAAAATGTGCTCCTGCTGTTCAGGATGGCTGCAAATCTTTAAAAATTGAGTTGAGTATTTCTTACTCTACTGTGTTTAGAAGTGGACTATTTTCAACGCGAATTCCGGAATACAATGCATGCATAACTAATGTGATGACGCGAAACGTGTGCGGAACAGTATTTCAACTGCGAGTGCCGAGTTGGGTTTGGCGTGGAGACAGTTTAATAGTTTTTCGAGGTTTGAAAGTTAAACACTCCGCATACCAATCCGCGGAAATTTGACCTTGAAACAGGTCTTACAAGCGTTTCAGTGAAAGCGGAGAACGGTAGGTAAAAATGTTGTAAACGCTGGCGCGTTCTGCATGCTCGAAAATTTTTATGGTACCATGAGGGGTGCATATTTGCAATTCAAATATGAATCTATTACCCGTGGTAGATTTCAGCCCATCTTCCTCGGCGATGCATGCGTGACTGTTTATAGGGGAAGAAGGAATGGGCGGTGTGGTAGCGAAGGGTGTGTGGAACACAAATTTTTGCGAGCACATGCGGAAAGTAGGGAACATTAAAACGAAAAAGGTCACGGGATACCGCGTTGCATTATGTACAGGGATGGTTATTAAATATGCATTCGCAAGAGGATGAATGGCTCTCATAAGGTTGGCAGGGCGGTACAGGGATTTCATGCTTGCGGCAGCCCTAAAAATGAAGCGAAGAATATCGCTTTCAAATTCGAACCGTCGCCAATGATTAAAGGGAGCGAAGAGCATTGTGGGAGTATCGGTTTAAACATTAAAATTTATATTCAGCATGTATAAGTTACGCTTTATGAACACGTGTGTTTGTAGGATAGTATATACGCTGATTTTACAAAAAACGACTTTTTTGAAAAGTGAACATGGAGGAGTACTCACACAGCATACGTCTTACACTCTGTTAAATAAAAGCGACGTTATTTGCTGCGACGTGTATAACTCTGGAGAAGAAGCACAATAATAGGTGCTTTTTAGTGCTACCGTTCATTCGCACAGTGGGGAAGGGATGGAGGCTGTCATAAAATTCCAATGTGTAAAACAACAAACGAACCCTTAAGTTAACTGGCTTGAGGTTTGTCATGAGCAGTCTCCTCGATGGGGAACTGCCGGGAAATAACAATTATTACCGCAGCCACCAACTTCTTTGCTAAAGAAAATGCACAGATTTATGCGCTTCACAAACGGGCTTAAAATAAAAAAAGTGTGATTGCTTAATCCCGGTGATGAATTCATATCTGAAAAAATCATTAGATATGGCTTTCAGCGTTGAGTTCCGCCTATTTTAAGAATATATCCCTAGCGAAAAAGCCATATGAGTCATAATAACCTCATACGGATTTCTTATACAAGACGCATACAAATTTCATGCTATCTCATATATTTCTCATAAGTTGAATGATGCTTGTATTAGAATATATGTGATTTTAATGAGTTTAGTATGATAATTCTCTATGAGGTTACTGTGACTCATAGGGCTTTTCACTAGGGTAGGCCAGGAGGCTAAGTTAAATTTGATACACTGAGGTTTTTTGATAACAGTATTTGTCAAGATAGCGGCTGTTAAACTAATACGCGAAAAAACTAACTTGAGTAACAAACCTGCTTGTTTAGCAGTTCTCAATAAACGTACTCCTTGAAAATGGGACCATTCGCAACGTTTGCATGCATTTTAACACCTCCATATTTACTCGCCTTTGAAGCTGTGGGAAAGTATTTGTCAGATATCAATTGAGTGTCAAAGAGCTTATCAGAACAACTTTATTGTTTGATTAAGTATGCTCAGTTCAACCTCGATAGCCTACCAAGCTATGTCCTTTTAAGAACGCCAAGTTCATCACTGAGAATCGGATGGCAAACAATCAGTACACTAGATAATCCAGATGCGACACGTCAACGTGCTTATGCTACAATTTGCTACATCATGCGAGTGGCCTAAGAGCGTCATTTGTACGAGCTACTTAACTGCCCATGTGGTGTAAAAACAGAAATTGTCGAGTGTTGACGGCTAGCGATAGATGTGAAAATGTCCCTTCGAAACTACCAAAAACAATATTATCTGAGCCACTCAATCACATAAGTGACATTTGATCTAGGCCGACAACAAATTCGCGGTTTAAAATGCGAGAGACTAAGATACTACACATGTTTTGGCCAGTCTACATTATAAAAGAACCACACGCACAGCCGTAAAAATGCAGAGAGAAACAAACACAGAGATGAAGCACCGTATGAAATACGAAATCGAACAAGACGTGACTACCCAAAATGTGAATGAACTCCTCTTTTCACGCTATTGTCAATGGTTTTTAAATTCGCGTTTTGTTACACTAAATGTCAGTGTCGTTAGTTCAGCGCTCCACCTTTGTTGAGTTTGGCCACGTTCGCGCGCGCTGTTTTTAGTTTGGGTAATGCATATCAAATTCGCCCATTCAAGAGTGGTTTGCTACTGTAATAAATTATAACGAAATGTAAGCAATTGATGCTACCGCGCAAAGAACACTTGGGTTGAATTACAGAGAAATTTTGAAAACACGATATCATTTAACATGCAATGGAGTGTCGCTACACGAGAGCTTTACAGCTTTGAACTGTGAGCTTTATTACTATTATTTTTTCTTTGCACTAGATAGATTTTTTATAGTATTCAGTGGTCGAAATTCTCGGGTTACTCTGCAGGCCATTCATACGACGACATTCAAGGATCAGCTAAACAAGTTTAGCAAAAGATAATGTTTTTGTTGTGTATAATCTGCGGTGCTGGTGAGTTTTTCTTAGCCTAGTTGTTGTCACGCATAAACGATCAGTAGCTATGGAACAAAGCACAAAGTATAAGGTTGCAGGTCATTGGTCGCGTTAGCACTGACTGCTGCCTTTTGGAGGCTTTCAAAGGTTTACCCTGTGTAGTAACTAGACCCCGACTGTTCTTAGAAATTGGCTTTGAATATGTACTCTCCGAGGTTATGCTGTTCATGCTGCTACGGCAAAGAGAAATAATTGTTGTTGGATGAGGCTCTGGCTATTCAAATTGCCTTGTTTTAACTTTCTTGTCAAACAACGAATGTAGCAAAAATATTACTACAGCGAGTATCACTGCTAGAGCTACTCTAGCACGAAGCCCATAACATTTCTAATACTACCAGTGTGTGTTGAAAAATTGCAGATACTTCTAGTAATGCTATTTCAGCTGCTGATGCTAGTACTAAACATGGGTTCATCGTGTAGGTGGCGAGGCATCTTTCCTTCATTTCTTGCTTCGTTTTTTTTTGGAGCGCAAGCATTCACTTTTTCTTGCCAATCACAGAATATTCTAAACAACGCAAATGAAATAAATTATTTGCGTCAAGAACGACAAATGCAATGACCGTTTGTTGTTTTTCTTGGGAAACACTTTGTGTTTGGTAGTACACACACAAAGACACACACACGTACGCACACACACACACGAAAATATATTCTCTCGTTTTGGGGTACAAAAATATGCCTCGATAAAATCTTAGATGACTGCGATGTTAGGTGAATGCGTTTACGAAACGACAGAAAAAGAACTCAGGAACAACCTCGTTAGCTGTAAATGGGTTTTCTTTGTTAATGTTAATAGCGGTTAGGTGTTCAATTCCGTTCATTCAGTGTAGATGATAGCTTCATGAAATGGGGCATGCAAACCGTTCATTGTCTTAAAGCCCTCGTTTAAAACCAACAAGGAATACAACCACCAGCATTCCCTATAATGGCGGCTGCGTGGAGAAACTACTAGGGAACTAATACGACAGGTATTAAGTCCTACATGGGGCAGCATTTCTCAGGCCGTTGACTTGAGACGGTAATTATTTCTTGGCGTTTTCTGTAACGGTGGCATGAATCCACAAAGAAAAGCTATTGAAAGAATGCTCTTAAACCTAAGAAGTTTAAAAACTGTTCGTCGTGGTCTGGCACCGCAAACTATATGCACTGGACTCGAGTTGTTTCGAAGCGCCTTCGTTGGTAATGAAAACCGCGGTGAAACACTGGCTACCGTCGACATTCGCTGTGGCTTATCGATGCTTGGTCCCTGCTCCGGTGTTCTACTTCAGTGGCACCAACTTGTGAATCGAAAGCCATAGATTAAACTGCAGAATTTACGTAACTACCAGACTACGTGTTCTTCCCGTGTGTTGTGTTATAGTCCGCGGTGACAGAAGGTGGCGCAATCACGCGCAGGGTGTAGTCGCTGGGGGTGTAGTTGCAAGGGGATGCGCTGCTCGCGTAGGGAGCTATTCTGGGAAATTACAGACGGGGACACTAAATGCTGTTAGCCGCGAAATACGGTTGGACGGCTTGCAGCATGAGGCTAGCTTACGAAACAAATAACGCTGGTATCTATGGGCTTGTACTAATAGCCGGAGATGCGCTCGAAGAAGGAGACACGCCATGGTTTCGAAGTCACCTCTTCTTGTGCGATGAGCGATTGTGTTTTCTCTCTGGTATGCTTAAGGACAAAAGCATAGGGACTATGATACATGCTATAAGAGCATCCAATGGCGCCCGTACAAGGAGGCCACCAGAAGCAAGGGCGTAGAAACGCAATATGCGACGGTAAAGATATTTTCCTTGATTTATTAGCGCCGTTGAAAACCACATCGTAACAGACAAGAATGAACAAAGGCTTTATCTTCATTTTATTCTTGGCAAAATATGCGTGCGGCTTAGCCAACAGATATATACAGATCTTTTCCTGCCCAGCAAGCAAGGATATGTTGCAACGACTTGAGTGGAAATGCAGCTTTGCAAAACGCAAAATGTAAAGCCGTACATTTGCCTTGCCTTTGCTCAACCCGCTATGTAGTTTGACCATCGGTATTGCTGCTTCGAGAAGAACTGCACTTTCTGACGCCTCGATAATTTTTTTTGCTAATGCTGAATGTTTCCTACTGCAACCCTGCCACATTAAGTTTTGTTCCGGTTGACTGATCTCTGAGAGATAGTTCGTCATGACATGAAATCTAATGCAGAGTTGTCTGGCACTCGCGTTTCGTTCGATAGAAGAGAGCGGATCAAGTATTAGCTGACTCGCCATCGGTCAAAGCTATGCGTTCGATGGCGCTGAACGAAGACCGACCGATCTCTTTACTCAGGGACGTTTTTGCTCATGAATAGATTTCTGGTAGCGACGCTGATGTGGGAATATCTATATGGGAGACATACAGAGTGAGGTCTAAGGGAAGGCATCTCCCTTAGACATCACGGCATCTGATACATCACGGTGTGATCTATGAAAGACATTTTTTGCACAGAATCCTGTGAGCTTTATTTCTTTGCGATCGTGTTAAGGTTCAAGTTCAAATGAGAAATCGTCGGCGCCTGCGTCATGTTGAGAAAACACGCATTGCTTGAAAACGTTTGAGATTGCCTGCGTGGCGGCGGAATCGAGAGGTGAATTGAGCATTACACTAAATTATATTATAAGGTCATTACAGTACTTAAATGTAATTAGAGTATGTAACTGTACAAAATAAATGCATCGCGCTGAAAAACATTATGGTTAATTGGAAATTAATTGAAGCCAGAGAACTTAGATCGAGAGTCACCTTGGAAAAAAACAGTGCAAAACCTGGATGAAATAAAAGCAGACACACACGAGCGTGTTTCGAGCTAGTGCCTTTGCTTTTGGGGATTTAAGAACGCTCAGAATCCTCAAGCATGTGCAACTGCGGGGATGTGATCTGGTTCCGTGGCCTATGCACAGTAGTATGCAGACTACAAATCTCACTCATACGGACGCAGTTTTTATGGTGGTACGTCTGTTCGCTTTTGGGAAGAGAGAGAGGGATGTTTATTAATCTTTTAACTCCAATTGACAACGACTTTCAGGACACGAAGAAATAAAATCGGGAGCCAACATCCGGGCACCGATTCACCTTCATCCGGGCACTGAGTGCTCTTCCTCCAGGTACCGAAACGTGAACAGCCGGGTACCGAACAAGATTTCACGGGACAAGTTCGCTCTCGCAATCTTTCAAATCCTTCTGATGGATGGGGCCACAGTTACACACACTCTGGAACAAAACGCCACCCTACAGCGATGGTCGAATTTGTCACTGAGTTACGCTTTGTCAGCTTGGAGGGTTTCTCTGTTTAGCGGAGATTTGTATAGACGCTCGGGGAGCCCTTGAACGCGCTACTTCTCCTACGTTCTTGTGAGGTCAGCGTCTTATTGTGGCCGCTTACACATCTGTGCCATTTTTCATTTCACTGCGGCCATCCTGACAGCAGTTTATGCCGAGTAACGGAGCCCGATGACAGGAGAAGAAATCAATCGCTTTGCGAGTTATATGCAATTGCAGAGGCTATCTCTCGACGGGAGAAGAAAAACATACAGGAACGACTGAGCGCGGTGCCTTAAGTTGACTGGAGGAAAGATCGTGGTGTGCTACGCCTTATACCAAATTCAAGATTGTGGCTGGTGCCATATGTAACTACTGTGCTATGCCCGTAACCATTTCCTGCTTACATCTACTGTAGATTAGGGGAGAGTCAGCATTTTTTTTTTTGCAAAACCTTTTAACTACAATTGTAATCGTAACTTGAATAACAGTGAAGTTTACAGCTACAGAGTACCAATGAGTGCTGTATTCGACAACGTGACCATTGCGGGAAATATCTTTATCCTTCCACGGCAGTCAGCTACACAAACCACTTTTCACTTTATTTTATGCGGCTATGCATGCGTGGCTGTGCACGCGGTTGCGCAAAAAGAGGGCACAAAATACTTAAAAAAACAACAACGAGTCCTATTACTTTTTCTTTATGCTACTCAAAGCAAGAATCACTAACAAGGTCGGAAGTATGCGCGGAGCAACAAAAAGAGCATTTCAAGTGCACAGTTTCGTGGAGTACCTATCAAGTTTTATTTTTCCCTTAGTAGTTAAATATTCTGGATGAGATTATGCGCGAACGTGATTCGATGAAGTACTAGGCACTTCATCTAGCAGAAGCAGTTCAGAAACTGCCTCTGCTGATCTCGCTTTACTTAAAGTGTTATTTTTGAGATACATTCTCAAAGAGAGCAGCTTACTCAGATTTGCAATTCAATAAACTCGATATTTCCTTCAATGCCGGTGAACATTGAAAACAAAAAAACAAACAAAAAGCAGCACGGCACCCGAGGCATCATATATCGCGTTGAAACTGAATGCTATTGTACTGTTCGGGCGTCGTTACTGGGGTTGCAGCCAGTCTTCTTAGTGAGCTCGGCTCCAGGAACTTGCAGTGTGCATCACCTGCGGAGAAACCCAGCACCACCACGACACATCGACCCCAAGATATGCACTTCAGACACGTAGGAGGAAATTGTTACACCGCTACAATTCACGCGCTTTGAAAAGATGCTATTCTCTTGTACTTGCGTTGTTTATTTTCATACTATATTGAAGCAAGTAGCCAAGTCTTATTTTACTTTAGATCATGGATGCTTTCGATTTGTACTTTATTACCCTAGGAGGGCTGAAGGTATAAATTGCCGTGACGTACAGTAAACAGGGGAACTAGAAGCTGTCAGAGAGCTGTTGCTGGCGACAAAGAGAAGGTTGAGATCCTGTTTTCTTGGATAGTAAGTTAGAGTAGCACAAAGAATCTTTTTGTAAGGGGAGCTCAGAGGACGACGCCCTACCGGCAGCATAGCACTGAACTTCTTATCTGTTTTTCGCTACTTTGTTACCAAAGTGCACTTTTCACCAGTCAGTCCAGGAAAGCATGTATTGCTTGAAATATTGCGTTCTTACTTTTTCTCTGCGTGGAGGGTTAAAATGCTATTTTGCATGACAAACACCGGAAACGGGAGCATATATAGAGAAGAATGAAACCTGTTGGCAAGAGCTATTTTAAGTGTCTTACTATGCCGTAGTAACAGCGTGATATCGCATAATATTCATAGCGACGCGGGGTAAAAGAAGGGTTTTCAAAGTCGATAAAAATACCAGAACAAAAAGTGGGCTCCAGAATACGGATGCAGCTATGAAGGGACTAGCTAGTTTTATGCCAAAATGGGGATGTGTGAAAACCCCGAGATTTATCAAGAGGCAACGAAATAAAATAGTTTGAACCGAAACAATTGCACACCTTATACAAATTATCAGCATCGAGTGAGTACAGGAATGTGGTCTTGAAGAAAAACAAAAGGGCCTTCAAAATGGCTGGTGCCATTGCATTCGTAGTGGTGTAATGTGAGAATAGGCAGCGGCAAAGTCTGCAACACATCTGCACTAGGCTTTAACCTATATGGGATGGTGTTTTACGAGAGTGTGGGTAAGCTCCTTTATGCTGTCGGTATACGCCGAGCCCATCGTGATACTGTCAAGTCTTTTTTTTTTCTTAATGAATGGTTGTAGCTACATTTCGTTTAAACAAGAGAGCCAAGGCTGGCTGGCTGGTTCAACGACGGAACCATCGGAAAAGCTATTAGTGGACATTGGGTTCGTACTGAGCTTTCAGCACCTGCAAACACGTTTCCTCGCCATACAAAGTATCGAAATTAATTTTTTTTTTCAGCACTTTCATGGAGCAGTTTTGTTCAGCGCTTCAATGTGCCATTTGACACTTCCCTCGCAACTGCGCAATTTAAAGAATAATCTGTAAAGTTTTGTTATTTTCCTCCCGAACTAAACCAAAAATCAACGAACGTTCAGCGCATTTGCGGTGTGGTTCTGAGGGTTTGTTTGTATTACGAAACGTGCACATTTAGAAACATTTGAAAGTGGTCTTACAAATGCAGATGTGACGTCATGCGCCTCTCGATTGCCCAGCATTTATCGCTCTCTCCTTAATACGGCGACGCGGTATCATTTCGCAATCGTTTTATTATAAGGTTTTTTATAAATATATACAGAAGTCTTAAGGGGGAAATGATTAGTTAGGCGAAATGTTAGGCACAACATTCATCGGATGCTCATTTACCTCTGCACTTTACGCTATTTCCAGCGCGATATAATCTCAATGTTTTCTTAGTAGAGATTCCATTGATTAGATTGCCCGAAAAAAATGCATGACAGTTAAGCACAGCCCTTATCTGCCCTTTCGGCGCTGAAGCCACGCGTTGCCGTCGGAGCAGTTGCCAGCGTAACCCAGCTAATGGGTCACATGCCAAAACGGTTGTCAGGAAGAAAGGGAAGAATTGCCACGACTCTGCGCTGTTCACTCGTGACTATTTTTTCTCAGTTAGCCCTAGTTTCCAGTACGTTTTGTGCTTCTTTTGTGTATTTCGGTCGTCTAGCAGATGGACTATATATTTCTTTCATGATGTAATGTTTTACAAAATTCTGTACTTATTCGATGACAGGTGTCTAGGGCCATTCCATGCTTGGGCGGAACTTCAGCAGCTGTATGGGCTAATCCTGCAGTACTTTCGCTGAACAATCAATTAAAACTACCCTACTGAAAAACCAAAAGTTCTACGTGGCAATAACCTCACAAAATCTCATCTGATCACATAGACTCTCATACGGTTCACGTCATTATTATAAAATATCGTACATAATTTATGATAATGTGCAAGAAGCTATGAGACCTTATGCAATTATATGTGACTAGTATGTGATTTCGTATGTGAATTGAGTGAGACTGTGTGAGAAAATGTGAAGTTATTGCCTCATACATTTTTTTTTTCAGTAGGGTATTTTAGCATTCCGGTAGTTGTTAAGCTGTATTTTCTATAGCCGGGGAACCTAAGGTTAAGGCACAAAACAGGGCAAACGGCACAAATATCTTATTGACCTTTTGGTAGGAGCTCCAGACAGATTATCCCAAAATGAAAACGTTTGAACCCGTTGTCAACGCTTACTTCATAATAAATTACAGAGCCCAATTGAAAACGGGTAGTGAAATGATGCACATGTCTGAAATCACGCGAACCGAGGGTGAGCATGTCAGTAGGCCTCTTTAACTTCACCTGTAGAACTTAAGTTTTCGCATAGACAACTTGCTCTGGCATTGATATCTGCTTGCCGATGAAGTTTTCTTTGTCTTTCCTGTTCTGCGTTTTTTTTTTTTTTTTGCAGACGTCACCCATGTGTTCATATGCACCTGGCGACGCAATAAAATCTCGGTTGAATCAGCGCGGAAATATGCGTTTTCTTTCGCATCATGGGTTTATTTGTGCTCTATAGGTTCTTTTTAGGATTTAGTTATCTCGAAAATAAACGCCAGAAATATGACTGCAAAATAAATCAAATGCATGATGTCTGGCAGCTATATATGCTTCTAGCGAGACTTCAGTTTTCCTGTATCAACGACCGCAATTAGTGTCCGGATAATTTTACTAGTGATTGGTTGGTTGGTTGGTTGGTTGGTTTGGTTTAACGTCCAAAAGCGACTCAGGCTATGAGAGACGCCGTAGTGGAGGACTCCGGATATTTTGACCACCTGGGGTTCTTTAACGTGCACTGACATCGCACAGCACACGGGCGCCTTGCCTTTCGCCTGCATCGAAAAGCGGCCGCCAAGGCCGGGATTCGATCCCGCGCCCTTGGGAACAGTAGTCGAGTGCCGTAACCACTGCGCCACCCCGGCGGGGCAATTTTACTTGCGAAAAAGCGTAGAGTTCTGAGAAATACACATTTAGACAGAATGGCTTCTCTGGCTTGGAGTAATTTATTGGAATTCACTCGTCTAAATGCAGTTATCAGCGGCTATATGCGTACTGCGGCATCAGAGGCAATCGTAAGGCGGTCGAGACAGTGCGGACAGCCCACGATGAGGTTGCTTGTCCATTTCCTTTTCCGGAGCAGAACCAGTAGTAGACTCCGAACATTGTTGTGGCAGATGGTGATTGCGTCGTAGAATTTCGGGCACTTTTCAGACAGTTGACTTCTATTCCTGAACATTGACCCTGAAGCTCCGACTTCCAACCGGCCTGCCACGACGTGAAAAAAACTTTGTTTTGTTGCTTTGGCTAGGTGCAGCTTTAAAAACTATTATTTATTTCTTATTAGCATGACTGATAAACTTGGGTGCACATCTGCGGTATTGAGGGAACCGTTTTGCCTATTATTTCAGTGCCACGAACACAATGCCAAAAGGCGATCTCTAATTTATACACTATAGGGAATAAAGACCTACGCTCGCTGGCGAAGGAAGAGAACCTTGGACAGTGGCAGCGGCTATCGTGTACGGTGAAGACCTGCTAGGGACTCCTTTTCCTATGAGCGTCGGGCCTGCACGAAAGGCTGTGACATTACAGTTTATAGTGACTTTTACTGCCCTTTAACTCTATTTTCTCCCGCTACAGTGGGGCAGTGGTTCGGACGCTAGACTTCTGTGCCCAAGATTGCTGGATCGAATCCCGGCCATGGCGTCAGCTTTTCAATGGAGGCGACACGCAAGCCGCCCGTGTGCTGTACGATGTTAGGACACGTTAAAGGGAACCACAGGTGGTTGAAATTTTCGGAGTTCTCGACTACGGCGTCTCTCATAGCCTTGAGTCGTTTTGGGACATTAAACCACACAAGGCAAGCCAAATTTCATTTTCTCCTTCTCCTTTATATCGCTTCATCCCATTTCGCCAGTTGAGTGTAAAAAATTCGTTTATATTGCCGGTTAATCTCCCCGCTTTTCCTCTTCCTCCTCCTCCTTCTTCCTCTTCTCCTCCTCCTACCATAGCAGCTTTTAGACATTTTTTTTTCAATCAAAGTTTCCAAAGCACATATCTGGAAAGATAAAATGTTTTAAAGTTTTTTTTGTATGATCCCCACTAAGAAAGACAGGCTCAGCATGTGATACTCGGCTCTTAACCTTTAGCTTCGTCTGCAACTTGTTCAGCCTGCGAAAACCCAGCTCTTCCTATTGTATACATAGGTTACTGTCTGAATAAAAGATCGTCTCTGCTCCACATTTCAAGTTACTCTATCTATCATCCGGGCGCTTCGATGCGTAGAACGCGAGGGTAGAGGGACGCGTCCGTCCTTTGGGTAGCCGGTGGCGCTTTCGCAAAGTCGGAGGTAGCCGCGATATGCATGCCACAGGGCTTTGCCTACGTTTTCAGATGCATATCGATTTCTGGGAATATACAAAAAAAAAAAAAAAGAAAAGAAAAGAAGAGCCAGCTTCAAACGGTCGCTTTTAGAAATCCTGCATATTTAGCGATTCAATATTCTCGGTTTAGCGCGTCGTGTTGCATGACATATCAGAAGCTACCCTGGTTTCTTGTAGCATATAGTATTTTGTTAGCGGTAACGGTGAAGGAAAGTGTAGAAATGTTACGTTGTATTGCGATACTTTCTGCCGGTAAAGGCACAGAGCCGTTAGGATATAGGAGGCAGAGCAATAAAAGTTGAAACTTACATGGGCTTCTGTCGTTAGTGGGTATAAAAATACCTACAGCATACGTGAGGTGCCAAAATATTTCATATGAATTTTGCCCTTGTAAGATGTATAACTGAGTTGTTTCGGAATATCTTGTTTTAGAGCTACGTCGTCGCTGCCGCTGCCATCTTTCCCGTTCTTTTTCCACTATTGCACCCGACGATACGCTTCGGAAGACAACCAAGACGATCTCGTTTTAGCCTTAGTGTTACCCGGAAAGCAGAGGCACGCCAGAACGTGTTTATAAACTCATCTAACTCCAAATAAAGAAAGACGAGAGTCTTCTCTACCTTCAGTGCTATACTGCGGCAGCGGAGAAGCCTGCGACGCCACTTGTGAAGGTAGCGCACGATTGGTTGCACCAGCTGTTACGTCAAATGTGGTGTGTGCGCCGCTCATCTGCTTCTTGTCGCCCCCGTCGGCAATTGCAAAGGCGCTGCAGATATCCTCCTCCTCCTCCTCCTCCTCCTCCTCCTTCTCCTCCTCCTCCTCCTCCTCCTCCTCCTCCTCCTCCTCCTCCTCCTCTTTTATCTGTGGGAACTTCCAAAGGTGAAAGGTCAAATCAGCGTCAGAGGCACATCCGTGTTTTTTGTGAATGCGGGTAACAACGTTACAGCATTAAAACATCAGTACACCGATATGATTGAAGCTGTAGAGTACGCTTAAGCCACAGTGTTCTGCACGGAGAGATGAGTATGCAGCTGCTAAAAACTTCGGACAGTGTGACCGTGTTGCCCGATGCACTACATCAATTGCCGTGTGAGACCATATAGGCGATGCGCAAAACGCCGACAACGCCGCCTGTCGCCAAAGCCGCAAAGCGTAGGCGGGCTCGGTCGGGCGCTGTTCGCGTCAGCGTCTATGCGCGCGCGTCGTGTTTTCGTCTTTGGTCGGGGTTTAACGAACATAACGCCGCTGTCAACATTTAGTAATGCCCGGGAAGGATTGCTGCGCAGTTGGTTTTTCGAACTCACATAAAATCGTGCCAGGAACACGTTCGTATAACTATCCAGTTAGTTCCACAAGAACGACGGCGGCCGTGAATCGCGGCGTTCGACGCAGAAAGCAAGCAAACTCACCGAGTTACATTTGTTCAGGTTAATGACATTTTTTTCTACGCGCTGCTACACGACCAAAGCTAATGCCATTTCCAAATTATGGTAACTGCGATTGATATGCAAATGTTGGTGCGCCTTCAATATATATGCTGCTAAGATCACTGCGCTGTAAACGAAAGCCCCCTTTCAATTCACATTAATGTCGTGCTTCCCTTGTAAACAACCTGGTGATTAGGACTACCAATTACTAGGTTAGCGGCAGTGTCGGCGGCGTTTGTTTACAAAAGGGCATGGAAGGTGCGCACGTCTGCGCTTGACTGCGAAACGCGTACGAGTGTCAACAACCTACAATTTGCGCTCTAAAGCAAGTGTCACGAGCAATACGTAAAATAGGCAGTATTTAGTGTAATGCCCGACGGCGCTTTTATAAAACCTTCGACTATCGCCCTACGCCGAGGCATACTACAGCCCCATTGACTCCCGTAAGTTTTCGCCTGATCGTTCGCTCGGCGTATTAAAGCCCGTCGAAAAATGCCCGAGCTTGGCCTCATCAAGAAAGCATACGGCAAATTCGTAACGCTTTCCGCATCAGATATCGCGAGCTTACCGCAACCGTGGCCCGCGAAAGCGGCTGACGACGGCCGGCGCTCTGGCCGTGTGCTGGGCCCTAGTCGTCGCCAGGCCTAAACGCCTAAACGGTTTCGTATCAATGCCGTAGCTGGAAGCGCTTTGGAAATAGTAAATTTTATATTCATAAAACTGCCTTAGTATCAGCTCAATTGTCTCACAAATTGTCTTACAGTAAACGGAAGGTGTAACTTCGGCGACGTCTTAGCAACGGAGCTAGAGAACAAAATCGGATAAGCTGCATCACACCTGCGGCAGCTGCTAATGTGAGCAGAATTTCTTTCCAAAATTTCGTTACATAACAGCGATCCTCAGTAAAGATATTTTTTTTTTAGATTCCTTCATCAAGTTAAGTGCGTATTATTTAAGATCAACAGAGCGTGCTTTTCTGAAGGTGGCGAAAGAAATGCGCCGTGTCGGCGACTCGGCGCCGACAGACCGCGGCAGCAGGAGCGAGCTGTTCCGCCCCCGCTGAGTGCGGTGGCTACGGGTTGGCTGGCAGCTATAGGTGCCAGTTCTTTTTTACGATGCTACGTGGCATATTTCACATAGATGACTAGCAGCAAAATTTTATGAGCACATTAGTATTTAATGCAGGTGGCCCTTTTGTAATTTATTTTGGGTGTATCTTCTCACCGAGTCTCGTGTGTAGAGATAACCTGTTTCCTCGTTGATCGCATCCGGATGAGCAAACTCATTCGGTACCTAATGTCATTTTCATCAGATGTCATTATATTTTCTCGTGTAACCGCAAACAAATATCATTTTGAACGAATGTCATTCGATGGAAAGGGCATTAAATTTTCCTTGTGGCAGGGCTGAGTGATAACTGTTTTCAGAGCTTTCTGCTTCGCATTGCACCTTTCGTGTGTTGTCTGGCAAGATTACGAAAACATAACATGTCGCCGCACTTGCTATCCAGACTAAGGGCTCTAGAACTGGTTATAAAGCGCACTGTAATTCTGCAGTTTGGCGCGAGGGTAATACGAATGAAATGAAGATGATACTACAATAATAAATAGGATGTAAAATTTAACTCTATAACCTGTGATGCAGCTTTTTAGATAATTCCTCTGCTGATATCTCACTCCCCCTTGAAAGTATCTACCCGCTCTGCCTTTTTGACGACGGACGGGAAATCCATGCTGTACAGACCATGATAAAGCACAAACATAAAAAATCTGAACTGTTGGTACAGGAGCCCAAATTACGCTATCTTTCTAATGTTCAGAATGCTGGTTTGCAGGCTCGCTGGCTTTTTCTGCGGTCGCACCTTTACGAAACAGCTCGCAGTTTCGACGATTCTGCCTAGTTTACTGTAGCGATATATTGCATGTAAACGAAGCAAACGTGTATCATTAAGCAAAGAAAGAACATTGTTTCATAGGTCAAGAAATGAACGAATTGGCGTGGCGATGTAATGAAAGGGGGGAACTCAAAATGAGCTCTACTTCGTACGCAACCTTCTTGACGCTCGTTTTCAGCAGACACTTGATGCATATGGAGGCGATGTAGTCCCAGACGGCCATGATATCGAACACACGTCCACTATTATACAGTGAGATCAACTTGCGTACGCTGTCACTGCGGAAGAGTCCGCGAGACACGCACAAACGGCTGATCGCACGCGCGCACCACGGCCCCGCCTGCCGCATGGGGCCCGCCTCGGGTTCCGACGGCCGCCGCTACGCGGCTTTCAGTGGCGCCCCTATAGGCGCTGCGCATGGCGTATAATGACTGTTCACTCTCCACAGTCCTAGACTCTGGCGAGCGCGGTTTTCCCTTCCCCGCCTATCACTTCCCACCTCTTCTTCACTTTTTCCCTTTCGCTTCATCATTTGCTATGAATGTGAGAAAAATCTTATAACTTTTGCCTCCTCTCCACCGCGGCGTGGACACGGCAACGCTTCACACGCAAGATGACAAAATTTCCTTAGACATAAGACCTGCTAGTTGGTTTTGCAAATTGGAGATTTCAGCGCAGTAGTGAAACAGACGTGTCAAAAAGAACGCAAACACAAACGCTACGCAGCGCTTGTATTTGCGTTGCGTTCTTCTCGTCTTTTCTGTGTAAATTAATACTGGGCTGCAATATCCAGAATAAAATTGTTGCAACGATAGGTAAAACGATACCTGGTTCTTTGTTTGATTATATGTTTCTGTGAGTATTTGGCACATGAATGCAGCATTTTCCCTGTAAGTAGCCCATCGCAGAAGGTATTTCTCAGATCTTTGATTGTTGCGGGATTCTAAAAGCGTGGTCGAAGCCTCAATAAGAAACTCCTACGGTTTTCCACGTCTACAGAAATGTCATTAAAATTTATATGTTGTGCTCGAAGTCAAGATTGTTGGTGCCCAATGACACAGCTGAGAAGAGTTCAGCTTTGTCGAAGAAAATATTGCCACTTAGCATTTCCAGGTGGCGCACGGCCCTCCTAAAAAAGGCGTTGACGTCGGGCTCGTGCTAGCGTTCTGCGGCCGCGTTCGCTGACTGTGCTTCTCTGCTTGCCTGGATCCAGGGATTTGAACCGTTCCTCTCCGATTACTGTGTGACTTTTCTTGAGAACTACGGGACAGTTGTATGACTTTCCTTGAGAATTATACGTGGCAATAATAAATATATCCCGCACTCTTTCCTATTTCAAACTTGTTGAGCAGCCAATCTTTACGACGAGCGTTGTTACTATGACGTCACGCTTGGCACGGCCTCTCAAGAAGCAGACGGGCGGCTAGTCGGTCCCCCGGCTCCCGGTAGATTGCATGTTTCGTGGGTTCAGATCCAGTCTTTGAATTGCACTTTACACGTTAGCGCTCTTGAAGTCATTGACAATACTATAGTTACGATGCCTAGATGTTACAATGTTAGGCTTTAAGGTTATGGAATGCAAGACTTACATGGAAGAGACTACGGGGACGCTTTCACGAAACGACAAAGCCCTTCTCCACATAGCGATTTGTGCCCTCGAACGCCTCGACAAGTACCTTACTGGAAACGCGCGTGTGCTTTCATATTTTTGCATGAAAGTGCTGCAATTGCAATGTATATATAAAGGAATCAGTTGGCTTCATCTCCATGCTTTAAAAAAGCTAGGTTGTTGAGGTCAGACGCTGTGTCGACGTTTGCTTAAACATAAGCAGCTTGCACGAAGGAATGCATTATGTGTATTCCGCCATCTTTTCGCACTGGCTAGCAGTTGATGCGGCGCTGCTAAGCTTGAGTGAGTTGACCGAGTGCCTTGTCGTTTTCGACGGCCGGCCAAGCAAACACGTAGTTAATTGATTGGGCGCAGCCACAACGTGCGTGTAAGACGTCAGCAGGTTCTTCGGGCACGTATGCATCGACGCTTGGCCAGAAACGCTGGGCAAGCTGTGAATAAAAGGATTACGGCGTGGACGGAACATACTAAGGACACAACACTAAGTTAATCACTAGAATTTGGACACACGTTCCAGGAAGGCCATACTCTCAAGTGACAAATGCTATCTGTCAAAGTTTTGGTGATATTGCGGTACTAATTTAGCGACAAATATTTCAAACAGCACTGTTATCAATTTCAAAACCGCTTGGCTCCAATCGTTCTATCACTTTCCTGAATACTTTTTGTGTTCAATTTTATACATAATGTACGGATATGGCTGTTATCAAAAACTTTTATTATTATTACAATTTCCCTTCGTTCTAACCTTAAGTCTGGCACAATTTACGATAGTATTTTGGACCTATACAAAATATCAGTAGTTTTCACATTTTAAAAGCAGAGGATCGGGTATCTTAAGTTCAAGACTTCTTGCAAACAAAATTTTAGTTTATAAATGGCACCAGTTTTTCCGGAACTAAGATTGTCTGCTGCCTTACAATGAACAGCAACTTATACAATGTACCGCTCACAGAAATTCCACGCTTTGCAAGCCTCTTCTGTTCACGTTAGGTACACCGATTAGAGCGTGACCGTCGGATGCCGCTAATGGACGCGACGTTGTTCTCCGAATGGCCTCATGCCAAAGCGCAGTGCTACTGTGCTTGTCATAGCGTGCACTCAATGCACGCTGGACGCGAAAGGACAAGTGGCAGGGGTACAGCAGCCCTTGTCACGCCAACTTGCCAGTCCAATTAATATCGTCTTCCTGTCGTGGTTCTAGATATGTTCCTGCAGCAATTTGAACGCTGCAGTGCCCCTTATTGCCACAGGTATTGTTTAACAGAAGTTCTCTTGTATGATGCGTTGGCGGCACGCGACCAAAACGAGATAAACTGTGCATTTCCCACCAGAACTGTGCAAAATACAAACAAGAATTTAAAGCAGAAATAGCTCGTTTGCGTTGTTATTCTGCCTCAGCGTCCACAAACAAAATGCAAAAATGCGGGTCACACAGCCGCGCCAGCAACCCGTCGACCCGCTCAGCGGACGTGTCCTTTGACTGCTTTCGTTACATCCCCGCATTTCTAACCATGTGAATATTCCGCAGTAGCCTTTCTCTTCCTCGCTCAAATGAGCAGGGGCTGAATGAAATCTGGAAGCAAAGGTTTCGAAACCAGAAGGCGCAATTTCTTCCGCGTATGTCATGGGCTCTTGTTTTAAGCTACGCAGATGAGTTCCGCGCCACCTCTCTCTATGTTTACTGGACAATATTTCACTAAGATTTAGGCCAGTTGGCACGAAGAAGCTTTTTCTGCCTGCGGTAACAAAGCAAAACATTTTGAAAGAGGTATCCACAAAAAACCCAGGTGGCTGCTTCGCTTTTAGCATCTCATTCAGACCCTTTACTCCCTTACTGTAAGGCTTATTTCGAGGCAATGTTCCCTCCATTTCGTCTTCTCCCTTGGTAGAATAAAAAGGTGTGACATTTAACACCAGAATGTTTAATGAGTGAAGTCAGCTTAGCTGCGAACTCCTTTCGGAAAAGCCATTTACGGCGTGCTTTTTAGAGACTGAAGACACGTGCTAAAACGTGCTTTCGGAGTCGAGATCCCGCAACGTGCCGCTGAAAATGCAAATGACAGCGTCTAGCTTAATGCTTAACACCAGAGTCTGTCACGTCGGTGGTAATCTTTAAGTTTTCAGATGTGCTTCTCTGCTTCCCGCAGAGCTTTTACGGTGGGTCATAAAGGAATGTATAATAAAGACAGGAACGAAGCCTGTCCGTATGTCGTCTCGCAAATTCTCCTTTGCCCTATGTTTATCATTATACCGCAGCTGTCTTCTACTGCGGCAGTCACGATGACTGCTAAACTATTCTAAAGTTTTGTTCTAGTTTCACGTAAGAGGACGTAACAGCTTGTGACCAAAGTAAAGGAAAAAAAAAACAACTTCAAAACAGGTTGATTATATAGGTTATACGTGCTATGTACACTTAAGCAAACTAACACCTTCTTATTACCCCGGAAGTGTCTCGTCGTCACCGACTGTATTCAGAAATTATCCAAAGCTATTTTTTAACATTAATATATACTGCCACAAATCAATCCTACATTGCCAAAGATGTTAACGGGTTGTATTGCAGTGCCTGGACACGCACCGATTTTCATATAGAAACCAAGGTTTCTAAAAGGTGTTGATGATGATGATGATTTACGTCACTCCCTGTCCAGTCGAAAGGAAAGGCAGAACCATATCAAAAATACGATAAAATATTCTGCAGTATTGTCGTAACGACACACTTTTGTGTAGTTCTGTGGTACATTTGTTTTTGTGACACAAAAATATGACGATTACTGTTGTCACAACAGGTTTACTGCAAAAAACTGCACAGATCTATTGTGACAACTGAAATTTTTTTGTAAAATTTTGCCATATGGGATTGGCTCACACTATCTGTCGGCCGCCTGTTTGGAACCCCACGTAACCCGAACACATATTTTCACTTTTGCTCTGAGAAATATGAAGAGAGTGTAAAAGACCGCGTGAACAGGATGGCAGGCAGCTGTTGCCAGCTGTTATTATAAGAACATATAGTGACTTATAAAACTTTTTTTTCTGCGGCCGAACTTACTTGTTTAGACCTCTAAATAAAAGCAGTATTGCGTGTCAGTTAACCGAAATTCTACCGCAAAGTTGGAAAGATCAGCAACTTGCGGCACACGGTGGCAGCCAAGGCACCTGATGGCATGTGTGCATCCTTTCTGTGATCGTCAATAAAATGTCGCCCTGTGTTGCATCGCAAAACCACAAAGATTATAAGAAGTTTAGGAAAACAAATTGCCTTAAAAACTGCAGGCCGCCAACAAATGAAAGAATATCCAAAAGATGAAACGAAACAAGCTGTCGGGTAAAACCACATTCGCCCCCATAAACACGCCTAGCATATTAAGGTTACCGCTAGACCTTACCTCCAGCCGCCAGTAGCCTATATGCATGCGCACGAACTGCTGGTAGCTAAGTCATTAGGTAAATAAACGCTTATGGTAGTGGTAACGGTATTTGCAATGTTGTACAAGCTTCCTGGTGTATTGAACTATTTCCTTTTCTTCCCATTATTGTACTGCATTGTTACTCGCGGCTTGCAGGTAATGCAACAGTTGACGACCACCGCGATTATCGAAATCCGTGAGAAGAGGAAGCCGAAAGAAAGGTTCCAAATACTCCCGCTGGTCCAATAAGCGTGGTAAATGGAGTTCTCTACCGGGTAACAACAGCGCCAGGGCCGATGCCTCCACTGCCGGAGCGAGCGCAGCGGAGACCATCGGCGCGGTCGTCTCTGCTGTGGCGGTGTGTATCGTGTCGAGTAGCGGCGAGTGTTTGTTTTGAGTCTGGTGGCGGCCGCTTGCGGGCGATGGGCTCTCATCGGCCTGCACGCAGAAATAGCAGCGTCCTGAGCGCGTGAGCACTGCTCGCCGGCTTCCGGCGCTCCAGGAACCGTGGCAACGACGACGAGGTCTACGTCAATTAAGTACGTCTGCGCAATAAGGACACGGAATAGGTGTAGAAAGGCGGGAAGACGGAGTAACCTGAAACACTGGATGCCGCCAGGCGGAGAGAGCCGTCTCGAAGGAATGACACCGCTGACCAAATCGTTTATTTCGATCCTCTCCCATACATGACGTTAGCCAGTGATCAGTGTGTTAAGGCGCTGTCAAAATAGATGCTTTCGGATCGCCCAAACAGTTGAACAGTTGTGATGCCCGGCGAAGAAAGGAAAAAAGTACAAGACGCAGGGCCTCAGAAAGGAGCAATAATATTGAATGATTACAATGTTATTGTTTAAAATTCGAATGAAAGAATAGAAGTTCGGAAAGAAGACAGTAAAGCGAGAAGTCAGCGTGATTACATTACACCTGCCACCAACCAATGCCCAACCATCATCATCATCATCATCATCATCATCATCATCATCATCATCATCATCATCATCATCATCATCATCATCATCATCATCATCAGCAGCAGCAGCAGCAGCAGCAGCAGCAGCAGCAGCAGCAGCAGCAGCAGCAGCAGCAGCAGCAGCAGCAGCAGCAGCAGCAGCAGCAGCAGCAGCAGCAGCAGCA
>JAJIZL010000157.1:1860747-1885548 GCA_023969395.1 Amblyomma maculatum
TTTCTCCACTTAACCCGGTTCTGTGCTAGCTGCATCCACTTGACCCCTGCGAACTTCTTAATCTCATCCGCCCACCTAACTTTCTGCCGCCCCCTGCTACGCTTTCCTTCCCTTGGAATCCAGTTTGTTACCCTCAGCGACCATCGGTTATCCTCTCTTCGCCCTACATGTCCTGCCCATGTCCATTTCTTCTTCTTCTTAATTTCTACTAGAATGTCGGTAACTTGAGTTATTTCTCTGACCCTATCTCTTAATGTTACCCCTACCATTTTTCGTTCCATAGCCCTCTGGGTTGTCCTCAACTTAAATAGAACTCTCTTGGTTAGCCTCCACGTTTCAGCCCCATATGTGAGTACAGGCCCAACCATAGGGATAGACAAAAATGTTGCACGGCTTCTATTCGCATTTCAGAGGAGAAAACGTCTTGCACAGACCCAGCATTCAATTCTTTTTAATTTGGGCAGTGTCTATGAAATCACTATTGCTTTACTTTCAAGCCATATATATTTTATTGGGTGAGCAGTAGCGATTAAAGTTAAGTCGGTGTTAAAAACATACATTGCAAGATACCTTTAAACATTATTACAACACTTGTCACACAACGTAATGCCCTTTGGAAGTGATGAAATTAAAACGAAGATAAAGAGAGATATGATGACGACATTGGTTTTTCTACCCTTTATTTTACCTAGAAAATTAACTCTGATAGCGGCGTTCTGCTCCAGTATTTGCTTTGTTTTCAGTCGCATTCTAGAGAACTGCCGAATCATAAGAACGACATTAAGACCTATTTATTCATCGTCATATTTGATTGCGCGCCTTGCATAATAGAAAAAAAAATGTTACCTAGCGTGTTCTCATTTGCAAGGTCGACTGCACTAAAATCAGTTCTGACCAATGGGGACGGAGCATTTGGGACTATAACGATATATAGAACGACCTCACACGAGGATGCAGGATACCCACGCCATAAACTGCATCCCAGCGTTGTCATAGTGAGCATTGTGTTTTGAATGCCATTTTAGAGGTACAATACAACGTCGTGTTGGAAAAATCTTTCCATCCGTTTCTCTGAAGTGTCCGTTGCCAAGTGGAAAAGAGATAAAGGAAGGCGGCTGGTGCCGAATGAGGGAGAGCGAAGGCGTGTCACGCGATGCTTGACTGTCTTCGCTACGCAACGTACGCCCACGCACTGTACCCGTGAGCCCTTGCAACTGCTTCGTCTGGACGGAGCATTAATACTACCTTGCGTAGTAAAAGCAAACGCACATGGAAAAAGGAAATAGATGACAGGACACAGGTTAGAATGTGTCCTATGCTATCTCTTCTCTGTGTATCTTTAGGGCGCTGGGTACTAGGGCTGCTAATGCCCTAACCGACTAATCCAGTCCAATTAGGAGAATCGTCGGAAACCATTCCTGCCAAGGCTCCTAATTGGTCATTAGTATTACCTACCCATTAACATTGCTAACAAATGCTGACACGTACCTCCCACATCAATTGCAATTAATTATTTATGCCTGCCTTATAACTGGTGCCCATTAAATCAGGCAGAAGTGCAAAGCGTAGCGCGGTACTTCACAGGATTAAGATCTCTCAAAACTTCCTATACAGAAGGCAAAGTTGGAGCGAATTTTCTTCTGAATGCTATTGCGTGCTTTTTCCTCCTAGATGTCTCGCAGCCCTCCGTCTGTGTCTTTAATGGAAACTCCTTAATTATTGAGAGGTTTCGCACTACCGTCACGTTGCTAAGAGCTAAGTGAGAAAGCGCACTTTTAGTAACCTTGGCTTAATACGAAGCCCGTTTCTATGATTAAACGGTGCCGCTCACAACGGTGCAGACAGTGTGGTTTTGATAGTTAAATTATTTTATTTTAGATGGAATAATAGTTACGCTGGTGCGGTCTGCGTAGTCTGGCTATAGAGCAATGAGGAAATTATGTCCTTAATTACCACGATGATTACACGACCAAATAAATAAATATCTACTCACATTCT
The DNA here is from genome assembly GCA_023969395.1 of Amblyomma maculatum. Lineage (NCBI taxonomy): Eukaryota > Metazoa > Arthropoda > Arachnida > Ixodida > Ixodidae > Amblyomma > Amblyomma maculatum. The sequence continues at coordinate 1,862,746 of JAJIZL010000157.1, forward strand.
CACCTTTTTGTTAATAATACGTTGAAAAACTGATGGTTGTGAACATCGATTGAGAGCACATTGGTTAAATAATCTTATTAGACAATGTAGCAAGAAATATCGAATGCCAAAAACACGCATTCGTCAGCTCTGATAGTTGACTTTGCAACGTCAGATGTTAATCAAACGCTGTAGTTTGCGTGGTGAGCCCAAATTATTCTGACTTCTTCGACAATATCAAGTACAAAATTAACGCCTATTTGATGCAAAAATTTACACCGATGTCACTTTATGAATCGGTGCGAAAAGACCACTGAAAGAGCTTTCAAATGGGTAATTTTGGCATTGCTTATATTTAGCAAACTACCGGTTGTGAAAATATAAAGGCTGGTCTTATTCTCATTATTGACAGCCATCATTTCGTACTAATTATCAATGAAATTAAATATAGCAAGTTTATTTGTTCATTATAGTAATTAAAATGAGCAAGCATTAATCTTTATCACGTGCAGGATGAATGCCTTGCTTGAAAACCCATGTGGATGCGCTAACCTGAGATCGCAATTCCACCGTTAAAAAAAACTGCAAACTGTAAAAAAAACGCACTAAACATAAAATATGCTGGCAGATGCTATTCAGGGAATAGTATAACCGAAGCTCTACTTGCCGCTATGTCAAACCTCAAGTTCATCTGGATCACAACAGTCGACGTTGAACTCCCCCGTTGTGCAGTGAACATCATCGAATTAATGATGTTTCCGCTGCGCTGCACAGTCATTTAACGCAGGTAACTACGCCATCCACATACGCCATTCATTTGTGCAAGATAGGTAGTGCGCGCGCACCAGTATGATCTGCTCCTAGCAACAGATACGTCGTAAAATAACATTACTGCTGGTAGGATTCGAACCCGCACAAGAACGAATAGGTCAATTCCCAAGATCAAGCACAGTAGCGCTGTGGTTTCGCGCTTTTTTTTTGCCATTTTTGCCTTCGCAACATGGCCGATTCTTCAAAAGTGAGCACGCATACATGCAATACATATAATTATTATAAAATTCGAATAGATCATAGTATTTTTCAATACATTGATAAACTGTGGCACACATGACTTCATTTCCAAAACAGCGATGATCTGTAGGACGGAATCCCCAGAATACTCTCCGAGAGACCTACATATGAAAAGGAGCATGACAAACAGCCATTCGCTGCTTCCACACGCTATGCAAACTCTATGATGTTATGATATCATACGGAACACCCTCATAACTTTGAACAAATAAGAACCGAAGTCATTGGGAGTTTAGTAGGAGTTATTTCTTCAAAGTTTGCTGTACGACATCCCGAAAGGAAACTCCACGCCAACAACCTATGAATACACAAATAACAGCCTCCGGCTTTCTGCACAAAATAAGGTTAACACCCCATGACTCAAAGAGCCCTTAGGGGTGGTGGGTGGGGGGGGGGGGGGGCGCCATCCATCGGCTGCGAGTTGGCACAGTGAAGGATTGTACAGCTTGCACTGCGCTATCGAGGAACTGATTACGCCTCGTGTAAAACTTCGACACACTCTCACTCCGTGCTGTAATCGTCGTCTTCACCGAGTTCTAACTGCAGCACACCCTCACGCTATGCAGTGCATATCGTGGTCTTAATTAAGTTTAACTTCGTCGCTCGTTTGTTTAACCGAGGCAAATAACTCCATACGTCATCTGAGCGAGACTTCTGTTGACTAAAGCCACAAGGCGGCGTGGCAAAAAAGGCAGCGTGACGCCATTCCCGTTAAAGACAGGGACTGCAATCCTGGCAGTTAGGCTGTCAGGGTCGGGACGATTTATAAAGTAGAACGCATACTAGTCCGCTGACGAGAATCTTACCGAGCATGCAAGCGAGCCAATTCCGAAACGGTATACAGCCACGACTGTGATTGCGGCCACTGGCTTATGAAACATGGTTTAAGGATAGTTAAACCTGTACAATGCGTCTTCAATATTTGGGCACTTGCATTTGCGTTCCTCTCTTAAGGGAACCCCAGCGGTGTAGTATGTTCTTCGTGGGGCCTTAAGCATGATTTAACACTTTCCAAAATAAAAAAAAAAGATTTAAAACATTGTGCATTGATTATCGCGGACGAGCCAGTTTTAAGCTGCATGTAATCCGTGTTTTTAAATGCTCCGTACCAAGCTTTTGTAGGTTGTGGTGGGTTGTGGAGTTTAACGTCCCAAAGCGACTCAGGCTATGCGAGACGTTGTAGTAGAGGTCTCCGGAAATTTCGACCACCTGGGGTTCTTTACCGTGCACTGACATCGTACGGCACACGGGCGCCTTACTTTCCGCCTCCATCGAAAAGCGGCCGCCGAGGCCGGGATTCGATCCCGCGTCCTTGGAAACAGTAGTCGAGCGCCGTAACCACTGCGCCACCCCGGCGGGCCGTACCAAGATTTTCTTTCGAAAAATTTTCTTCCGCGATACACTTCAAGTATTGCAGAAAAAAATGAGACGTTCAGAAAAATAAGTAAATTATATCAATTCTAAATATGTTTTCATAATGTGTAAAAAATATCGTGAAATGCACGCTTCTACGCACGGCTGTTTCTTGCCATGATTTATTTTAGCTTTTAGTCGAGATAATTATTGTGCAGGAGAGAGCAGTGGAAAAGAGAAGGCAGATTGCGAGTATCAAGCAAAACACATTTTGGTTGGATTATCAACAAGGAAGAAACGCAGCCATTAGCAAGAGGTTTACAAAAATACTATGTTTTAAGCCACACTGATATAAGGTTTGATCGCTGACTAAGTGGATACCAGTGTACCCGATGTGCAAAACACCAGAATTCGTAATAAATGCCTAACTGTTCAATATTTTTCCGTATATAACTCTAATGTCTTATTTTTGTGTGGAAGGTGCAACGTGAAAAGCGAAAATGGACGAAAAGAATGTGCTCGTCTCTGCTCTCCTTTTTTTCCTTTACTTTCATCTGTTTTCGTGCTGTGCCTTCCCCACTGAACCATTACAAAGTTGCGCTGCTTGACTTCCTTCTTCAATATATTTCTTTTTCACAGGGCCCACTTCAGTGCTTCAACATTAACGTAACTAAACCGCAGCGACGGATTTCGCCAGTGTGGCATTATTACTGCCATACTTAGCTTCTATTGGCGCTCTACTTTCCCCAGTACAATATTACAAACTTCGCACAGGAATGTATTACAAGCTCGGACAATTTGCCAACACTAAGTTCACGCACAAACCACCATCCTAACGCAAATCACTTTAGGTACCATCGTGCCAGCGGGGTATTGATTTAAGAGGCCAGGTAGCGCCAGTTACGTTGGGAATGGGTTGCTATTTGCCTAGTGACTAATGTGAGGTATACTAGTATTTTCAGTGTTATGCAACATTCCTTTTCCCGTTGCAAATAGTAGCACCTCATATCAGTAAATGACACATACCAACGCATTCCTGACGCAACGAACGCGATCCCTTTAAAACAACGTCCAGAGCAGAGCACTTGTTTTTTTGTATTTGTGTAAAGCACGTTGATAGGGCAGTAACCGAAAGTATCCGCGTTATGTTGACAACGATAAAGCATGCCGTAGTGGAGGGCTAGGGAAACTTGAACCATCAAGGGTCTTTAAAGTGAATTCGCGCGTCACAATACAAGAGGAGGCGTTCTATTAAATAAGGTATAGCGTGTTGTCATAAACTAAAATTCCATTTCTTTTTCAACGCACGGGCATTGTGAGAGGGCAGACAAAATTATGGGTGGTTCAGAGAAGGAAGCCTAACATGTCAACCAATGACAAAAAGAAAAAACTAAAAAAAAGAAAACAATAATGAACTCAATGACCATTCCTGTGGGCAACGGCCATAAAAGGTCGGCGTTTCGGCTTCGTTCACAAGACGCCCGTTTACCTCCATAGGAGCGAATAAACTCGTTCTTTTTCCTTCTAGAATGAAAAATATTCGGAGCGCTTTTCCGGCTCTCAAGTTTCATTAGCATTACAACTGCACATACCTTTATTTCTTCTTTTCTGCCTTGCTTTGCGCGGCATAAAATGCTTTCACGCTGTACTCAAAATTTATCGTGGCGGAAACAAATACATGAAATTGCGCCCCTCATGGGTAGGTGAGAATGCAAAAAGAAAAGACTAATACAAGTCTCGACTTATACAATACCAGCCATAAAATGGTAAATAGTGAAAGCGATGAGCTAATGAACGAAAAAAAAAATGGTTGGTTGGTTTGTGGGGTTTAATATCCCAAAGCGACTCAGGCTATGAGCGATGCCGTAGTGGAGGACTCCGGAAATTTCGACCACCTGGGGTTCTTTAACGTGGCAGGGTTAGAGGGACAGGTTGTTCGCGTGTAATGTAGCGGGCAGAGTATACAAACGCGGCGAATATTAGGTTTGGTTTGTTGGGTTTAACGTCCTGACGCTGCTCCGGCTATGATGGATTCCGTCATAGCAGGAAATTTCGACCATCAGTTGTTCTTCAATGTGCATTAAAGCCACACAGCGCACGTGTGCCTTTATTCCCTTTTCCATTGAAATGCGGCCGTCGTGGCCTCAATCGGACCGGCGTTTTTGGATTCAGCACTCTTACGTCTTAACCACTTATCAACCGGGGCGGGCACAGTGAAGATCACAGTATCGGAATTTTGAAGCAGGTAAGTATAAGTCGGTGGTTGTTTGCCGTACGTTGTTAGTCACAGTGCACTAAAAATAGGGAATCTCGCGCCCGCTAGAATTTCACATTTTACACTTTACAGTAATACGGGCGGTTTTGGGTAAGAAATTAGAGCCTCTTATTACGTTATATCCTTGTAGCACATTCAAAGCTGATAATTAAAGCTCCGGAGTGTCGTCCACCAACCTTTCCTTGCTGAATTCTCAAACATTTACTTTCATTTCACTTTAGCAAACTGAATGACGTTATTGCAATGCTTTAATAAAATTTCAAGTAGCTTGAACATTGTGGTAATGTATTATGGTGGTGCCAGCACACGCGTGCGCAAGCATTACAAATAACGTAGAAATTGATAGCCTTTAACAGGTGAAAACAAAATGGTGTCACTGACTGTCCTCTCAGGGTATATTACTGTTCTGATGCGGGCTGGAACTCCCAGAAAATGTAGCCGTGTGTGGCTTTGTAAAAATCATGCCTAGTTTGCTAGAGGCCGCTGCCACATCGTGCGTTCGAAGAGTTTGAAGTAGAGCTTCATGTTGGCTTTAGTCACTGGTGGCATTTCTTTGCAAGCAACATGTAGATACAAACACAGCTGAGTGAACAGTGCTCGACCAACGTTCGTGGCATATACTAAGCTTCTCCCCCACGCACCATTTCCAGTCCCTAGAACTATAAATTTTCTGTATTGCGGACAGTAGAAAGGCTGCAAACAAACAAACGACGTAAAGCCATCTGTCTACAATAAAGAGTTCCTTTATTCCTTAGAAGCTTCTCGCCGACCTGGCTAACAATGAATATCGATGAGAACACGATATGAATCTTCCGTCCGGATGCCTACGCTGATGGATGACCGTACTCTGTCGAAAGGCATGCAGCGTTACAATGTAGATGGGGTTTCTTTCAGCGACCGGGACCTGCATTTGCCAGTACGTGCTGGGCCGCTAAGGACAGCTTCCTATCCCGGTTTCCATTCAGGGCCGAACTCCTGCCTCTCATGGGCTATTTCAAGACAGATAGCATTCAGGCCTCTTACGTTTTCAGTGTATGGTAGCACATATACTTCAATCTCCTCTGAAGTATTAAATTTTCGGAACGAGGCCACCGCTGATTTTGTTCTTTTGCGAGGCCAATGATTACGGGGCTTACAAGCGTCTATTCTGAATTGTGATTGGTCTGAAATCACCGTGCGTGCTAGCTTCCGCCGGTCTTGAAACTCCGTGTGGGGTAAAATCAATCCGCGTATTATTAGTCGGATGTCGAGTGTAAAGCCAGCGCATTGATGTAACGCTATTCAGTCATAGTTTGTATACATTACAGCATATGCACGCAAAAGAAAGTTCCAGAGTTAATGCCTGCTTCAATACCTGCTATAGATCACAGATCGGCATCCCCCTCATAGGTATTACGAAAACAGTGTCGATTTTAACCATTTATTTTAAGCATGTGCTTCTTTGTTATGCTATCTGCTATTTGATGCTGAGATAAGCTGTGGAATTCGTTGAGTGCACTCCAACGTTTCACGACAAAGCTGTAATCGCCGTGCTTTGAAACTCAAGAGAAGCATCGGTGATAGATTAGCATATCACCTACCTTCCGGCTGAACCTGGCTTCTTAATCTTCTGCGCCAGAATTTGAATAGAGGTAGTATCTAATAAATAATTGCTGGGGTATGTTTTCGCGCGTTAAGAAATCAGTATTTTCAAGATGTCAGTGCTCCACATGCCACACATTGGCCTTTTGCGCACATTTTTTTGCGTCATTCATTGTCGCTATTTTGTATTGTGAATTCGCCTAGTTTTCTTTGGTAGCGCCCTGTTTTCTATATTTTAATTCTTTAATGCAAGCTGTGTTTTAATGTCTGTATTTTGTTTCAGTTCGCTGCTGAAGTTTCTTAGTGTGTTAGAGTTGGGAAAAATTGCTTTTTTCTGTGTTCTATGTTTTATGTAGACCCACTCGCGCAAATATTGATACGGCGGTTCAGGGGTATAAAAGAAAAACACATAAATGAACCAACGCCTTTTCGGGGAAAAAAATGTGAAATATTTCTAAAGCTGCAAAACTGGCATCCTTGCGCCGAATCTGCGTAGGCGGACCGCAGCTACACGCGGAATATAAATTTCGCAATTGCGTGCTGATCTCGCTGTGTAAGTGCAGAATTTATGCACCAAGAAAGCGTTTCACGTGTTTTGCTTACGAGCTGTTCGTGTCCCAATGCTTCACGTTTGAGTGGTGCAACAAGTTTCATTTTTTTTTTTGTTTCTGTAAAACAAACCAAAGCCAAGAAAGTACATTGTAACCTTTCGCAGGCCGCAAACCCCAGGTCACAGCGAGCGTAAACTTTGCTTTTTCTGCACTTTTATTTATGACAAAGTCTCGTCGCTGCTTTCAGACCGATTTCTTTGACACCTACGCACTTGTGAAAGTTAGTGAGCATTAAAAAATGCCCCGAAAAATTGAAATTTTTTTTTTCATTTACCAGGGGTGTTTTTTCGTCTTGCGTGAGTTACGGAGCGTCAGATATTCGAATTTCTTTTGTGACAGGATCGCCGCTTATTCGGCGTTGCTGTAAGAAAAATTGATGCTACGGGGCGCAACAAGCATCACCCTTAAGTTAAAAGCACGAGGCCCGTAGAACCAAAATTCACGGCAGAAATGTGGCTGTGCAGCACAATGAAACATGTAGAATTGCACTTGTACGAACAAAAGCATACTACTGCAACAGAATCGCCGAGTTTATGGTCTCAAATTTCAAAACATTCTTTGCGCAGAACAAAACGCAAGGAACGAAGAGAATTCCCGAGGGTAACATTTCAAAGCTCTTACATAACTAAACAATATTTAGGGGACGTGGCCGTAGAAGTTGCCAGGGCCCAAGCAAACGACTTCTTTATGCTTTCTTGTAACCTACTCACTCCGCCACGCTATTGTTCGGTTGACGAGCCTTTCAACTTGGTAAAAACGGAAACAAGATTGAAATACTGGGCATATCAACGCATCGCTGCACATTACGCATAGCTCGCACATTTTATTTTAATATTCAATGAAAGTGTTATTTACCTCGCTTGCAGTCTGAATGCCGCGGCAAATACGAGTAAGCATTGCATCTGCTAGAACATCTGTGAGCCACAGGCAGCCCTGCTTGGTTGAAAGTATGCAAACTTTCGCTCCGTGCCCCTACTAAAGCAAAACTTTATCAAGTCATTAAAAAAAAAAAATTTGAGTTCAGCTTGATCAAACAGTGACACCGAAGGGATTGACTAACGTTGTCAAATGCTCAATGGAAACGTGTGCTCAGCTTGGTCTTATCTATTGCTGAAATATGCAAGAACCAGCGCGAAGCTTTTAGCTTCAGAGGAATTTTGGAGAGTTTGAGCTCTAAATGCAATGCTTTATCGAAAAAAGCGAATGCATAAATTGTTTTATACGATTAGCCTTACAAGTCATCGCTTGTCGTATTTTTATCTTTAAAAGTAGCGGTTTTTTGTTTTTATAGTGCGTTGTACATACTGGTAGCAAACAAAATGAGACTCGTGCTCGTACTGTACTTACTAGACAAATCCTGCTTTATCGACGATGCAATTTTTTTCTGTAATTGATACAGTTTGTAGCGAGATTTTCACTTCCTACTAAGTCAATTATCTTCCCGTGTTTCGATTGCAATGAAATTTAATTGGCTTTCGCAGGGATTATTAGCACAGTAGTGTGAAAAACAAATGTCTGAAGAGAAATAGTGAACCCCCTTAGAAAGGACTGTGGATATTGGCATTTTTCTACTCTGAGACCAAGCTTACAGAGATTATCTGCAAAAGGTCAAGATGAAATCAAACTCAGCACTTTTGCACATAGCGAATGGGTGCGCATGGAGACTATCATAGGTTTTCGGACTACTCCAAACCAATCAAGCGTGCGTTTCTATCAAGATGCCGTTTCAATAGCTGCTTGAACGTGAATGGTTAGACTAAGCAGACTATTGGTACGGTGTGGTCGGGTATGATTTCTATGGTTCTTTTTATTTTTTTTTCTGTCCAGCTTCTTTAGTGGCTGGACAGAAATTTTTTCACACACAATAATTTTTCACACACAAAAAAGATGTTTTACATCAACTTCTGAGCTTTTGGTAGTTGCACACTCCTCCCTTTCGACTTAGTCCGCAATGTCATAATCCTGGAATCTGCAATTATAATTATGTCCGCGGCTGAGGGGGGTAATAGGCCCGCTTTTATTCTTAATATACATTAATGATATAACTGATAATATTACTTCTACAGTTCGGCTGTTTGCCGATGATTGTATAATCTACAGAGATATAAGCAGCCCTAACGACACAACTACTTTGCAATCTGACCTAGACAAGCTAACGGCATGGTGCTGCAACTGGCAGATGCAAATTAATGCAGAAAAGACTAAACATATAAAGTTTTCCATAGGTTCAAAGTCTTCTCCCAATATCTACACTATAAATAATGGTTTAATAGACTCGGTCTCCTCGATTAAATACCTTGGCGTCTACCTAAATTCTACATTAACATGGACTGACCACATAGAGCAAATTACGTCTAAAGCACAAAAGAAACTTGGCTATCTCAAGCGTCGCTTATATCTCGCCGACAGGGACACCAGACTTGAATCTTATAATTTCCTTGTACGTCCTTCTCTGGAATATGCATCAATAATTTGGCACCCTTATCAAATCACCCTAACTAACATTCTTGAATCCGTCCAAAATAAAGCTGCTCGATTCATCTTGTCATCCTATTCACGATATCAAAGCGTTTCATCTCTGAAGGAAACACTCAACATGCCATCCCTATCAGTGCGCAGAAAAATCACCCGTTTATTGTATTTTCATACGCTTTATCATAATAGCACTCCGTTCACCCGGTCTCATATTTCTCCAGCCCCTCATACCTCACATCGCGTTGATCATGCCCATAAAGTTAAACCCATTTTTGCCCGGACGGAAAAGTACAAACATTCACCATTAATCTTATCAATAAAAGAATGGAATGAACTGCCACACAGAATCGCCACGATAACAGAATCATCTTTATTTCAGTCAGCATTGAAAACCTACCTTGAATCATTACACTCACGGTAAATGTTTTGGACCACTCTGCCGTCTCTTTTCCTACCGCTGTCTTCTTTCTTTTGCATGAATTTTTCCCGCGATTGCACTAAACTCAGTTTCTAGGATATGTTATATGAGTGCTACTTCACCATCTCCATTGCTCTGTTTGTTCTTTTTTTTTGTTGTTTGTTTGTTTGATTGATTGTTTCTTTAACAATGAATTGTATTCTGGCTTATGTTCCCCCCCTATGTAATGCCCCCAGCGGGCCTTTAGGGTATCTGAATAAATAAAATAAATAAATAAAATAAATGTTCGTTCTTTAAACAATCAATCAATGCCGTTTTGTTCAAAACATGCGCATTTTTAAAATGATTTATAATAAAGAAATGTGTTAGATGTGCTTGCCTCGATATTAAGCGAGTATACCTTGTCATAAGCAACCACAAAATAAGTATGAAGATTTAGTGTTCCATCTTTATGTGTAGCTATTATAGGAATACTAAACCACTTCATGGCCTGTATGAGAAAAGTTACAACGAATCGAAATGCACTACGTGCGATCTGGATGAATATACCGTTATGTTAATGCGCGTTTCTAGATAACCAACAATCGAGATAGGAAACTGAAAATGAATCTATAGTAATAACCTTTATTTATGCCAGAAAAATAACGTACAATAGACGAAGAGAGTTTTTGTTAATGTTACGCTTTGTGAAAGTTCCCAAAGCGAAATAGCAGAACGTGATGCTTCCAGAAAACGTGAAAAAAAAAACCTAAGAAAACATTTATTGTCCAAAGTGAAAGAGTGATACGCACTGTCAGGATTAGTTTTTTTATATTGAAAAATATAAAGAAATAGCGGAGAGTACAGCAGATAAGTGAAATGCTAAACGACAAAATAATATACTAACAGAATGAGAGCCCCTAATTCCTTGCACGTCATCTCAATTTTTTCTTCCAACATGGGTGCCATGCCACCGTCAAAAACTGTTTTGTCATTCAAACATGTTACCCACGTGGATCAATATTTTTTTTTTCAATCTTGGAAGTACTCCACACAATGCTTCTTAGAAAGTTCCCTAGGAGTTGCAAGAGTAATCTGCAAGTTATGGTTGTGTGATCTTCAAAAGACAAAATGTTCCTTCGTAAGTTGGGGGCAAGGGAGGAAACGGACATTGAAACATTTTCAATGAATAGGGCTACGAGAATATTTTGATGCGAAATTTTTTTATCATGATCACGAGATCGCACACTTGTCTAGCCCATTTATTTGGTTACTCTGAACACACTTATGTCGCAGATATAGAGAGCATGTTAAAGCGGAAAAATATTTTTCTAAATAGCTTCAAGTTTATATTTTTAGAAGTTTGTTGTGACTAAGTTACAATTCCAAGCTCTCCTCGAATTTTATTTATTTGGCTTTAGGTAGAAGAATAACCTTAAAGAACTGATCACTGGCATTTGCGCAGTTTTCATAAAAATGAACCCAAATTTTTTTTAATATAAATTTGTTTTGAAAAGTATATCGATGTTAACAATGTTTTAGGTTAATGTTTGTAATTATTTTCAGTCTTTTTTTTAGGGCCCATGATTATAGCACCAGAAAATGTTTTGTATACACAACGTGCACAAGCTATTGGATGTTTTGTAAAACCGTTTTGATAAAAATGAATATTAGATACATGAAAATAAGTTTCTTAATTGTACAAAAATATTCCATAAACGTCTATTGAACGCGCCATTGCATTTGAACAGCTCAGCAGAAATACTATGGCCAGAATTTACTTAAAACCATGACGAAAATATTCACAGCATGAATCATTATTCAAACAATCTTCATCATTCTCCATAAAATAAATTTCACGCAACGTCAAATACCACAATCATCTCCCCTTTCGCGTTGTCCTTCATGAAATTTTATATGCGTTCTTTTATATCTATTTTTTTTTAAGTTTAGATCCACGAAATGCTACTGTTCACAAAATCTTGTCATAAAATGCTTATATTGGCCAACGCCAGTTTCAGTTTGAGAGAATAAAATGCCACTGTTATATTGACTCTATAGACTCAAGGCCATTCGGCCAAGCAGCCATAGGCGTCTCAATGAAACATCTGTTATTGCGTCACAAACCCGACAATCGATCAACATGCACATTATTTCGTGTGCGTAGTTTTGTACAAATTTTTCATTCTCTAGATTTCTTGTAATTCCAGCTAGCCGTTATTGCCATCGGGCTAGGCTTTGACACCCGTATCGTAAACGGTCTGCTTTTATGCAACAGAAGTATTATATGACCTCGAACCAACGTGTTTTTGCGAGTTCAGGTGTTGCTCTGCGTTATGTAAGGACAGCTGCTTGTACGCACAGGTGACCATGATTGAAAACCAAGGTATGATTTCATATGCGAAAATTCTCGGCTCTATTGCACAAAGCAATGTGGATGTGGAACAAGGCTATGACAGCACCATTTTGCTGTGAGCGCTTTGCACGAGGTGTAAAAAATTAAGGACGCCTGCATGACCGTGGCTTTATAAAGCATGCCCTACTCCAATCGGACGCATGAGAAGCCATTGGAAATCGGTCGTTTAGGAACAACATTACTGGTGCGAGCTGTTTTGGGCAATAACATACTTTGTAGACCGACGAATGAACCTCGATTTCATTGTTGCGTCGCCAAATTTTGGAGCACGTTCCTCGAACAATGGTACTGTATGCGCACACGCTTCACGTGTCAGCGCTATATCGGTGGCACTCTGTTTACAGGAGCGTAAATTTTATTCTCCTGCAGTTTTCACGTGGTCGCAAAAAAAGACTAATTTTGTAATACAATGCGTCCGATAGTAATTCCGAAGGAAGGGAAAAGTTGAGGAACGTTGGAGCAAAAAATACGATTAGTCAGAATTAGTGACAGCTTATAATTACGATAATTGGTTCAGTTCAGTTCAGTCGTTCAGTCGTGTCCGACTCTTTGTGACCCTATGGACCATGTCACGCCACGCTTTCCGGTCTCTCACTATCTTCCTAACATCACATAACTTCATCTGCAGTGCCTCGAGGAAGTAACGATAATTGGTTACAGTGATACCATTTCGCTCAGTCATTACATTTTCCGCATATTTATTTACAAATTTATTTAGTCGTTTGCAGTCGGTATTTTGTTATTTAGTATTGTTTATTTACATAAGCTCTATCGGGGCTATGTTGGTCATCGGGGCAATACAGATCCAAGAGCGCGTAGCATGAAAGTACTTATTTATTTAGTAGGATTAATTGCAAACATGCAAATGCGTACCTAAATTGTTGTAAAGAAAGCACGCAGAGAAGGCACGCTAGCAAATTAAGGGGCACCGTAATGCAAGAGCATAGCAAAATTTATCGCTGAGCTTTCCTGCCCTATTTTTTACTGTTAATCTAAAAATAAAGTTTAGATGACTATACTCTAAAACGCCACAGCTTCACTTGTGTGACTTCTACTTTGCTTGCGAGTTAATGAACAGCTTGGTGGTGTGGAATGGTCTTAAACCCCTAACAATGATGAAAGCAGCGCGTATGACTCGTTACTACTAATTTCGTTGCAAAATAAAGCTATTTTCAAAAATAAACAGTCGTGTTTGGGCTCCTATTCTAGAACCAGCAGGAGGCCTGTAATGAGGTCAGTTGAAGCCATTGAAGCCATAACGTTTAGCTGGGTGAAGAGGAGAGTTCTCGCTTTCAGTAATTTCAGAACGCTTTGAATGCTTCAAGAACCATACAACATGAATGACATGTTAGCTCTTTGGGCTCGTGCTTCTTGCAAAACCCGTATGTACATAGAAAGCATTGCAATACCTTAGAGACAGTTTTGAGAGAAAAGTACATACAAAATTATCAAACTTATGTAGCAGGTATGCCCGCGTTAAAAAAAGAAAACTTCTTTTGCGGCCCTTTTTAAACATATATTGAAAGAGCGCGAAGTACTGGCGCTACTTGAAAACGCTGTTTGCCTTGTTTTTTTACCCTTCTTGCATTAGAGTAAATTTTAGTAGGTTCACATATTGGCCATTCATCAGTGCACTTGCCACCAACCAGAAATGCATCCATCTGATTTACCGATGACGAGGGCATTTAGTAAGGGGGATGTCGTTTCAGATAAGTGTTCCACTTAATCCGCTACACATCCTGACATGCAGTAATTATTACCTAGAATGGAGTTTTTTTGCCATTTACCACTTAATAATGCTTGCAGTATAATTTCTTGCACACCCCGAGTTGACAAGGCCGAATTTAAACGGTTTATTATTGGCAAACATATAAGCGTAATGCTAGAACTTTAAGTTGACACACATGTAACATCAGCTGCTTTGAATAACGAAACATAATGCCACTTGCATCTTACAAATCGGGTGAGACCAGGGCTATAGGTGCGGTGCGGCGTGAAGCCATAATGTTGGCATACAAAATTTCCTGTCGTGGGCATTTGCGAGTACTTATTACCGCTAACGTGTACCCGTTACAATATAAAATTGTACGCATTATTTCAATCTGATGTAAAACTGCGTAACCGCCTTCACTTCTTGCTAAACCGTTGTTAATATGAATTACCGTAACCACATTGACCAAACTGATCCCAATGCCAGAGAAGGGCGTGCTCCCGTACACCAACTTTGTGAACAAGGTTTATTTGCTAATTTGAGCAAAAGAAAATAATTTTGCATCCAGCTTATTGGAAACCAGTCATAACTGTTATGAACCTATATAATTTTTCTAAGGTACCGTTATGAAAATATTCAAAGCAATGGACCACTTTTCGGAGCCACAGTGAAATCGTTCCCTTTGCTAACCCCATGTAGTTAAGACTGCCATATAACAAAAATGAGTAATACCTTTATTATTACTAACATCTTTAAAAGGAAAAATACGAGCTTCGCGAGGAGAGGTATGCGGGTGTATCATTTGTAACAGAGAAATATTGAGAGGTGCGAACAACTAGCGCTGCTAACAATATTTCTTTTGAAAAAATGCTCTCGTCTGAATTCTTCTGTGGTAGTTAACGAAATTATGCTGATAATTTGTGGGATACTTCTGCGTGTGGAAAAAACAAGCAAGTGCTGTCGTTGTATGCCATGTAAATTGGGAGCTCGAAACTCGTTAAAAGGAAAGTTCCACTTTTTTCTTCCATTTCTTCTCTATCTCTCTCTTGTTAATACCTTTTTGGGGAAGAAATAAAGAACATAATGTTTTAGTGTTGATCAAAATGTTTTTTTATGACACGTTCTTCTTCATCCTAAAACTTACTAAGCAATACTTCAAAAGCTACTGAGCTTAAACATTTCATCGCTTACATGTCATCTCTACAGCCTACTGTGACTTAAAAATTTGCTCAGTAATGCAGCACTCTGGTACTGCTTGCTATCTAGGCCATCATCGTAAGCCAAGATGCAAATAGAAGCTCCAGAGGTTGAGGGTGAAAAAAGATTTCTAGAATACAAGTAATTTTTCAAGAACATCTACTAACCAGGATTTTTCGTAAATGGTGACGCGCTCGCGATGGAGTGCAAGTACTAATGGCGAAATCCAATCTGCAATAAGAAGCGCTCACAAAATTGGTGCGCAGCACGGGCCGCAACCTCAGGCCTGAGGCCGGCCAAAACCCAGCCCAAGTCCAAACTCAAAGCCAAGCCCGGCCGAGGGCAACAGTTTCTAGCCCGCACCTGGAGCGGGCGCCATAACATATCGTTATTCTAATTCCATCAGCCTAGCAATTATCGAAGGGAAGCACGATCTGCGTTAGGCGGGAATGCGTTCTCTGTAATGTATGCGTTAAATTGCAAACTATAATCAAATGGACTCTTAAGGCCCAAATAACATATTGGCTGACTAAGGAAGACACATTCCTCTAAAGCTTAAAGAATTCGCTCTTTTTTAACGATAGGAGAAGTGATAATGAGATGTGGTTGCCAGATCGGCTTTTTAAGCAGTGACCTCTAGACGCGCTAAGACAATGTAAAAGAACGCGAGAGACTTTTATACCCGCATAATAAACCACTTTTAATTCGTTAACAATTTTTAACCAGTAATAAAGTCAGCCTGCGTTGTCTGATTATTGAAGCTTCACAGGAGCCAGTAGAGTGACATTTTTTTAGTGAGTAGAAGGTCATATATTTCCTTTGCCACTGAGCTGGTCTCTTTTCAAGAGACGCTAAATGCAAAACGCTTCCTTACATTCCAAGACGACTATGGCTTCTAGGGACGCCGTATCTGAGGGCAAGCTTCAGACAATTTCGACCACGTTGTATTTTTCAACGTGCACTGACACCGCACCGTACTCCAGTGTCATGCTGTCCACGTCAGGCGAAAGACGGCCACGCTGTCAGTATCAAATTTGAATACCCTGGCTCAATAGAGTGTTACAACGACTGATCCACCTCGGCCGGTTGCGAAATAAATGAATAATAAATCACCACTCAGTCAGGGGGGACCATGAGTTTATTTCGCCCTTGTTGCTACTTAATAGCCCTAGTGTAGTGAGTCGAAAGTCGAACCACCGGCTCTATATCTACTAGCTCAATTGAGCCCGAAACATTAGGCCGAGCCGGGCCGAGTTTTCGAGCCGGCCTGGTCACGTGCAGGGCTCTACTCGAAATCTGGGGAAGAACTAGCCAAAAATGTCTAGAGGTAATACCGTACCCATCCAGTTTCAAATTAGGGTCTTAACGCAAATCGACCATGAAACCAGCTTCTCGTGCGAGGAGAAAGACAACTTTGCTCCGGATTGCCAGAGCAATCACGAGACACGAGCGAAACACGGTAGAAGGTTATGTTGGAGACACGCCTTACATCACTTTATTTGTACTATTCAAATAAATGCCATAAGTGAAAAGTTTAACCGAAAACAAACAGTTCTCGCTGGTGTCAACGTCGGCGTCAGTCCCGTGGCGGAGCCAAGCACGCCAGGGGTGCGTCAGCCAAACTCTGCCGACGTGCCTGCAGGAAGACTCTGCGGTACGAAGCCCTGTCGTGAATTGGACGACCACGCTGGCCACCAAGGCAGGGGAAGCCACCGTATGTAGGCGGCTCCTGAAAGGGCGGAACAGCGATGGGATGGGCTGCGGACCGGACGGAAGTGAGTCCGGATCTTGCGTCGATCATGCCAGCTGAGCTTCTTCCCACCGAGTGTAGAATGCCACTGGTGAAGCAGTGTACGCTGCCTTGCTTCGTCTAGCTGTTTTTCGTCTAGGCAAAGCTAGATCTCTTCCCTCTCCGCGCATCTTCTGCTCTCCGTTCATTCTTGGACAGTCAAAGCTTGCCGACAAAATATTTCAATTTCTTTGAGCACAAGGCAGGAAAGTACGTCAAGGGTAGAAAAAGGCTGCTTGGCCAACGCACATCAGAGACAGGAAAATTCATTTTCTCTGAGTGCATAGCAGGATCTTTCTCCAAGAGTCGATAAAGGCTGCTTAGGGAGCGCTTTATAAAGAGAATATTATTTACATTTATCTGAGCACATAGCAGGAGCATTCTCTAGACCTGCCGTCTCCCTTTCCTTGATTCTTTGTATATTTTAAGCTGGTCCTCAATATGTGCCACATGTCTCCATGCAAATGCCTCTTATTAGCTTTTTTCTTGTCCCCGATGTGCTCATCTTTCATACGTGTATGATTGAGAATGTGGATTCGTCAAGTATGTGAAACAGAGAATAAAGCACCGGCGAAATTTGTTTTAAATTCGTCCATACGACCACTTTCCAACTGCAGTCTGGATAGGCGGCTGTGATTGCTATCGTTGCTGCACGAAAAACATTCTTGCGGCCTTCAAAGTTGTGCAATTGCGGAATCTTGTTGGGAATCCTGCACTGCGGTAATAAATGAAGAAGTTTAGGTCATGTTAATTTAAAACGAACAGGCTTCCTTTGAAAAGACCGTTATTTTTATGGACACGTTCCAACCAAAGGTCTATGTGGCGAAAACTCTTCTGCTGCACAGAGAGCAAATATTGTCGGAAACTTGCCACACGTGGTTAAGCCGCAGGAGGATTGGGCGCAGACAGCAACAGGTTCTGAGCACCATCTTCCCAGAGAAACGCGCAAGCGTAAGCGGTCCTTCTGGTTAGTTTTGTTGAGCATGACCGTTTTTTATTGTGTCTTAAATGAAGGTGGCTCAAATGCGTTCGAGGGCTTGAGTCTACACTGTATACTTTTTTTTTTGCACCACTGACAACCTATTGAAGCTGCTTATATACGCTCCCTTTTTTAATCATGTTGCCTGAAACTGCAAACACTGCTTCACAGCCACATGAGGTTAAATCCACGAGCCAACAGACCATCGACGAAAACACTTTACACTCCGACATATTTTCGGGAACATTCGTGCTTTACTTCAGCTACACTCTGCACACCATGAGTTCTCTTAAGCTCGTGCCGGTGTTTTCGGCTTAGAAAGCTTGCTTTGGAGGAGTCGGAATGGGAACACGTGGCCGAGTAACGACTCAATCAAAAAAATAATCGAGTACTTGTTTATCGCGGAAAAAAACCCATAACACTGCTGTTTTGACGATCGAGTGATAAAGACAGCATTGCTGTGTCATTGCCTTTCTACATGTTCTACTCAAGTGAACGTACAATAAATCGATGCCAGATAAAGTACTTTAAACCAGACTATATTTGCAGTTTCTAATTTTTGCGCCATCTCTGCTCTTTTCTTTGCTTTTTTCCTGCATGAAGGAATCCGTAAGATTGTTGCATGTACTGCTCGTTATGGATCTATATATATGAT
Source organism: Amblyomma maculatum (assembly GCA_023969395.1). Taxonomy (NCBI): domain Eukaryota; kingdom Metazoa; phylum Arthropoda; class Arachnida; order Ixodida; family Ixodidae; genus Amblyomma; species Amblyomma maculatum. Next base: position 1,881,235 of record JAJIZL010000157.1, read on the forward strand.
CATCGGGGATATTAAGGCAATAATTAAGGTTGCACTCTAAATATCTTCCACAACAGTGTTCTATATATATGTTTCAGAGAGGAAAGTGGGCCGATTAATTGCAAATATTGCCCTAGGGGTACTCAGCCGTGCAAAACAGCCGAAGTAGCCAAACTCTCACTCGACTTCGCCCTGATATCCTGGGAAGTTATTACGCATAACCGAGTAGTTTACAAGTGCGGAGGGCTCCGTTGTAAGCGATCCCACATATCCTAAGAAAAGGTATGAAACTATGCTATGAAAAATGAAGTGGTTAATTCCCACTTTAGAAATAATGCGTTTTGGCCGTGTCGCCGTCTAGCACTGCAGCACTGCAGAACGGCTTGCGTACGACGTTATGCTCTACTTTCGTGTACAGGCCGATGAGTTTAAGTTAACATCAGACTATTATTTAGTAGATTCATTGTGTCTGCCATTTGTGTCGTTCTCCAGAACAAGATACGTAACTGCGGCACGTACAGCATAACGGTTACACCTTGCGCATTGTAAAGAAGTACCTGTTTGAGCCATAGCTTTTGCTGCAGGTTTCAGGAAAACGTTAGATGGGTTTACCTAAAATAGTTCATGGTAACCGCTAGGTCTGCTTGCCGTTCACCATCCGTGACAAAATTGCTCGACTGAGCCGTGAAAAGAACGCTGCCTTCCTGCACCCCATTGTGAAAGGTATGTGTCGGATGACAGTTCTGAGCGCTTCTGAGCGCCCCGTTGAGGAGTACTTCTGACTTCTTCGAAAGGGCCAGGAAAAGCGAAACGGCGCAGGTAAAGGTTATATGCTTTCCGCGCTCCGCTCCTTTTTGCGTGGCAATAAGTTCATGTAGATTACCTTTGACGACAAACATTTACCATACCTTGGGATCACATGCCCTGCTTATATAAACTTCTCCGTCTCGATTGGGACTATAAAGTGATTACCTCAACCTGGTTTCCCTCTTCGTTCGGCTTTAATCATTTCTCTTAAAGTTACGCCTATATACCATTGCACTGCAAAAATTTGCACCCACGTCATAGCTTTGAATTTTGGTTGAACCCTTCTGTTGGCCTCCACGCGTCTGCACCACTGGTGTGTTCAGGTAAGAAACAGCCTTTTTATGCTTTTGTCTTAAGAGATGTTGATAAACTGCCATTCATAGTTTAAGAGCCCCTTCCAAATGCACTCCACACTATGTTTATAAGCCCCGCCGAGGTGGCGTCATGGTTAGGGCGCTCGACTACTGTACCCAAGGATGCGAGATCGAGTCTGAACGTCGCTGACCGCTTTTCGATGGAGGCGAAAAGAAGGCGCCCATTTATTGTGCGATGTCAGCGCACGTTAAAGAACCCCAGGTGGTCGAAACTTCCGGAGTCCTCCACTACGGCGTCTCTCATAGCCTGAGTCGCATTGGAACGTTAACCCCAAAAACCAAGCCAAACCTGTTCTTATCCTTTTAGTTCCTGCATAGTCTTCTACAACCAAAGACAGCTAGAAGCGGCAAACAACCCTAAAAACAGGTTTGCCGACATATTTTCATTAATGTTTGATTTTCATAAGAATTCCCACGATTCTCCCAGGAAGTACGTAGGATCTGCAGCATGTTCACAGCAACGCGAACGCCACTGAAGAGGCCATCGAGAGCTTAGTACATACAGGAAATCTTCTGAGATAACAGCCTTGATGATGCTCATTTGTGTTAAATAGAAAAACGTGCTGGCCAACATTTGAAAAAGAATTATTTAAAGGCCCGGCGCGGTTGTGCAGCGGTTAAGATGCCCGACTACTTTGCCGGAGTGCCCGAGTTCGATTTTGACCAACGGAGGCTGCGTTTAGATAGAGGCGAAATGAAGAGGCATCTGTGTGCTGTGCGATGTCAGCGCACGTTAAAGATATCCACGTACTCGAAATTACTCCGTAGCCCTTCACCATGGCATCTGTTTCTCACTATCCACTTTCACTCCCACATTCTCCCTTTTCTTACAGCACTGGTCAGAGATCCACAGAAACGCTTAACTAATTATTATTTTAAATACCTAAATAGTTGCCTTCAAAAAGCAAGGTCTTCTAACGGGATTTTGCCAGGTTGTAGGTATAGGCAAAGCGCTGATTGACCACTGAGATGTATGACGTCATGAAACTACTTGATATGAATAATCTGGACGTTCTGATTGTAGTAGGGACCCGTGAGATCCCCAGCCAAAACACATTAATATTAGCAACGGTTATCGCCATGTTGAATTAAAAAAAAAAATGAAACGCGTTGCCGCAGCCTTAGTTCCATTGGGTCTATTGTTACCGCATTCCACATTAAAGAAGATTGAAGAGTTCTTATCAATTTATTTTACTTTATATCCCAGCTACATGCTTCGTTGAAAGCTCCCTATACCCCTGATGCATTTCATATTCAGTCCTAGCAGTCAAATGCATACCATAGAACGCAGTCGTTTCGATTACTGAAATTGATACAAAACACCTCGCGCGAATCCAGGCAGCCGTAGTTTTAGATTACAATGCAAGAATTAGTACCGGCGAAACGTTGCTGGAATAGGTGCCGAAAACTAGCCGAAACTTGCCGAAAGTAGCCTGGTGTCCCATCAAGGATTGCATATATAGCTTATGAAATGCAACATTTTCACGTAGAGGCCACAGCAAATCCACATGAAGCTAAAGTTTCATTGATAAGCCAGATTTGATCTATTTGTTGTAAAGTGGAGTTGCACAAAAGCAAGCAAACGCTTTAATTCTTGGCTTTTAGTCATTCTCGATGTTGCACCTGTGTGACGAGTAGTAATAAACGTGCATAATTCTGCATTAAACACCTAGCAACTTGCCGTGCCATAATAAGTGAGAGCAATTTCACATGCTATTGCTGCACCGATGACATAATCATCATCATCATGTTTATTTCGGACAACACTACATGGTGTCCGCGGTGAGAGGCTAAATGAGACTCTGATGTTACCGGACGAGGTCTAATTTCCGTATTACACATTGCAACAGAAGCAAACAGCAATAACGTATGATATTACCAGTACAGCTAACTGTGTTTGACGATAACTAAGGCTTAAATACAGCTTAGGCGGCAAAATACATATAAACAAATTACATTCTCCTGTGTCAATAACCAAAGTAACTAATACAGAAATCAAAACTGCATCAATATAGTCAGGCGGCCGAATAAAAGAATGGGAATGTATGCATTCACGCATGTAATCATAATAACACAGATAAATAAAAATATCATGGCAGTGCATGATGGTCAGTCACTAAAAGCAGGGAACTAGCTGGGTTCGATTATGGCATAAAGAAAAAGTGTGTGGTCAAAACATTATGCAATGAAGCACGTATAGCCATATGTTTCGCACTGGCGCTTAAAATTTGGAACCATTTTCTGTTGAGTTATTGAATAGTAACACTTTTTTGTGTGCGAGCAGTTAATCTCAGATATCTGTTCTATAACACTATTATTTGATGATCACCAGATATGTACCATAGTTTGTGTGCGGCCTTGAACACATTAGAGTAACTGCACGTAGGTAATGTGGAATATTTGGTTAGATAAAGGCAAGAGAATAGAAAACCTTGTTGTCTTTTCTTGAGTACTAAATGAGCTAATATTGCCAACCCAGGAAGACGGGTAACATATTGTAAGGATCAAACATCTTATTGCCATTACCAAGGTTTCTGCCAAACTTGCGCACAGCTCTATTTTTCAAAGAAGACAACTTTTCTGAATCTGTCTTATAACATGTGCCCCGAACTAAATGGTTGCGGACAAGATGACTATGGACCAGGTGAAAATAATACGGTTCCTTGACATGAAATGGAAAAAGGTAGAGTAATCTTTGATCATTCCAATTGCCCTTTATTGCCTTATCCGCGCAATATTGACATGATCGGTCCAGCCCAAGGCCTTACAGAACCATACTCCAAGAAACTTATGAGAATTTATTTGTAGAATTTGAGGGTTCTTAAAATACAGTTGAACACCATGAATGATAGGCTTATTTTTTGCATGAAGAAGCCCAATTTTTGTTCTCTTCACATTCAGTTCTAGCTTATTTACATTGGCCACTTCTTCAATTCTTTGCTTTGGGACGTTAAACCCCACAAAGCCAACTTCTTCAATTCTCTAGTCTAAGTATTGGAACAATTCTCAAAGAGACTAGAGTTGGGACAAGAAAATACATTGGTACCATCAGCGTAAAGAACTTTGCTGCAAGTTAAGGTATGTTTATAATGTACGAGATGAAGAGGAGAGGAACGACTATAATGCCTTTGGGGGGGGGGGGGGGGGGGGGGGG
>JAJIZL010000157.1:1885648-1914850 GCA_023969395.1 Amblyomma maculatum
GGGGGGGGGGCAGTTGTTATTGTGCCTGTCTCGGATTTCACTTCCTGTAGCCACGTAGACTGCGCGTCTGTTCTGTCAGATCACCCACAAATATTTTGAGCGCTATAGCGCGAATTTCGTAGTTTTTGGTAACTTCAGTGTATAATTGCAAGCTTAATTGGATAAAATGGCTTACAAAATTGATAAATATTCAACAGTGAAAAAGTTAGCGTAAAAAGTCAGAAAGAAAGCTATTTTCTATATTTAGTTGCGCATTCTGCATCGAGTTAACAGGCTGGAATTCATGCTGTACTTTGCAGATCACTTGTTTTGTTTTTTTTTATACACAAAATCTTGTAATCATTATGCACCTCACGTCAGGAGATCTTGAAAAAACAACGGTGATAAAATTAGTGCGACAGATGTTCATGTTGTGTTTATTGCCTCCCTTGAAGAAAACGGTAACTCCTGCACTTTTCATCTTATGAGGAAAGATACCAGCCAGGAGCTATCTATTGCATATATGCGTTAGGAGTAGGCTGATGCTACAAATCGTGACTAACTGGCCTCATGCTTATATCTTCAACGCAGGTGAGGATTTATTCTTAAAGGTGTTTATAATCGCTACAATTTCATATATAGAAGTGGGTGACCGAAACAGACTCACAGCTACTGACTTGCATGTAGCGGCTTATATGTGGCGGAGAATTTTTATCTACTGAATACTGAGAAACGGCTCCTTTTAGAAAGTGGTCATGAAAGTAGTCATTAAAAGAGGTCATTAAATGCGTTCATTAAAAGCAAAAAGTTCCGTATATGAGTAGCTCGGAAGGCACATTGCGTTTTCCATTTGATAGTATGCTGCCTACAACTTTCCAAACCAGTTTCAGTTTTTTCGCTATTAGCGAAATTTGTTTTTATAATATGCAGTTATGGCTTTCTTGAGGCACAGTTTATTTTATTTCGGAATTTCTTAAATCCAGCAAAATAGGCTTGATCTTTTGTTTCTATGAAGCAGAGAAATAGAAACCTTTTGTATCTAATACTCCTAAAAAGAAGCAGAAAATCAATTCCTTCCTAGCTTTTTTATATGCTTTTGGACCAAGACAAGAGGACTTGCTAGACTGTAGTTTTGTTTTACACTTTCTAGAAACAAATCCTATGTTTTGGACGGATTAAGGCCCAGCAAGTGTCAGCTATAAGCAACTAAAAGTAGGCTACTGTATTTCAATTATTTATGCGTTAGTTATACTTAGGCTTATGAAAAACTTGCTTGTTTGGAAAGAGGCCAAAATGTAGCGCATGATCAATTATGTCTCATAAAAGGACACCTGCGGTACCTGGCAATGTAGGCAAATTTGTAAAACAGTGATCAATTAAAGTTTTACTTTCTTGGCTAATTCTCGTAAGTAGGTTGATGATATTTTCGTGGCCATGTGAGAACATCAATCCAGGTAATTGTTTCTGCATCAAGTTTTTCATCAGCAGGTTGACATTCATGTCCCAAAATATAATAACACATCACCTATTTATATCACCTAACATAAAAAAGGAGTTGATGAAGTCAAGAAATGCCTCTAAATTACTTTTAGGAGGGCAGTACACCAAATGTAAAGCAATGTGACGGCGCAGTATGCTAACACCTTCAAAGACTATTGAAAGTACATAAATCTGTGAACACATCGTAAATCCGGCGTTCATTTACACATAAATTTACATCTCCGCCGGGCTTGCCCTGTGCAAACATGCATGTATAATTGCAGCAAGGGATCGACGCAACTTCAGAATCAGAATTATATATACCATGTTTCCGTAAACCCAAAAACGTCGAAACGACACTTTGGTTCCTCTCACTTAGATTCAATTTCTTCCCACTATTTCTCAAACTTTGCGCGTTTAAATGGTTCAAGCTGAAGATTCCCTGATGACCGTTAATGCTGGTAGTCAGCAATTAATAAACCTTTCAGAGTCGTAGTAAGTACACATAGTGCGTTTCAACCAGACACTAAGCGTCTGGTGTCTACACAATTTTTATTAGGTCTTCTTCGGAAGCAATCATTATTGCTTGACTGCCCGTCTCCTTCCTCCGAAAATCTTTGCTTTCGGCCACCACAACTATTTGTCTTCTCCAAAAACTGAAGTTCCTTGTTAGCAGCGCTCAAGTTATAAAAATGAGTATACCATCATCACGGTATTTGAGCACTGCGCGTTTCTCCAACAGTGCATACACATCTCAACATAGATATAAAATCACATGCGAAGGAGGTGCGAAGCCTAATCGAACTATTCAACTACGTCTAGCAACTAATGCGCCCACTTTGCCACTTACCTCACCCCAACACCTTATTGAGTAGAAACTTGCACTGCACGGATGGATAGCGGTGGTTTGTGTTCAAAGGAGTTACATTAACTAAATGCACAGTTAGTAACCTAGAACATGTAATACGTGAAAGAAAGAAGGGCACCGCGTGATTGGTTGTTTCACGAAGAAAAGTGTGCATTGTCAGGAAACTATGATTTGCATTTTCTGAAATTTTGTTTCGCCGCCATTGTGTGGCAGGCAGTGATCAAAGGGTCAGTTTCAGTCTTCAAACGTTAAAACTTCGAACTGAGAGGTGAATAAAAAAGTTCAACTTCTCAATTATCTTTATCAGCAACTATATATATTTTTTTTATTTCTGGTGGACTGACATTAGCATGACCCCAACAGCCAACTGCGTCAATTACTGTTAAGACAAAATATTTTTTTCACCTGTTCGTTCATTAAAGCAGACAACGGTTATCTGGTCACAGCCTAACCAACGCCGAACACAAGCAAATGCGAATCTCACTCCCTGATCTCCACGCCAGCCCTTTATATCCGCCGTGGGTCACCTGCGATCTTAAAAAATTCGCAGATCTAGATAGAACTCCTGAATATGCCCGGTATAGGTACGGCTTCATCCCGTACATAAGGGTGGGCTGCCCTTAATGCTAGGAGCGTGGAAATCATTGAAAATTCCAATACCCTTTGAATAGAATCTATGCTGGCTATTCGATGTTCGTCATATTTTCAGTAATAGGTGTATTATTACGGCCTACTTATTCACATTTCCACATTTTTCGTTCATCTAATAAACTAGCGCTGAAATACCACGGCAGTTTCGGACATTCATGTTTTGCACTTGCAGCCTATGTTAATTCGCTTTCTTCATGTATTTTGCCGCAATCACATTACTAAGGTCCCCAAGGGTTAAGGGTTTGATTTGCTCAACATTTCCTAGAATAGTGTCTAGGACTGAGGAATCCATCAACCATTTCTTGCTCAGAATTCTCTTTTATTCATTGTTGGCGAGTAATGTTTGGAAACTGTATTACTCCAGAGCACTGGTGGACGCTATTTTGTTGAGGCAACATAGTAGACTTGCTCTTTCTGCGATGCTTTTAAAAAATCGAATTAAAAGCTGACCACAAAGCTTCATTGAAAGGACGACTCTCGTTCTCTCCTGATTTGGTATGTACAGGTGCGGACGTAAGCAAACGAAGCACGCTTTCACATTCAAATTAAAATAACTCCTTCCGCATTGGAGGTAAGGCAACATTGTTTATACAAGTCAAAGCGCACTGACATCTACTAGCGGTTTACGTGTACAACGACTGCCAATTTCAACTATAAAAAGCATGAAAAATTTTAAACGGAAATAGCCTACTCCGTTTACTTTTGTCCGCACCGGTGCAGCTTTGGTATCGGTGACCTAGTTTATTAGTTTTGTTCCTTGCCTATGTTATCGTTTTTTTTAGTATGGTAGGAATTTAATGCGTTTCCACATACCAGTAGCCTTATCCGGAGGAGCAAAGCGCGAGGGCAGCGCCACTCTTTATCATCGCAGGGAGCGTTGGAGAGGGAGTCGAAATGGGCGTAATGGTTCGAGAGCGTCGCGCAGCAGGTGTTCACTTCCAGTGCCGGGCCGCCACGTGGCGGCGCCGGAACAGGCGCGCTGGCCTCTTCTGCAAACAGCGCTTAACCCTACACCCCGGCACAGGAAACAGCTTGGCCGCTAATCCCGCTTACGCCTGTCGCCCGCAGGATACACCGTGCTTTGGACGACCGAGTCTTTCCGCCCCTCTCCTCTCCCTCCACTGGCTGCTAGACCGCTCAGGCCAGGAGGTGGGAGCTACGAGAGAGCGGGTGGAAAAATATCGCGCACCTCCCGCTGAGCGGCGCTAGTTTATTGAAGAGGCTGTATTGCTTTCTTGAACCGCTCGGTTGCAACCACTAGGGGCGCAGCAAGCTTGTCTTCGCTAGAGTTACTATATAGTAACTGTAGCCTTCGCGGTATGCGCCGCGCATTTCGGCTAAGTGCGCGAAGATATGTGCCTTCACAAATCTTCAGGCAATGACACACGTTCAGATGACATGATTTCAGATTGCTTATGCATGTTACTTGCGAAAGTATGCAAAAGTTTGGTGGTGACTTTGATAAGAAAAGCGGACACCCTACTGTACTCATGGATTTAGGAAAATATTTGCAATTGAGTACTTAATTGAAATGGTGACAGGTGTAACTTTTACCTTACCTTAGCTAATGAAGTAAGAAGAATGGGCCGCACATAATCCAACGGTTGAATCAAAACTAGGCCTAGGCCGCTAAAAATGTTTTTCTGGCTTACTCGAAAATCAACCAAAGTAACAGGTCACGTGGACCGTGCATTTGCTAGAGCCACCGCTGCAGCCCCTTTAGGCATCAGGGATTTTAGTGTCAAAGCTATAACCCAGGGGTTGCTATATAGCGCGTATAATCTTCTCTTACTTATAGGACAGTGTCCATGCTAGTGTCATGCACGTGATCTAGGAACAGCTGTATAGAAACGCTGTGACCGCCTATCAAAGTAATATGTGCCTGTAGCAGATAGCCTGGACCACATTAAATGTTTTGACCTTTGACTCAGACCATGGCCTTTGAACTCATTATTCCACCTTCGACCTTGATACTGAAAGCTAAATCGGCTCCAACACTAGCGTCGACACAATCGCCATGGTAAGTCCCGCAGTATGGAGCTGTAAGTGCTCAGTCAAGCAATAAAAACAGATATTTAATTAAGTTTCTCGACACCAATTAGGAGTGAGCTGTTCGGGCTATGTACATGTTGCAGACGATGTACCATCCTTGTCAAAAGTAACCAGGCTTCGTGTCCCGCTTCTCTGTTGGGTAGCAGAGAAATCGTACCACTTGTGAAGTTGTAAATCCGTGAAAAGTAAAGGCGAGCTCAGGTCCTCATTTCTTAACAAGTTGTGATGCTCTGGGAATTCATGTTGGTTTTAGAATTCACGCGAGAAGCAAAACATGCAGCCTGGTTACTTTTGGCAAAGACGGGGTACACCGAATACGGTAGCGCAACTTCCAAGCAGTTTTGTTATTCCCTGCTAACTGCGACCCATACTCGCTTAGCGGCGGTTGTGGGTAGGAGCGGCACCGAATGCTTCTTAGTACAGGTACACTGTTTTTCTCTTCTTAGGAAAAACAGTACACGTGTGCACCGGAATCCGATTTGTCTTTCCACCTCCGCTAGCGCCGGCAGAATAAAACAAAAAACGAATTTCGAACTCACAGCATGGCAAGAAAACCTGTGCTGTACACTGCACTACGATCACCCTGCGCTATGCTGGTAGCCGGTTTCTCAACTTGCTAAGCTGTCACTCTTTCACACTGCGCTTCGTAGGTTGTCGTCTTTATTACACCCGAAGAAGTTGACTAAAACCCGAAATGGACGATGTTCATTTTGAATGCGAACTTGTCTTTTGAATGTCGGCCTCCAGGTAGCACCGTTAAAGTCTCGTGAGCGAAATACTCCGCCTACCTCCGGTTGTGATGCCCTCTTGATGGGTCTTATACAAACCCAGGTCATACACAACCTGCACGTTTCAGAAAAAAACTTTTCTTTCTGTCTCCTGTTAACATAGAGTCAAACCCGGGCCAGTTTGGAGGGAATAGAGTGCATAAACAGTGTCACTTAACAGTACCCGCATTTACTACTCAAGCCATGCGATATGACTTTAGCATGTCGAAGAATTCAAAACGAAAAGCCCTATTTCACCATGGTTAATAATCAAAGGCACAATGTTTTACAAACACATGACGAAAATATAGAACTCTCTAAAAACGTGTGTAAGAGGTAGATTTTAAATTTCTGCATTCATGAACATTCAAGTTTGGTTTAGTATCATTATGGTATTAGTTTTGGAACAATAATAGCTGCCTTTGGGCCGGATCAATCTTTAAAAATTTAGGCAAAGCCTAAAACAGCAACAAAGCAACCTGGTTGAATTTCGCCTGCAGGTGGTGGATAGCAGATGGACGGGCGGATAGAGGCAAGCACAAAGAACGTCAATAGTGCCAAGTCGTCCACACATACATACATAAATGTGGTCCACACAATGCTGCCCTCCACAGAACAGTTCCGACAGTCAGCGTATTACAAGTGAGTGAGGGATTACTGCGAAAGAGAAGTTGGACATCGTCTCTCACTCATCAACATATGCCCTCCTTAAAATTAAAGACATGTAACAGCAAGGCTTTATTATTGCATAAATTTAAGCTGTCCGACGGCGGAAGATACCCTGCTATTGTCGAAATAATTACTTTCTTGTTCGCATATTCCAGCAATTAACTGCCAGAAGAGTATCTTATGTGTGCTAAAAGGTGGCATATTTGCGTGAGCAAATTCGCCTTCACTCATAAAAGCAAGAAGTTTTTTTAATAAAATTTTATTTTTATTTCCTCAGGTCAAATTATCAAACTTTGCCCTAGAGCAACATGTTGCGCAATTGTGACAGGTTTTCTCCCCGCACATCGCGCGGATTGATGTGAATCCAACGCTCCCTACGCGAACAGAAAGTTCAACGACTTTACAAAATGAGCGCTTGTCGAAACTAGAATATGCAATTCCGCTACATTTAAAACGTTGAATCGGCGTATACTTGCAGGTACGCTTGGTAGAGAGCTGAGGATACGTTCTATCGTTTTGTTGTTATCCATGGAACGAGGGAGTAATCTTTCATTCAGTTCTTGCGCAAGGATTCTAGCCAAGCGCATTGTGGAAAGATTAGGCAAAAAAAAAAAAAATGCGAAGGCGTTGATCCGCGTGTAACCTTAGTGACACGGCGCTCTAAAGAAGCTCTGCAAAGCAAGGAATCGGAAGTTTGATACATATTATGCAAGGCTCCATCAGTTTTCAATACTTTCTTGACAGTTGCACGCCTGCATGTTTGCAAATATAATGGATACATGTGTTGTTGCCCTTTGGAGGGATAATGAAGCAAAATTTGACAAGGCTGGAATGGCGTACATTCAAAAAATAAGGAAAACCTGTCAAAATCAGGGCAAAGTAGGAGATCGAACCGCACATTCCGAGTGGTTCAGCGTTCTGGGTGTCAGTTTTCAGGAAAGTTTATTTCAAGCGATCACGCGTCAGGTCGCTCATCAAAAACTTGCCTTTTCTTCTTTTTTGTACAGTTCGTCATATATGGACGACAGGAGAGAATAAATGGGCCCTCTTCCCTCATTATTGAAAGTGGGTTATCACCATCTCCCTTTCAGACGCCTTTCTTTCTCCCCAGTAGCACGTGGCCAAAAGATCCGACGAAAGAGCAGAAATTAGGTCGGCTTATTTAACACATTTATCTTCGGCGGCACCACTCGCTTTGCCCCGAAATTCCGTGCCTGGCCTCCACGCATGCCGTTGCTTTCGGTCGACCTCCACTCGGCACTAACATTTACTGGCTTGCTGAGACTCAGGTACTTGATATGATGTGTTCGCTTATGAGTAAGAATTTTCAGCGGAACATATATTAAAGATAATTGCACAGTAGGTTTCAGACTTTCACTCTCGCTCGGTGTTCTTAAATAAGGGGATCTGAAAACAATTTTTGGCGTTCGCGTCTATTTCAACTCCTGCCTCTTGTTTCAGCTCCACATTTGCTATTTCAAATACAGGGATACCAGCCGAAGCTAGGGCGAATCTAAACTCCCACTGCCGCACTCGCCTCCTCATACCCAGCTCGTTAGTCAGCAGTGCGGCCATCGGCATCTCACAAGGCGAAATGCCCTCTACGGCACCTGATTTTATTGCTGCCATTGCCTCGGCGAGGGAAGCGGAGCGCAGCACCGGTCCTCGGCCCCTTGTTTGCCCACTTGGCCGCTGGCATTCAGCTCTAGTCAGTCCGCCTGATCGGCTCAGCCAGTGCGAGGGCGGCGATCGCATTCGCGGAATAAGACGTCGTCGTCTTCGTCAAGATACTGCTGTTTGTCACCATGTCACCTTCGTATAGTGCTAAACAGCCTCCGGGCACCGGAGCTCACTGCCCTGATCGATCTGCTCCCTCCACTCTCCCACTCAACAGCAGCAGCAAAGTCAAAAGAGAATACGCGAGGCGACGACGCTAGTGAACGCTGCGAAAGCCACTCATCGTTCCGGTGCTGTGCCAGTTTGCACGGAAAAAGGCTTCGCTTTGCCGTCAGAAGCTGTTCGGCGATCTCGACACTACGCACAGAGAAACAATATTTGCCCACATCGAGCGCCGGAGAGAAGAAAACAAAATAAAAATGGCGCTTTGCTCACAATTTCTTAGCATAAGAAAGAGAAAGCTAGTGGCATGCTGCCTATGCCACCGTTTCTGAGAATCAAACCGGGATGATAGTGGCGAAATCGGCTTAGGTTTTTCTTGCGACGCCCTTAAGCTTCTTTAGGTTGGGCCAGTTACCTTTGCTTCTCCCATTGTTACCTTGGCTGAACCTACCTTGGCTGAACCTTGTCGTGCAGAATTAACTAATGCAACCTTCGCTCTAAGCCATGCCACTCAAACAAAAAGGATGCTTGAACTCTTGGTTCTGTTAGCGGATTTGCTTACTGAACCCCCACGAAAAAACGTGTTGTAAGTAGAATACACAAGAATCAGCTATAAAACCACGTGTGGTACGGTATGCGGTAAGAAGCGTCAGACTGTGATGCACCGTTCTGTGCGCTCTTATATATATATTTATTCTCCGGGCGGCTTCAAAGAAAATAAACATGGCCGCTTAACTTGGAGAGTAGTCGATGAAGCGACCCTGGCTCGGAGAGAGGACGCATGATATCCAGTGAAGTTAGGTAAACCTGTCGTGGACTTCTTAGCTACTCTCGTGGTAACCAATATTTTGTCACCTTGGACACTAAGGCTTGTGCCAGAGAATACTATTGGAGAAAAGAAGTAAATTGAAACCGGCCATGGCGGCCGGAGTGCCGGCAGGGCCAAACCATGGGGCAGCCATATTGCTGCGCGCTCTCTTTCGAGATTGCCTCCAGTGACGGCATAATTCTTTGCTCTTGCGCAGGTTTTTACGTTGCTTAATAAACTTCTAGTTCAGTGCTCGGCTGCTCAGCCCGTGAAGTGACCGATAAAGAGGAGCGTGAACCATTAGTAGTCCACCGCATGGCGTTGTCGCCCAGTAGCTGGCGGCCGTAGGGCATCACACAGCGGCATGGTGAAAGACGACGGCCTGTTCTTTTTCGTTCTTTTTTTTCGTTGGTAATTTTGTGCTCACTTTTAGTTGAATATTCGTGACTATCACCTGTGGAACCGCTATTATTTTTATTCAACATGTTGCTAGGCGGCGTAAGAGCAGCTACTGTGACGCGTGCTTTTAGACGCAGGCAAGACAGGAGCTGAACTTTTGGCGGGTACCGCTTTTCAGTCGATCCTGTTTATTTTTTGGAGGTGTATTGGTTCCGACAATATGTTTAACATTTAGTTCAGCTAGTATACCCTAGAAACTGCTATAATTGGCTGCTATAACACATAGTCTGTACAAAACGTTCATTTTGAGAATATTGTGAGGAAGGGACGAATGGGACGACAAATTGTAATGATTAGAGTCAGCTAGGGAAGTCTATTTATAGCATTCAATGCCACATAGAGAGTCCCAAATCTGCTCCTGCTCGACAGCGCTGTATTAAGCACTAATGATGATTAAAGGTCCTCCCAAAGCGTTAAAAGCGCCCCCGTGAGAATGAGGACGAAATTTGTTATCGTTACCTAACTTTGTCGCGCGGCCACCATGGTGTGGCACCGCATTGGCTCCGGGCTATGGAACCATGCGGCATTTGCATTTTGCGTGGTTTCGGCAAAATGCGTCACTGTCGCCGTAAACCAGAAAGGAGAAATGTTCCTAAAAAAAAACAAACGCATATGATTTCGTACGGTAATTGTGACATTTTTTGCGCACAGTTTTGAGTAACGTCATGTCTGTTCGCTTTCCCCTTGACTCAGCCCATCGACATCCCTCCGGAGCCGTTCTACCATGTCGGTTTGAACCTTCTCGGACCTCTTCCTGAGATCTGGTATTAAAGCTCGTAGCTTATATGTGATAAAAACAACATATGTACCTCTAATTGTATACGTCAATTGTATATGAAGGGGTCCGCAAAGAGATAAGGCAGATACTGCGTATTCCTTTCTCAAAAAACCAAATCAATTAAATATAGCTACCACTTGGCATAATTTTGGGCCAGTCTCTCAATGCCAAAATGCGCCACCCTTTCTGTGAAAATCAAATTATTTATTATTGTTATTAGTATTAAAGACGATTAGGACTGTTAACACTTTGCGAAATTCTGTGCCAGACTCTCAATGCCAAACATTTGCCGAATGATGAAGGGTGTAGAGACGACGGTTGGGTCGGCTGTTAAGGCGAAGATTACGCGCCCTCTAAAGAGTTTGTTCAAAGCACATATAATTTATTTCTTTGTAATACATGCCTTCGTCCCACAATAATAGTAATAAAAATAGAGATAATAACAGTACAGCGGCCAAAGGAACAACCCTACTTTATGTTGTGATTGGTTTTCGCATGGCCGCTAAGCTCCAAATAATGAAGGTATTCTGAAAATTCTTGATTCGAGTACGTCGCATCGGAGTTCTCTAATATTAACAATATTTAGGCTTTGAGAAGACTGTGAAGGATTTGCTAACATTTTGAGTTCTCAGTAACATTACATTCTTTAGAGCCCACTTTCTCCGGTGCGAAAGAAAACCATTTTCAAAAATGAGAAGTAGAAGTGGACAACTTAATATATTTTATAACAGCAGAAACACGGAATCAAGCCGGAAGTTTGTTTCGGCCAACTTAGGACTTGACACACCAACCCATGGCACCTCGGAAGCGGCCCCAGGAGCTACAGTGTGCGCATTGATTAGATAAAATGGCGACTGCAAGGAAGAGATGGGATTGCCATCTGTCTCAAATGACGAAAAATAACGCTCAAACGCTTTTAACGCTGCAAGCCTTGAGCGAAAATTTGTTGGAAGCACTTAGGTCTCTCTTAGTGGGGTAAGGCGAAAGCCTTTTTATGAGCTCAGCACATATTTGTACCTTTTGCAGACACTTGCGCCTTTTTGTTCTGTGCTTTTTTATTTTACTGTTCCTACGTTTTTTTTTTGTTGCTTTTATCATTTTTGCTTGTTTACTCTATTTCCTCTTTTATTACTTTTCCCTTTTGTACTCTTGACTGACTGTTTCCTATGTTGTAAAGCAATGATGAGGCCTGACAATAAAACTGCTACGTTTTCTGCATGTCTTCTGCACAAATTTGACGCATTTTGCACAGTTTCGACGCCCGCTGCTAATTTCATGACCAGTCATGACAATCGTTTGAAAGCTCGGCAGTCTTTTTATTCTTTCAGCAGGGGGACCAAGACCAAGTATTTCAATGTCAAGTTGGCATGCAGGATAACGGAAAAGGTCATAAGTGCTCATTGCTGAGAGCTTGAGAACGCAAACGATGTGGCACAGTGCTTTCTGGATATCGCTTCCGGGGACAATATGCTGGCTGAGTGGACAGACCTGATTTCGCTTCTAATTTTTAGGAATGTATCGTCGATACTGCGTAACAAAGAATGGCAAATGGTGGGAAGGGGCTGTTGTACATCAATTTCTTATACTATGGGCGATATTGATTTGACGACAGAAGCGCAAACACCTGAAACCGTTCCTTATTAGTTACTTTATTTCTAGCAGGAAAACCAAACGTTTAGTGAGCCTGCACTTCAAATAGTTATTGCGAGATTTAGCCAACCGCATCCTCAGTTTATCCTGATTAAATGACTCGGAAAAGAGAAGATAGCGAGAGTATAAAAGTAGAGTGAGCTCATAAAGGGCGACTATTTGCACAATTGTTGGCATTTCAAAGAAGGTTTATTGCAGTTCTCACGATAACTGACGAATACAGCCAGGCCTAGAGATGCAGAAATTCCGGAAATATTGGGTGACCCGTGAAAACAAGAGAAATGTTGAAAAAAAAAACAACAACAATGAAACACGAGCTTAGAAGAGCACGGTTAAGCCACACTATGAATTGCTGTAGCTTCATCAGATGATATATTAGCAACTTACATCGTGGTTAGTATGTTAGTATGTTCAATGCATGTAATAGTCGCAAATTTATGGCTACAGTATCACCCGCTGCTAGTATGTTATTGGTGTTGTCCAGGACTAACGCCAATACGTAATCTGTTTCTATCTTAGCGTTTCTGGCCATTTGTGATTATTGTCTGTTTCAACTTGTCATTAGAACGATGGCTTTGGCAAAGTAATGAGCAATTCATGAGTGTCTTTCCACAGATACTCCAGTTGCGAGTGGTGATCAGCACGACTCATTTTCAACGCCTTCTCTACACGATGCTTCACTCGTGCACTTAGAGTAGGGCCAAGCTCCATTCAGATGATGGTGAGAAAATTGAATCGGGACAGTCTTCTTTTTGGCTTTGCAGCTCTGGGCGTTCTAGAACATAAGCAGCCCCTTTGATGCTCTAGATATCGGGTGCAATTTTACCTTTGTAATGAACCGATTCGTGTGTGTCACTTGATGACTGTGCGGATGAACGATCCGTATGATTGGCGTTTGCTTCATTGACGTTATTTTCATGTCGTCCGGCCTAATTACACCACACGACAATGGCTAGTCAAACGAGTCGCACTGGAAAATCCATGCTCAACGTTACAGTATTAGCATATTGTTCGCTTTTTTTACACGAGGCACCCTTTAACACACAGAAAGTGCTTCCAGCCATTCTCTACAGCAAAAAGATTTGCGCTTGTTTAGAACAGATCACAGATCAAGTGGACAAATGTCATAGCCATCTTGTTCGACTGAAGCCGCGGCCTATAGCGGTAAATTAGACTTCTCGTGCTCAACCTGGCACACAATGTTCACCGGCCTT
Source organism: Amblyomma maculatum (assembly GCA_023969395.1). NCBI lineage: Eukaryota > Metazoa > Arthropoda > Arachnida > Ixodida > Ixodidae > Amblyomma > Amblyomma maculatum. The sequence goes on from JAJIZL010000157.1 coordinate 1,898,862, forward strand.
CAGCCCTCTTTCTCACTGCACAGAGATCTAAAAGACGGTATCTAGATACTCAACTACTGAGGCGGGAGACCCGGGTTCGATCTCGCCCGTGCGGCCGCGTTTTGGTGCAGTCAAGATGCATGGAGCCCGTGAGCTGTCAGGTATCAGAGCACGTTAAAAACTGACAGGCGAAAGCTCTGTCATAGTTCGTTTTTCCCGTTCTCCTCTCGTTGCCGCCTCCCGCTTGGCGCGAGCTATGTTACGTGCCCACTTTAACCCTTTAGCAACCCACCCAATATCCACCAAGATATGCAGACTCAGCTTGCCACTTTCGATGCGTGGTCCACGAATACATATTTGGCCATGACTGACCAACGCACTCGCTCCATCTTCCATACCTCATCATCTAACCGATGATGAGTGATGGAAGTTGCGGTGATGAGCGATGGAAGGAAGAAGGAAGATGGCGTCACCATCTAACCGATGGTGAGGCCGATGCAATGAGGACTGTGATGTGGCGGCCTGAGCACCTGCTTTGTTTAAGCTATGGCACAGTCACGTGGTTAAACTGACGAGCAGCAATCGGAGCAGCGGTGGCGAGTCACGTGGCATCGCTTGTTCTCTTCAAGGTCATTCAGCGACACAAGGCGAAACTCGCTCGAATAGGAACGTGCAGCTTGTGCTTCAAAACGTTTTTTTTTCGAGGCTTCCTCTACGGCGTACATCATAGCCGACTCATGCTTCGTAGCCGAGCGTACTTCATAGCAGCCTCAGATTGGTGTTACCATGCTACCACAGGCGTCAGGATGATTCTGGCGCGCTCTAATCTGAAGTCGAAATTGACATATATGTCAACAGGTCCTGTTGAGTAGGCAGTCTTTCGAATGAAGTTCATTTCAAGGTATCATTGCAGGTCTGCGGAATTCCCGATTTGTCTCCACCTTTTTGACATTGCGAGAAATAACCAACGGGACATATATGTGAAAAGGTGTTTTGCTATCACACGACAACTATCACTCAAACATACTCATTTGAGGCTCCTAACATTCATGCGAGCTTTTTTTTTTTTGCCGCGAGAAAAAAAAGCCGACGCAGTTTCATAACCCACGGAATGCAACTATCGGTACATCTACACGGACTTAATAAGGCTATTAAGCCTTAACCTCTTTGTTTATTATTCACACCTCTTCCTGAAACAGATGTGCTAAGAAGGCGTCCCCGCAAGATGATATAAATCATGAGTGAAAGAAAAAAAAACAGTTTTTGTACTGTTTAGCAGCGATAGCAACGGCTTCTATTTGTTTTTATTAACCCATCGATTGTTCTAGCCTTTTTACACTAGGTAGTACTTTAAGTCAAAGCAAGGCGGGTGGCATTCCGCGTTAACGATGAAATTACCTTTTCTGGCTTTGCTGGGGCTTCTTTTCGGGCGCGCAAGCACTGGGGTTTATGCAACCCATTTTCAGACGAACCTAAAGACATCAGCTGACCTGTTAATCTGAACTAATAATCCGACTAAACTGCTTGTCTGGCATGATTAGCTCTAGGAATGCGCACTTTTACCTCCAAGCGTCATTAACAGTAAACTTTCGGAAAGAAACTGTTAATAAACAAAACACTTATGTCTACAATCATTCTTAAAACTGGGCTCATGATCTTGGAATTTAGTACCAAACCTTGTATCCTTTGACATTTTTGGCGTATATGTTAGAGCAATGTGATAACAGAAATGAGCGATCAGTGGTGGTGTGGAGGCCTAGGAACAGCTAAGTAGCCGAAGAACTCCTGCTTCTTTGTTTTGTATGCTCATGAGGAAACTTACGCCCTACTTGTAGATACACTCCATCATAGAGTGCTCACAAAGTCATCAGCCGACTCTGGCATAATAATATTAAAAAATGTAAGCAATATACTATAGGGTGGTCTAGTTCGCGGGAGCGAATTGTGTCAGAAATAGACAACTACATCTCGCTAACAGCAGGAGAAGTACTCAGTGCTACCTGCAAGTGAAAAAATGGCTGAGGCTTAGCTTGGTTAAGCCTGGTCAGATGCGAAGCATATTGATTGCTAAACTCGGCTTTCCATGGTTACACTTGGCTAAAATTTTCTTTCCTTGGTTACACGTGCTTTTACACGGTTTAAACTTGGAATACACAATGTTTTCCCATCGCATAAAACTAGGTAATAGCATGACTCGTTCATCTCTAATCTAACTGTGTTACCGACACGCACAACGAACATGTCGTCCCCCAGGCAAACGATACTCGATTGCCACTACGCGAATATGTAAGCAAAGCAAAAGCTCTTAGAACACCGACGTGCTAAAGGAATCAACGATTTTGATTTCTTCGGCAACAACACGGTCGTATGGGAAAGCCTCCCTGTAAACTACCCGTGTCCAGCCGGCTTGACGTGCACCAACGGTCGTTACGTCTTCACCAAGCATGGCTGTGAGGTCACCTCATGTATACCCTTCGAGCCATATCACCGCCATGGTGGTCCTTCAATTACACCGCCAAAGCCGATAAAGCAGTCCCTACGGAAACTGTACAAAACCGAATTGCGCAATTTGTTTTGTTACCTAGACAAAGAAACGATAGGTAGTGCGTACGAGCGCATACGTGCACCTGGTGTGACGTCACCATACCACGTGGTCCGCACGGCGTGCAACAGCAGCCGACGGCGCGAGCTGGACCTCCGTCTTTCCTCTGTCGTGACGTCAGCGTATCACGTGGTGTGACGTAGCATTCCGCATTCTTTGCACGGCGTGTAACCGTCACGAAGGGCTGTGGTTTACCTCTAGCAATATGCTTCGCATAAAAGTTTGATCCTAATTTAAATCCGCTGAACTTTCATAGGTGTGAACCTGCGAACCCACTCAGGACAGCAACCTTTGGTAACTAGCGTCTTGCTGAAAGTGATTACGCCTGTAGCAGCAGTGACGCCCAGTGAACCAACTGTGGTCGGCGCAAAAACATTTTGTTCCTGTACTATCGAAGTGGATATTATAAGATTGTGGCCGCAAGAAACATTACTGTGTTCATGAAACCAGTGAAAGTTTTATAACTGTATATATTGGGTATAAGAACAAGTGGTTTGATGTCCAAGTCTTAAGTGGGCTACGAAATTAAGCCAAATGGATGATTCAGCATTAGCTTAAACGATCTGGCACCATGAATATATGCTCGGCATCGAACAGATTGAAGCCTTTCTGCATATTACGCCATTCTTAACGTGGATGCAATGACCGGAAATGGACCCCGGCCAGGGTATTTAGAGAACGAACGAAATCCTACAAAGATAACTTTATTTTCAAGTTGGCGATCGTTAAGCCTGCTAAAAAACAAATTGTCAGTGAAAATTTGGTTAAGATCCGAAGTTTTTTGTTCAGTTGCTACAAAAAGTTCTTCATATCTTTCAATGCGACACTCTATACATTGTGGCAACTGAGATGCAATTATATGTGTTGATTCGCTGCAGTGGAAATTGAACGACCCCTTAGAGAAAATAAAATTGCCCTGGGCCTCATTACGCAGCTTGTTGAGCGGTAATTAATTAGTACGTCTACATGCGACTGAAATGTTTTAGTAAATCATCAAAAAAGTATTTTCTGTGGAAAAAATAAATGACTTCTCCATCGTATAATTTTCGTAAACATTATGCAAACACTGAAGCGACACGCTTTCGAGGTTTTAAGATAAATGACGGATGCTTTGCTTTTGCTCATTGTAACTAGAACCACCAAATTTCATAGCAAAATATATTTAAAAGCACTAGAAAGAAGCACATAATAAGTACAGAAAAGGTTAAACAATCTCCTCTACCTGGAGCAAAATGCCTCCTCTACGTTATCCCAGCTCTCCTTATCTGCTGCGAAAAATATCATCCTTTCCAACTCTGTTCCGTCTACAAGGTTCCCAGAATCAATTCCGCTCTACCGCAGGACCAGTTCGCACATATGCATAGAACCACGTACATTTTGCACACCCAATATGTTCTGTTCACTGAACTGAATCGCAACTTTGATATATGCTCTGAGGTGCAAAGCTTGTGGCTTACTTTTTTTTTACACATTATAAACCGCTGAAGGCGAACTAAACATCAGCATACTTCCAATAACAGAAACAGAGACAGCAATTTCAAGCTTCTTACATGCTTTCGTTTCAGCGCATGGCGCTTCGTCTTCCGGTGGCGCTACTGTCGCCCCTGATAATGGCGATGGTGTTGCTGATATCCCTACCGCCGTTCTCGAGGGAGACGGTAGGACCCGAGCTCCCACCCACGAGCACGGCGAGCAGTCTGGGATTCCTGCTGCCGTGCAACAAGTCCGAGTCGCAAGAGAATCTGACGGACGACCGACCCGAGGTGGCCATCGCCTTCTTGGGGACCTTCAACAACAGCCGCATGCTGGGGAAGATGGTGTCCGGCGCCGTGCCCCTTGCAGTCTCGCACATCAACCGTGATGACAGGTGAGGCGGACTGGCAAGGAAAGCTGAAACATCTTTGTCTCTCTATAAATATTAGACCGCTCTGACCAACTTCAGCGCTGTGTTCGACACGGCAATTAGCTAGTAAAGAATGTGAAACTCGAACGTCGATCAAAGAGTTCATGAAAATTTGTTGTTTTAAACAAGGGGGAGGGGCGTAAAACTGGCTAGCGATAAGTAGCCTAGGTGACTATTATTGTAAACACTATTAAAGATGAACTAATTCATGCAGTCACGTTCCGAATTTCTTATGTCTTTTGTGTGTCTACCGTACATCTCAGATTGAAATGTGTTCACTTGCGCAGAGGTTCACATAGCTGGGTTTATGCCTCGTGCTAATAGTTTGTAGCGGTGCCTTTGCACGTACTCAGAAAGTTGGAAACTACGTGGAGTTCTCTATATAATACTTATAATGGTCTCTGTCGAGCCACCTTTTCAACATAAGACTCTAAACCGCTCAACTGCGTCAAACGGGTCTCCTTGCTGGCCGCGGCGATAACCCAAACATAAACTCAAACACACGTCCTGCAGTGCTTGCACGGCGATACGGTGATGCTCTGCATCACTTTGATACTTCTGCCGCATTGCTGTTTTCTCCTATTAATGAGATATGTTTCGCTTCTGTTATGACCAACACACCTGAAATATTCGCTATTGGTGTCCCCAAGAATGACGAATGCGTTAATTATCAATAAACTAAGTAACATTACTTACCATGTTCATTGCAACAAATATCAATTTTGTACTTTTTGTCAAACTGAGGTACAATGATAAATTTGGCCACTCGCAACACAATGATAGGAAAGTTTACGTCCTACTCACAGGAAATAAAGCTTTATTTGCAGCTGATCCTAGATCCGCAATATAGTGACCACTTCTTCGTGCGCAGCCTCCTTCCAGGCTACCGAGTGACCTTCCGACCTGAGAACGTGGGCCAGGTGGGCACTTCCTCAGCCATTCGCAAGATGACGGCCCTGTGGCAGAGTGGAGTGGTGGCCTTCATCGGGCCCGACGAAAACTGCTACGCCGAGGCACTGGTCGCCGACGCTTGGAACCTCCCCATGATCACATACGTGAGTAGGATCTATAGTTCTTGGTACATCGTTCCAATAGCTTTCGGATTACGTCCGTCATAACTAAGAAATTTAACTCTGATCATTTAGAGTGAGCTGGAGCACAAGCGAACAAAGTTCATTCACAATGAGTCGTGGCTCACAATGAGTCTCAACAGGATGGTAGGTTGGCTTGTGATGAGTACAGTATTGATGTTAGAATACCTTTTCGTAACGCAAATGCAGCTCTGAATACGTTCTTCGCTTTCGACATCACGTTGAACTGATCCTCAGATAGAGAAGAAGCAAACGAGGCATTCCAGGAGGTGAGTGAAAACTGGGGAGGTAATAGATTATAATGTGGTAGCGTGTGGCCAGTACAAAGGCAGTGTCAGAGATCAGTATTGAGCTTACTGTAGTTGGAGCAAGAATGTTCCGTTCTTTGAAGTACAAGAGCGTTAAAGAATAATACAACATTGAAATTTACCGACGACGAGCGCTTGCTAGCAATGAGGGTGTTTTATTTCAAAGCTCCAGAGAAATAAATGGGTTCAAAAAATAGAAGAAGCGTGCAACTGGAAATAGGGTGGCTGATACTAGCCCTGATGGAGCTAGGACAGGTAGGTCCCCGCCGCAAGCGGCGGGGGCTAGCCTGCCACCGCATGTTTAACTCTTGTAGGCCGTCATTGCACCCGCCACCGTTTCGGTGGTGGACGACGGCTGTTGCGGCGCGCATCTTTCTCTCCATCTTCCTTTTCTTTATTCTCTATTTTCTCTTCTGTCCGCACGAGGCCGCGGAGGTGGCTCAGCTACAGAGCCAGTAGCAGGCAGTGCATTTTGTTTTATTTCTTCCTACAGCCACAACAACAACAGAATACAAAACACAAGGATTGGGATGAACTGTTACAAAACAAAACTGTTCCCGGAAGCAGGATGACGATTTGGTGACCACAGTTAGCTCATAATGTCAAACAATTAACCCGATTTTCCTGGTTTTGTTAACTCGATATGACAAAACTTCTCTAGAATATAGCTTCGCAATGATTATTTCGCACACGGGCATATATAGTGCCGATATGTAAGACGAGTAAGGCTGAAAAATGTTTTATTTCTTTGGAGTGTTATTTGACGATGGCCCTAAGAATCGGCCCTACTTCTTTTGCAGAAGCCTAAGAAGGCGCGCAGTAACAAGTGCGCGGTATAAGAGATCGGTGGCATGTGGTGGCGTAGGCGAGATCACGAAACGGAGCACACGTTTTATGATGCAGCTTGCCTGGTCTCTTTTATAATGAAGTAGAATTTTAAAACTACTTGCGAGCAGGCGTCGGATCAGTTTCAGTTGACAGAAGTCCACAGTGCATGTCTTTAATTTGGGGATCGTTAACCACGAACACCTGTACGTGGCGAATTCAGGTTTATTAATAAACTTGCAGGTAATTCTGCTCCACAAGAATAAAGCGCTCGTGTTCTGGAAAAGAACGCGGTATCAACGAAAATTCCCTATATGCGCAGGCTAAACTACCCCTTTTGTCAATGTCTACCATTTTCTTTACAAACAGCCCAAAACGCATAGGCGCGATTTTTGCTATCGAATTATATAAGACGACTGACGATATGTACAGGGTTGCTGTTTGTTACAGATTGTCAGTAACGAAAACAGTGTAGAAAGATATTTAAATAGAAATATTTTAAAAATCCGTGCGAGTAAAACGGATGGGTAAGATTACAAAAATGATGACTTCTTGAAGACGGGCGGTGATATTGCGCTAGAGAAACTGCCTGCTTTCATAAGTAATCCTTCATGATCTCTGCTGAACCAAAATTTTGGAAGAGTGGCAACTTTAACTTAAGATATAACATAGGTTAGTATTTCGCAAATATGGTTCCGCGGACCTCTAGCGGTGCGCAGAGGTATTTGTGGTGTCCGCGAAATCCATGCCTACAAAACAAAAGCATTCGTGCGATAGCTTAGATGTGGGTAGATGCAGTTTTTCAGGTTTAAAACAAGATGTTCAAAGCAGATTTTACTTTCTCAAATCAAAAGAAACGCGAGAGGAGTGCGAAAAAGGAGAGCGCGCACGAGAAGGAGAGCGGAAAAGATCGTATGCGGCTTTTGTTGATATTTTTATAGGTGAAACTAGAGCTCTGGCTGAATCGTTGGTAGGGGCTGAATGCAAAGCTTTAAGGGTATCCGATCGAGCGAGCTGCGCGGTGTTGAAAGGAATCGAGTGCCTTTCATTGGCATTCATAACGCTTCTAGCAGCATGCATACATACGTCCCCTTTTCCCGGGCAGCAGATCCTAACGCGCTGGCCTAGCTAGTGCGACTATTTAAGAGGCCAGTTAGCCTTTACTGAATCGCTATTCCTCCTCACAAAACTGCGGTGGCAGTATGCAGGAAACCGCCGCAGAAGGAATCCTCTTACCGGTTTCATGCGACCCCCACCACTTCCACTGGTCCATAAGAGGTTCATAAGAGGTCCCCGACACATTCATTGCTGAGAACCGCCGAGATAAAGTACTTAAGGACGTTTGAAAACAACAGGTCAGGCAGTGGCGTCAGTCGCCCAAAAAGTATTATTGAGTATCTCCAGCAATATCAGCGAAACAGGCAGCAATTAGTGAAACATGTAAGCCTGTGTACGTACAGTAATAGCACATTTGGGTTCTTCACATTAAAATGGGGATCGAGAAATCAGGATATTATGAAGAACCGTTTCCGTGACGCATGTTAACACATTACCAAAGAGCATTGTACTGTGATTGGCCGAAGTGGTTATGCATACAGCAGGGCTGATTTGTCGATTAGAGCCGAATGTAAGTACTGAGAAATATTTGTAGCGGATGTACAGCCACCGCAGTCTGTCAGAGTCTCTCAAGTTAGAACGTGGTAGCACATTTAGGAGCTACGTTTTCTTAGATCGCTGTCAAGGCCTTGGCGCCGCACGCTCACTTCAGAACATATCACGAATACGCAACCAATACCTTACTACGACTATCACATACTTTATGATACACAGCAGGCGTGGCCCCCATTGCTCTCATGGGCTATGGTAGGTCGAGCATGACTACGTTATTGCTTTTGTTTGGTTTGTAGGGTTTAAAGTCACAAAGAGATTGAGACTATAAGAGATGCCGCAGTGGAGGGCTCCGAAACGTTTGCCCACCTTGTGTTCTTTAACGTGAACTGGCATCGCAAAGCACACGGGCGCCACTTCGTTTCGCCTCCACCGAAACGCAGCCGCCGGAGGTCGGCTAGGAGCCTGGGTGCTTCTGTACTGTTGTCGGGCGTCGCAACCACGGCGCCACCACAGCGGGGCCGACTGCGTTATTCTAGAGTTTCATTACAGGAAAACAAAAAGCAGGCGCTATGTTATGATCAAGCGATGTCGATGTTGCAATTAATACATAACGGGGCCCTTTAAGCAGCTTTTCTCCAAAGCTCCCTTCAGGGTGTTTTGGAAAAACAATCTGGAATTAGTTTTAGTGCCAGTGGGAGCTCTTATGTACTGAACGGCGTCCGCTTCCTAACAAACTGCGGAACTAGCATGCATAATAATGTTGTTTGGATTAAAAGCACTGTATTTATGCGTGCAGAGCGTTGCACGTTTAATCAACGATACAGTGCCCTTAGCTGTTCCAATTTCCGAAACGACATATGCCTTTTCTGGTAGGTGCTCAATCCTTGTCCTGTGCGCTTTAGATACCAAAGCGTTCCGTTTCTATATGAGCTGGCGAGACGTTGGCTCAAAGATTAGGCAAGAAAACTTGTTCTGCAAACAAGCGCTTCCACTAGGTAGGTCTGAGTGGTTCATAATAGCTTAACTGTAGACAGCTGGGTGTTTTCTTGTAAACTATATTAATCTTCTTTCATGCTTGCTAATGCCAGACGTTGAGATTATGCATGAAACGAACCTGTAGTACAGATCACAGAGGCCCGCATTATAATGGAATACATGCAACTAATACCATTGTTCGTTAATAAACCTTTGCAGACTAATCGGTACACATATGCCTTCAAGGCTTATGCTGTTAACGGCAACTATCACAAAAAGCGAACTCTCAGCTCAGCGCAGCTCGGAAGACCAACAGTGTCCCCACATAATTTTCAAATTTTGGTTTATAAGGAGATCATATGACTGTATCCATTAAACTTGAACGAAAGGATCTTAACTATTTCATCACAGATAGCCTTGTTGCTACTAGGCTTTCCACGATTGTCATGACATGAAACTTAATCTTCGATGTGTTTTGCAAGCAGTCATCTCGATATATCCTCATGCGTGCTGCTGAAAACGGGAAGTAAGGAGCATTGATGCATATTAGCTCAATACCGCTTATTCAGGGGAAGGGTGAAACCGCATTCCTTGAGTAATGATAAAAGTTGCCTCTCTTCAACACGACAGAAACTCGAACCAAAGCTCACACAATCTCTGATGAATGGGCGTGACCTCCAAAATTGATTTCAACGTGCTAACGTTAGTACAACCAGTTAAGGAAACATCTCCATCGTACACTTTATTTCCCTGGCTGGCATCTCACAGCTCATGTGCGAACGTCCCAAGATCACATGACTACGCAAAGCGCTGATTGGTCGATATGGCCGGTGTTGTCATCAGACAGCGTCATATGACCGGATTGCCAGGTGCACTAGCAAGCGGCAGTCAGATGCACCACTCGGGAGAAAATTTTCTGGTGTCGCATTTGCGTACTGAATCTGTTGTTCGGAGATAAACGTACATGGCAGTCGAGTATGTAGAGGGCGGGTTGAGATGACTAGGAGTGAACACCGGGGACAAGAAGAACAGAAGGAAAGAAAGCGTCTGAGGGAGCACCCTTAAGCAAAGGCAGAAGCGAGAATAGTTGGAGGGTGGAAACTGAAGTACGGCTGCCAAGACGGGAGCAACGAGACCGTATCTTCAATACATCGATGTAGAGCTTGATCGTCGCTCTTGAATACACAAAGATTAGCTAATTAGCGCGGTGTAGAAAAAGCTTTTCCTGAGTATATGCCCTTTGAGTCTCACTGAAAAACTGTAAACAGTACAGGGTAGAGATGTCAGTTCAAGATATAGAAACATTGAAGCTGTGATTTTAAAATAAATTGAGAAAAACCAACTAGCGTAAAAGGCTGCATTATGCCTCCATTATTTTCTTTATTCTTTATTCTTCTTTTGCAATGATTACCCCGCTTAGCCCGAGGGCGCTACAGCAGGGGGGCTACAGGATGAAAAAAAAAACGCATCTTCATTTATGCATGGAGCACACTGGAATACATGAAAGCCAATTCCATTCACTGATGGATCGAACAAAAAGGAACTGGCATACATGTTAGTTCTGGCTATTTTGTGTTACTTTTGTAATTTATTATCTATTTTCACACGGAACAAGTAAACTCCTGATTTAACTCGAGGCGCTGCCTTCGGGAAATTAAAGTTGTATGATGAAATGGGCATTAGAACTGTACATCAGAAACATTTCCGCGTGAAGAAAGTTGAACAACAAAGAAGTTAACTTCTTTAAACTAATGGCCTGATTATATATATCGCGAATGCGTTTCGGTAGCCGTCCACGGCGGTAATATTATACTCCGTTTCATACATCAAGTGCAACACTGCCAAAGCTACAACTCTTGTTCGCGCTCTCCGCATCCGCAATGAAAAATAGTGCCTGCTCTTGACGAGAACAAATAATAGTTATTTTGTCTGCAAGCTTAATACATCGTACATTTGCTATCAACTTCATAAAGAGCCTCTTTTTTTAAGGAGAAAGGATAGGATTCGGTGAATTTGTGTGTTTTTATGTCAGTTTCGTTCGTGTCGCGTTTTCGCTGCCCCGCAACCTTGCCAGCTGTGCCACCAGATGGCGCTGGCTGTGCCCTCCGCGCAGCGCATCTCTTTTTGAGAAAATGGTTCTTCGGTGCGCAGTTTTTCTATAAGATCCGCACTGCGAAGATGTCTAGGCACGTGAAGCAAGTTATTGTAAACGTGTATGCTCGGAATAAAGTCCGTTTCTACAAGAACCACTCTGCCACAAAACGAGCGTGTAGTGATACGCCTCCATTTTTTTTTGCGGACTACTTACGTAGCTTTCGCTGCGTTGCACCTGATGTATGAAACGGAATATAAAAAAAAAAACCTAACAGTATTGATGTAGTAGCATTCGATATAGCACTGAAGAAAACAATTAACATTAGGTGATAGTAAATATATATCAATTTTGTATACACATAATTGTTGAGTTATAATTAACCAAGGAGTTCAGAGATTCGATGTACAATGTACAAGCGCTAATTGGTCTCGTCTCGCCTGCCACAGCGAACACTCTTTCGTTGCTCCTTTAATCAGTAATCCCTTATTGATTGCTTTATTATCTTACATGCTCTAACCAGCATGCAGCATTAAGCCTAAACATGATTTGAATAACTACATGCAGAGATATAGAACTCCTATTAAGTAACTAAGCAGTACATTCATTCTTGCTTGGAAAATGATAGTGTCTATTTCCTGATAGATTTGTCCGCTTTCCATTTTCCATCTGAAAGGAACTACCGGAGTTAGAAACTCCTGCCAACTTGGCCATATCGTGAGAAATGCTGTTATCATAAAAGCAGCTTGGCAACAGCTTGGCAACCGCTTGGCAACCGCTTGATGCCTCTGCACCATGAGCAAGAATGGCTTTTTTTGCTACTTTTATGCAAGAAAAGACCATTATTGCTGTTCTGTGACAGTTCTTTGAACCCCCCTAATACAGGAGAATGGGAAGGGCCATGTATTCTCGTTATCAGTAACTTCGTCAACATCAGCGTAACATGTTTTTCATTCTGGTGACCTGTCACGTGTGCTAATCTTTTTTACTCGAAACTGTATATATTCGGGGGGAATATATGGTGTTTTGCCAGTTAAGCTATAAGCAGACTGTTCCGCCCCATTAAAGCGACAGAGATGATTGGCTACTTTTTCAGAGGCTCTCAGCCGGCATATTCAGCGTTGCAGTTCTGAACAAGCAATAACGAGCATTCCTCCGGCAGGTAGCTGTTGGCAGGTGATATTCGCCGACATTGATTGGTAGCCCGATTTTGTGACGGCACTATCCCAATTGACATGGCCGTCTTGGCGAGAGTTTCTAACTAGGGCAGTTCCTCTCATCACATAAATGAACTGCAACGCCGTTGCAAGCAGAGTTCTTTACTGATCTTCAAAGAAAACTACTAGGTTTCCACTTTTTATCCGGCACCTCTTGCCCGATGCGCCCGCCAAGCCTTATCGGGGCGAATGTTCCAGCGAAAGTGTCCATTTCGCTAATACGCGTCTGAAGACACTCAAATGGCGTCACTATTCCGTAGAAACCTTTTTCTATATGGTGAGAGTCATTGTTAAAGGTCGCACCGAAATGGATTGGTGGAAACATTTCGGTCAACTGTCATCCGAAGCTACCCATCTTTCCTGCACTAACCCCCCCCCCCCATTTCATCATCCAGGTAATAATAAAAATAAATTGACTAATATTTGGTTCATAAAAATAAAAGTTTGGAGAACGAGACAAAACTGCAGACTAAGCCACGCGATTCTTGGCTACCTTTAGCTGGAGAGGGAGTTACTGTCCTTTAACGCGACTGCATTAAAGGCCCCGTTCACCGAAAATTCAGCGTCGGTAGCCGGCGGCAGGTACCGGCATTGTGAGCGAAACATCTCCATGGAATGGCGCTGGCAGGCGTTGGCTGGCAGCTGACATGGCCTAGCACTTATACTTGACATTACGTTTGGCAGGAACTGCGAAGTCAGGCCTCTCCTTTCATATGGGAAGGTGATATCAGAATCAGCCTGCCAGGAACCTTCCATTCACGTTACTCCTATTTATACAGATTCGTTAAAGCTGGGCTTCATATATGGGCTGGTAGCCTGCACTGTCACGTCGTACTCTTTAAGTGACCCTTATAATTTTTTGTAGCGAAAGCTACACGGCGTTAGTTTTTCAAGCCGTAGGCGTGGCACAGTGTGTCGTATGTGAGAAGGAAAGGAAGAGTAAGAAGAAGAAGACATGTAACTCGGTAGTTGGTAGAGGCGAACGACAACAGCGAGTTGCTAGGACAGAATGTTCGTTCGAACGTTAGAACGGCGGCACATTAAATCCAGGTGTCCGCAGAGAAATTCGCTGCAACACTCGCAGCTTTCGCTCCATCACTAGGTTCAAGCCATGCCTAAACCCTCATAATATTTTATTTGTTCTATATCTTGGTCACATTTTGTTTGTACACCCTTTGGATGTGGTATGCAGATGTACCCGTCCTCATTTCTCTGCTACTATTGAAGCTTGATTTGTCAGTGACGTGCTAAGGCGTAAATCTCGTGCATATAGATGATTCTACAATGCGTGATGCTCTTTGGTGCCACTCTGCAATTCTGCAGAGAGTGAGTAGCTATTTTGAAAAAGAACTGCTAATTATTATCATCATCATCATCATAATCATCATCAACCTATGACACCCACATCAGAGCAAATGCGTCTCCCCTTGACACAAATTTAACCTCCCTCTCTTGAGGCAGCTGATGCCACGCTGTGTACGGAAACTTCCCAGTAAACATCTTTTACCTCCCGCTGCTAAATAAGCATCTTCTCGGAATGCGTTCCATTACATGAAAATGTCATCGGTTTCCCATTCGCATTGAACCCGTTGTCCGTGTCCATTATCGGGCTTTGACTTTAGCTCATCGTTTGGGTGGTTGAAATTTCCTGGCCCGGATCAGAAAGGAACTTGCAGTGAGCCGAGATAATCCAAGTGTTTTTTTTTTTTAGTTGGAAGCTCTACGCCTTGAACGAGGTTATCACAGCCTGGTATGGGAACGAGCGATGTTCAAAGGCTGCCTAAAACACAAAAATGAATGAAAAAGGGATACGGATGATGTGGCCTGTACTGATACAATAGCCCGCTGGTACTGGTGGGCACGCTCTTGGACGAAGCGCATATTTTACCGCACTTCGCTGCCTATTTGCAGACGCATAGCAACAGAGATAACTGTTCTGTTTAAGCGACTCTTTTTTCAACCTTAGACTTGCCAGCCGGCACAATAGTACATCGAGATCAACATTTTCTGTGTTGCACTGATCAGTCGCCGTCAGAATTTTAATGTGCCGATGCTAAATACGTGGGCGTTACAGAAGAAGGATCCTGTATAACACTCACGAACTCAAAAAGCACGGCCGATGTTTCAGCATTGTTGGATGCTCCTTTAGAACACCGAGGAGAAAGGAAGGGAGTTACAGTAGCGTCACGTTATTCGCACGATAAGAATGTGAATAAGCCAGAAGGGTACTTTATGTTATTGTAAAATAATTAAGATACTCTTAGCAAAATAGGTAGTCTATCGATAGTTTGCCCGCGGCTGTACATATATGATACATTAAGATATGTGCATAACCGTGCAAAATGGGGGGGGGGGGGGAGGTGAATAGAAGGTTACATAAAAGGAGTAAGAAATTCGCTTGGGTCAGGTTCAAGAAGCGCGGAACTGTTATGATCAAAAACACCGTTCCGATGGAACATCACCAGGTAAGCCTTAATCACCTGATCAAGGCTGAAGACCTTGACCGAAAAAAGATCTTGTAATCAGTCCTCAACTATTATGATCTACATGCAAAAGAAACTAAAGTGCTACGTGAGAAGCTGCGAGCTGAATGAATGAAGTTTGCCATTTATTCATTTATAAAATGTTGTATATTATTATTACCGTGCAGCATGATCACTGCATCTGAAATACGAAAAATAGAATTGTGACTTTGCAGCGAGTTCTTGAAACAAGGGTAGAAAAAAAATGGCAGGGTTGCAATCATGGCTTCAACAGTGTTATACGAGCGAAAACTCTATTAAGCTTGGTTTCGCAGAGATTGACAATGATCTTAAAGGTTTGGCGGTTCAAATGAGATACTGTTCAAACTTTTCCTTAAAAGTGGACGCGATAGTACCTTTGCCACCGGCTTTTCTTCACTCAGCCAATTTTTATATGTTTGTTTATTTATTGGAGGGGGCAGGAAGGTGCTTCACAACTGTCGACTTAGAGCTGATGCTTGGGAGAGTTTGGTATGCCATTTTCAGGAAGAGCGGGACCTAAACAAAGACGGAATTAAGACAAACAGCGAAATACCCTAACCTTTAACTGAATATATTGCGTGGTGCGTGGAAATGTGAATTACAAGCAAAAACTTGAAAGATGGCTTAGCTCTGCTATGCCTGGATATACATAGCGAAAAGCAGTGACAACCTCGTGATCAGAAGGTGTTTCTCCAGTCTGAGCTGCTCGTCAGCAGCTAAACTCTCCTTGCCTTCCATTATTATCATTATTATTAATATTATTATTATTCCATGTCGAGCGCACCTAAGTTCACCGGTGTTCTTACAATAATAATAATAATAATAATAATAATAATAATAATAATAATAATAATAATAATAATAATAATAATAATAATAATA
>JAJIZL010000157.1:1923771-2082036 GCA_023969395.1 Amblyomma maculatum
AATAATAATAATAATAATAATAATAATAATAATAATAATAATAATAAAATTAGTAATAATAACAATAATAATAAAGGTGGAGTTTTCTTAATTGCTTTTTTGATCCTGTTGTTTTTTTGGTAGAGGCTATGAATGCTGACCAGGAAAACTAAATGCGCAGCATTGCGGGTAGTACTAGAACAGAACTGAGGAAATGATAAATAAGCTTCATTTACAATATCAAAAAGCGTTTACTGAGAAGAGCGCCTAATAATCATGAATAAAAGTCCGCGCGCTTTAAATTCTATGCTGAAGAGCCACAAAACGAAGAACTGGTCATGAGGTGTGGAAAAGCACAAATCAAAAATAGGCAGAGCAAAGCTTCGTCGCTTAGCCCATCAAGCGGCGTAAGCTAACTGGTATGGGCCGCTGAAAGGCTTCAATCGTCAGAAGGCTGCGGCCCTGTTGTCCCATTGTTGCCCACATTTAAAGGGGTGACAAATACGACCGCTTTGCAGTCTCTATCCAGGTCTTTTTCACAGGAACGCTGACACAGAAATGTGTTAGCGCTCGCAGTCGCGCCACCGCTGTTCAAGCGGCTCGAGTTACTGGTTTGGCTGAAGGATTCAAAGCCCTCGATGCTACCGACTTCCACCGCTCTCTGACTCGCAATTCAGGTATCGTGTTCATCCCCTGCGGCTGCCGCTTCGGTCGCACAGGCCGGATGTGACAAGTAAGAAGGTGAAGGGGTGACAAGTAAATTAAGGGAAGAAGTTTACGTGCATGAAGTGGGACACCAGATGTTCTGAAGGCACATGAACTTTTCAGACCTGCGTATAGGGGAGGTATTGAGCCCCTAGAATCAAACTAAATGCCAGAACATTTGTAAAGATTAACCTGAGCACCAGAGACGATGCCGAATTGTACAGTAGTGCACACAATTTTTTCAATGCTGGCTTTATCAGTGCAGAAAAAAGATCGTCCGCATATGCAAGCACTCTGACGTTGTTCCGAAGAAGGCAAACGCCATGAATATTACTATTATGAACATTACTATTATGAATATTAACATTCAACACACTGCTTCCAGGTAAAGGACAAAATGCAGCGCAGACTTAGGACGGCCTTGTTGTATAGAAGAGAGGATTGGTACAGGGACTGATCATTGATGTGTCCATCTACAATTAATAGAGTAGAATCATTCTTGTAAGACATTGCACCCCTTTGTGTTCACTCAGCATTCACCCCCTTTAGAAGACAAACAGGAATAAGTGGCGAAACTGGTAAAATGCTTTTGGGAAGTCCACTTGAAGCAAAGCAATCCAGATATTAGAGCAAGAGCATGACTCGATGTTTGTATGCACATTGTGCCCATTACTTTGAACCAGAGCGGCCCTTCAAGTGCACACCTCTGGTGGGGGCCCATTAGGACCGAAAATGCGAATTTTAGGCAATTCGCTTGAATGTTAGCTATAATTTTTGTAATATGTAGTTAGAACTAGCTATTTATGAGTAACCTCTCTCAAAACTCCTGACCTGATGGCATTTTGCGTGAAATTTATGAAGATTTTAAAACTGTTCTTGCACCTATCCTGTTAGACGTCTTGACGATAATGTTTCATGTGGATACCCTTCCTCGCTATTTAAAACCTGTTAATCAAATCAAGTACTTAAGTGTAACCATACCCAATGACCTCAACTAGAAAGCATACATAAATAACATATGCCGCGCAGCTGAAAAGAAGCTCTGGTACTTAGGACGTAAGTTGAAACTCGCTCCTGAAAAAACAAAATTAGCCGCATATATGACATTTGTCCGCCCGACATTAGAGTACGCGAATATCGCGTGGGACCCGTTCAGGAACCACATAGAGAAAATTAAAAAAGTTCAGAGAAGAGCAGCGAGGTTCATCTTATCGCAATATCGATCAACCGACTCAGTCACTAAAATACACGAGAAACTCATCTATGTCAAGGAATCTATCGCTTGAAGTGGTATTTATTACAGTATGCTAAGGCGAACGTGTGCAATAATAGAGGAAGAAGTGACAAAGGTCACTGCAGAAAGTGCATTGGGACAATGCGAAAGCGTTAGAGTTGGCGCGACGTCCGTGGCTCCTGGTCGACGGCTTTCTACATCTACTTACGCGCTTTTTCTCATGACCTGTGACTAGCATGACTATAATTCACATGATTCATGACTCAAATGACTCATGACTTGCTTAAATCACATATCTCTTTATTTATACAATTTCTTCATTGTCGCTTGACTAATCATTCATGATTCGATGATGCAGCACTTTTTCTACCTTGTCTCATCCGGTCATTGAATGATGACGTCATGAGGGAACCAGCTTCCGGTGGCACATTTTAAAGACAATTCTGGCGCCAGCATAGCCTGCTAACGTTTTTGCATTAATAATTTATTACTGGTATAACCAGCAGAAATATGCATATACAGGTTCCAGAATTACACAATGATAGTCGGCAGGCAGGGACCGTTAACACTATCGCATCATAAACATAGAGGCAGAATTGAAGTGTTCTCGTAATTTTTTCTTCTATATGTTTTTAAAACCTTGGACTTCAAATAAACGCTGCGCTTCTGATAGTTTGTTTCCATTCCTTCCAAGGTGCATACATTCTTATCTGAAATCTTTACATAGGATTATCTGCTTTTACATTGTCTGTCCGGCTGCTTGGTCAGAACTCCCACATTCTTATCTTAAGCCGTTTGGAGCGTGTCTATATATATATATATATGTATATATATTATCCCCCGCCTGGGTGGCGAAGTGGTCACGGCGCTTGACTACTGTTCCCAAGGGTGCGAGATCGAATCCCGGCCTCGGCGGCAGCATTTAGCTGGAGGCAAAAAGCAAGGCGCTCGTGTGCTGCGCGATGTCAGGCCACGTTAAAAAAACTCAAGGTGGTCGAAAGTTCCGGAGTCCTCCACTATGGCGTCTCTCATAGCCTGAGTCGAATTGGGACGTTAATCCTTACAAATCAAACCAAATAAAACTCTCTCTCTCTTTATATATATATATATATATATATATATAGTTCAGGTAGTATGTATGGACTAAAAAAATGTCGTTATTGAATTTGGTTAGGTAGTGACATCAGACTCTTGGGCGCTCTTAATTACCACACGGTATAAATACAAGGCCCCACTTTAAACATGCCATACAATCTTGTTTCCGTTATCGAAAGTAGCGTGCATTACTCGGCATCCAAAAAGCCTGTGAAGTTGATTTCTATCCAATCCTCACACCTGAAATAACCAACCCGAGGCAGAACCCATCGTCGAATTGGGAGCTTGGACATGTCCAATGCCAAATTCAGTTCAGTTCAGTCGTTCAGTCGCGTCCGACTCTTCGTGGCTCTATGGACCATGTCACGCCACGCTTTCCGGTCTCTCACTATCTTTCTAACATCACATATCTTCATCTGCAGTGCCTCGAGGATGCCATCTAACCATCGCATTTGCTGCCTACCCCTTCTCCGGCCACCCTCAACCTTTCCCAACATCAAATCTTTCTCCAGCGACTCCTCTCTTCTCATCAGATGACCAAAGTAGCTGAGCTTTAACTTTAGAATTTGACCCTCCACTGCGCAGTCAGGGTTTATGGTCGACAATATCGACTGATTTGATCTTCTGGCAGTACAAGGAACTCTCAAGAGTCTTCGCCAGCACCACAATTCAAACGCGTCAATTCTTCGGCGGTCAGCCTTTTTCACAGTCCAACTCTCGCATCCATACATCACAACTGGAAAGACCATAGCACGAGTTATACGGATCTTGGTTGGCAGACTAATGTCTCTGCTCTTTACTAGGCGGTCAAGGCTAACAATTGCTCTCTTTCCCAGAAGCAGGCGTCTCCTAATTTCATAGCTGCAGTCTCCTTCCGAGGTAATCTTGGAGCCCAAGAACAGAAAATCTATCACAGCTTCCACTTCTTGTCCATTGATGCTCCAGGACTTGATAGGGCAAGACGCCATGATCTTTGTCTTTTTAATGTTCAGTTTAAGCCCAAACTTCTCACTCTCTTCTTGTACGCGCATCAGAAGTCTCTTGAGTTCCACTTCACTTTCTGCCATTAAAGTGGTATCATCCGCATATCTAAGGTTGTTGATACGTTTTCCAGCAATCTTCACTCCAGCTGAAGACTCGTCCAGACCGGCCTTCCACATGATGCACCCTGCGTATAGGTTAAATAGGCAGGGCGACAGTATGCAGCCTTGTATCACTTCTTTCTCGATCGGAAACCAATCAGTAAGACCATGCCCAGTCCTGACTGTGGCCTCTTGCCCTTCATACAGGTTCCTGAGGAGACAGATGAGGTGAATTGGAACTCCCATCTCCTGGAGAGCTTGCTACAATCTGCTGTGATCTACGCAGCCAAACGCTTTCGCATAATCAATAAAGCAGAAGTAGATGGGTTTCTGGAACTCTCTTGCTTTTTCCATGATCCAGCGAAGGTTAGCAATTTGGTCTCTAGTTCCTTTGCCCTTGCGAAACCCAGCTTGCACGTCCGGAAGCTCCCGATCCACATACTGCTGCAGCCTACCTCGGAGGATTTTCAACATCAGCTTGCTAGCATGCGAAATAAGCGCGATCGTGCGGTAGTTGGAACAATCTTTGACACTGCCTTTCTTTGGAATGGGGATGTAAACTGACTTCCTCCAATCCTGTGGTTACCCAATGCCAAATAGTACTACCATTATCCTTCACGTTCCAGCGTGCTCGGCTCATGATTCATGACTGACCGACTAGAGGCTCGGCAGCTTCATTATACAAAGCGATCACGCCATCTCATAACTTCATGAATTACGCAGTAGTTCGATGATAGAACGGGAGAGAGAAGATGGCTACACGATATGAAACAGCACTGAATTAGGGTAGAGGAGAGAGCCTCTGTGTGCAAGCAGAGCCAACGTTTCAACAAGGGGAACTGCATTCGTCGTCTTCGGCTTATTTTTTTGTTATAGATGACTTCCCTTAAGTACCAAAATGAAATGTCTCGATCATTGGTGAACACTGATATTACTGGGGATGGAGATTGAAGGTGTGACGTCGAAGTCAGCTTAGATTCGAATGCGCGGTACGATATCAAATTCTTCGCATTGAGTTCATCATCATCATCAGCCTGACTATACCCACTGCAGGGCAAAGGCCTCTCCCATCGTTCTCCAATTAACCCGGTTCTGTGCTAGCTGCATCCACTTGACCCCTGCGAACTTCTTAACCTAATCCGCCCACCCAACGTTCTGCCGCCCCCTGCTACACTTTCTTTCCCTTGGCAGGAAAGTTGAGTTCAGTTGTCACTAAAAATATCCAACAAGGGATTTTCTTTTGTGTGGAAGTAGTACTGGGTGTTATCAGACAGAATTTCTGTTGAGCAGGCCTCGATGGCTCGGTTGGTGGATCGCTTGGTTGCTGACTCGGGGGCCCAATTTTGAGCCCAGCCACGGGGGCCGGGTTTTGATGGAGGAGAAGGGAAAAGCGTTGCTTTGCTGAGTAATATCAGTGCACATCATAGTATATCCCCGGTAGTTAAAATTATACGTGTTTCTGCCTTACGGCGTCACTCTTAGGGAGGATTTTATAAGACGTTAAACCACGTGTATAAAACAATACGTAAGTCATCGTAAAGTAAACTGTTTTTTGAACTTCAGACGAAATAGAATTTCTTAGTATACCAGAATCACAGACCGTAAATACTGTCGACTATATTTCAAACGAGCGGCTCATGTTTCGACTACTAAGCTGCTATTGTTGTCCCCCATAACGCTTTGAGAATAATAAAGTGTCTGCGTATGTATTACCCCTCCCCTCCACCCTTTCCCCTCCCCCAACCAAAACTAAAGTTTAATTCGTGCTCTTCTCGCAGCGCTGCTCAGACCTGCGGGTGTCCGGCCGGTCATTCCAGACGTTCGCCAGAACACTGCCGCCGCTGTCCAAGGTCTCCAAGTCGGTCATCTCGCTTTTGCGATACTACCGCTGGGACCAGGTGAGTGGCTCGTTAATCGGAATACTTCTATAAAAAGCAGAATCAAAATTTCACTCCAACTTCACTGTATTATGTAGACCCGACTCTCGGATCAGCAGTATTCGATAACGCGTGTTTCAGCAAATAAGTATAAATCCGGCACTAAGCGCTCATAGAGAGATTTAGAACAGAAAGATTCGCGATCCGTCACCGTAATGAGCTACCGCACGCAACCAGTGCATTCCTGCTGATTGGTCCGGATGCGGTAGGTCTGTGTACTACAGATAGATAAACGTTAAGAGCATCCCCTTTGAAACTGGGTACTGATAGTCATCTCCGTGCTCAACCCTTCCGTTTTATGCTTTTTAACTTAGAGCTTGAACTTTAATAACCTTACTTTTGGGAACGGGTTAGTTTTAAATGCCCTTGATAAACTTCAATCTAGCTTCATCCGTCCCCACCCTATCATTTATCCGCCAATTTTACAAACGCCTCTTGCTAACCTCTACAGACGCCGGTTCATTCAGACTTCCGATGTTACCTCTTTCTTAATTTATTTCATTAACTAATTACAATTTGTCCACCTCACTACTACATATTACACACTCATCAATGTGCAATAAAATGTAGTTCAACTCTTTACAAACTTTCGGATACTCTTCGCCAACAGGACACAGCCAATAATGCTTTTGCAATAATAAACATTTGGGAGACGCACACTGTGCCTTAAAGGGTATGATGCGGTAGCGTGGTTAGCCATCTTCGGCGTTTCCCGTGGGGGATCCCTGTTCGTGTAGAGGCACTTTTTTTTCGACTTAATTCCTGAATTCGCGTGCCTCTTGTCGGACACATGTTCATTAGTATTCAGTCGTAAGCGATGAAATTGTGTGCAAGGTTACTAGAAATGAAAATGAGCCTCCTTTACCCACATCGCACGAATGTGTTACGACAACAGTGCGCATCGGAGCAGGGTCTACAGCGAGCTTGCATGAAGCGATGCATGACGGGTAATTCGCCATGATGTTGTCGACAGCGGACGGCGGGCAGCACCACTATCATAGCGCAGCCAGCCTGAATTGACCGAGTGCCTTGTCGTTTGCGACGGTCCACCGAGCAAACACACGGCTGTTCGTGCGCTTCCCTTGCGTGTGCGCAAGATGTCGGCAGATTTCGTGAGGAGCGTACATCTGCGCCCAAAGGATTGGCCACCCTATGAAGAAGTGCGAAGCAGTGCGGTGTTCACCTGGTCAAGCTACGTGCACTATGCACGTGACTGACTGCACTATGCGTCTCGACCTGTGACCGCCCGTCGACATCACCGTCATTCATGATTTCTATTGTTCTGGCGACTATAGCTTCATACTTGCCCGGAGTGGCGTAGATCTCGCGTCTGTTGAGCCGTGCAAGCCATTCTCATCAGCGTTGTTAGAGGGATGCTTTGCCTCCTCGCACTTGGGCAGGCATATCTTTAGAATTGGGAAGAACCACTTTCAGTCTCTCCGATCGCGCCAGCATCGTCTGCGCGCATTACACGACTTGAGGCTGAGTGGCAGTGCCGTCGCTTTGGGGCGTTAAACCCGATAAACTAAACCAAACTAAACCAAACCAAAACATTTTTTACTTGTATTACTACAGGACGCCACTCTACTCAGGATGTAAAGTGGCCCCTAATAGTGCGCACGTCACCCCGCAGTTATATATGCACAGAAGCAGCATATAGGTACGTGAACAAAGAGTACGAATGAAAAGTGCATCACTGGGGAGTCGTGAAGAATGCCACTGTATGAAATAGTTGACGATACACCATATGCCAGTAGGGCAGTCGCTATCAATGAAACGAATATGCGCTCATCCCTGGTTCATTCCAAAGTAAGCAACCTAAAAAACTTTGTAAGTTTACTATACTAAAGCTAATTACTAATAGAACAAGGAAGGTGAATACGTATGAAATTCATTAGCCAGCTCAGCTATAACTCTGTTATACCCATCGATACGAGA
Source organism: Amblyomma maculatum (assembly GCA_023969395.1). NCBI lineage: Eukaryota > Metazoa > Arthropoda > Arachnida > Ixodida > Ixodidae > Amblyomma > Amblyomma maculatum. Next base: position 1,931,742 of record JAJIZL010000157.1, read on the forward strand.
GGGCGCTGTGTATAACGGAGATGCTTTGTTAGACGGATCTCACGAGTGAGAGAAGGAAAGAGAGAGAAAAAACAACTTTATCTCCAAGGATTCGAAGATAGTGTACGACTGCACTTCAGCCTAATTCCTAAGTAGGGGTGACCTCTAATGCCCAGGTAACATGAGATTCCTGTGTTGTTTCCTTCTGCTTGAGCAGCAGTATATTCCAGCTCTCTTCGAAGGGAGGTGGTGCGCTGGCACTTCCCTCAGCGCTCAGCCAAGCATGACTTCCTTGACGTATACTTTCCTTGTTTGGCCAAGCACGTCGTTTTCGCTGAAGTCCAGCACAGTGAGCTATGTTGGTCAGGGAGTCACACACAGCCTGGCGACTGTATTAAATTTTCTTTCCATTGCACAGGTTTCTTCACTGCGCCACCAAGAACGGCAAACCAACGGATTAAGTCATTACTATATAAGCTCTATGAATGGATGAATTCAGTGGTCATTGCATTTGTCCAGACATATTGTGTGCCACCGGCGTGCTTAGCAATTTTACGTTCCGATTGATTGGAGGCAGTTACCGAAGTTGTGTCGAAATGCCAAAAGAGCAGGTGCCAAACAATGTTTAACCCACGTCCTATCCTCATTCATCGCTGTGTCAAATTTAATGACGTTCACACTTATATATGTCATTGCCATCCTTTGTGATGCTTGGGAACTAATTGGAATCGATTTATTTGAAGAATTTTTAAACCTCCATACATGTTTCCCTTCTTCGATATCTCAAGCAACTCTAATTTTAATTCAAAATGGACTCATAAAGCGCCTTTTTTGTTTGGATCAGTGAAAAACGCAGCGCAAATACCGCTTTATGTATTCGAATTGTGCTGATGATGACCGCAGGTGGTGCTGGTGGTATCCGACCGTGGCGACAACAGGCTCATCGCGGACGTGCTGAGCGCACAGGCACGCGAGCACAACGTGAGCGTGCAGCACACGTACTACGTGCCAAACGACTACCGAGACGACGCCAACGGCACCATACGACGAATCATTCGGGACTCGCACACCTCGACCAGGGGTGAGCAATATTCAACCGGCGTCTAGCCTCTTGCCTTGGAACATGCAAATCTGCAGGTTAGGCCAGGAAAGGGAGACGATTTCAGAAAAAAAAAAGAAAAATAATTTTTAATTTATATGTGCTATGCAAGCCAATCTAGTACAAGTTGCTAAAAGGCAAGAAAACTAGATTTCAATAATAATTCTTCTTTGAGCTAGTCGCATGGGTCGAACGTTGACTCAAGGTAATTTGAGTATTCTAACTAGAAAATGGGTTATTCTAAAGCACATCTATTACGAAATTAGAGATCTGCGACGCTGCCCCTCGGTAAGATTAATGCCTTTTTTTTCTTCAGATTTCCCCGCAACTACCTGTTTTACGCGGATAATATTATGGCTTCTATTAAAGTGTCCGCAGAGAAAAGGTGCCACACAACACTTTTTGACGGTAGAAAAGGTAGCTGTTTTCAAATTACATGTGTGCTTAATCAGTGTTTATAGCAGCAGCAAAATAACATTGCCCTCGTGCACAAACAAATGCGCGTGGCACAATTATACATTCTGAAGCACGTAAAACCTTATCCCGTAAGCAATTAATAAATCTTCAAGCTAACAAGGACAAAGCGCAGAGGTCGCAAATAACTTAATGAACGTCAAACAAAATACGTTATGATAGCGTAGCCCTAACAACGTAATATATTGGGAGGAGCGGTTTTAAATATATTTAATGACGTCACCGATGTACGTCCTGATCCTTTGGCATGTAAAGCTTTCCGATGAGTGTCATGAGCCTAGTAAGGAGATGCGGAACGTGTTGACGATGTTGGTAGAGTGCAAGACTTGCCTGGCGAGCTTTTCGTACCCAATCTTCACCAGGAAAAAAAAAAATTATATTGCCGCTGTAAACGTAAATCTCTTGAACTTAATAAGCCTGGAGGAACACACTCGGTAGTAAACAAACCTAGGTAGTGATGTTAATAACGGAGCAAGATCGCGTTTATAGCTCTGCTCAGCGGGAAACGCAGTAAATGGTCTCTCAAAAGAAAATAATAAAAACAAAGATCTTAATGCAGTGAAGTAGGTCAAGTGATTTAGACCACGTAAACAGGAAGTAGTAAAGTAGTGAACAAGCTGGACTTATGTTCCACGCCAGCTGATTCGCAGTGAACGGGAACAACTCTGTAGGAGGAGTTTTGAATGCTCTGGACCTGGCTCGCGAGATTATGCTAGCCAGAATGAGGGATTAGCCACTTAGCTGGACAAGAAATAAAACACAATTTTGCTGACGTTCCGTTATCCAGCTGTGTTTTGCTTTCTCTCCACATTAATCGGTAAATAGCGTTTGTAAAAAATTATTTCCCAAAACGTTGTTATGAAATAAAGTGCAATAACAGATTTTTCACGCAATTGGTGGCAATATAACCATTTACATTTACAGGTAAACGCTTACTAAACATGCCATCTCTCTCTCTCTAGTTTAAAGCTCCCGAGTTGAGGAATAGGCTGAAGATAATAAAAACTTTATTTTCTTCAGGAAAAAAAGAATTATTACAGCTGGCTGAGCACAATAACTTCTAATCACATCGATACTCGAGAATAACCAACATCGTAAAAACAAACATTTTACTTTTTGTCGGTCCTGTTCGAAGTAACACGCATTAAGTTCAGATTAAAACCACGCTACTGAATGTCCAAAGGAAACTTCTACGATTTATTAGTGTTAGAATGTCTTGCTTTTTGATACTGATTTGAGACCCTTACGAAATCGCACACTTCGCCATATTTATTTCATACGTATTCTGATTCGTGTTTCTGCGTTCAGTGTTTATTCTAAGAAACATTTTTGATGTCTTAAGCTAAGGTACAACTTTGTGCAAAAATATTGGAAACCGAGATTGACGCTTTACATAAAACGTAATCGTCATCCATAGGGAATTCGTTGTTTCAAGCAGGTTCCCTTTTATAAGGGCGATAAGGAACGCGAAAAAACTTTTGTCGAAAGCAATTGCGGACAAGGTTGCGGCTGTACAGCCACCTTGCTGAAAATATACATCCTCTTGTTTTGACCATATATACAAGAAATGCTGTTCGAATGTCTATGCATCGTTTTATCTTATAGGAGCCAACCTGTCTGTCTGTGCTTAAATGAAAGCTTTCTCCGCACTTATAAGCGGCATTGAATTTCGTGCAGTGAGGATGTGTCTCTCATCCACTTTTTCATTATTAGGGGTTGCGCGTAATGCTGCGTTTCGAGGTGGTTCAGTTTTATGAAAGTGCGGGGAAAGCTGAAGATAGTTTTCATAATCATTTCATATATTTTATTTTGAACATTTGAAACAGTTTTTTCACTTCAAAAGCTAACGTCTTACTTTACAAATTAGAAATTGCAGATATAAGATATACAAGCCGATTACAGGACAGAGTGAAGGCGGGCTCAAATAAGTTTTATTATTGTTAAAACCTGTGCTTGTTGGTAACGGTTTAGTGGAATAATTTTTTTTAGGAGTTTAAAATTATACACAAAAAAAGCTTTAGGCGTTTTTAAGAGGCGCTCTGATGGGCTTCAGTTCACTCATGCGCTCCCGGTGGAAGGAAGTATCCAGGTTTTAGAATTGTGAATCGGCATCACGGACGAGCGCACAGGTTGGATCTAGTAGGCACAATCTAAAAAAAGAGGTTCTAAATCGCTACACCGCTAACCTCTTCGAATACCTAAGCGCAACTGGACTTCACTCCTTCCTTTAACTTTCTATCTCCTACATTTCATTCCCCCTTTCTCAACTTATGCCTCGTGGCAAATGTTTCGAAAAAAAAAAAAAAACTATGCTTCGACTCATTCGAAATTAGTGAAACGTGGCATAATGAAGAACAGCCCACTTGGGGTTTTGCGAAACTCATGGCCGCGTAACATAGAATGCGGTCTTGCAGCGCAAGCAAACCTTGCAAACCCTCATGAAGCTGCGAATGTGATAGTAGACGTGTTGATAAGGCAGCTGAATTACAACCTTGATGATGCCAAGTCGAAGGCATCTGAAGAAAAGGAGAAGCGTCGGGTCGCGATATTTTATATCCATCTTTTATTCCACCTCCTCAAGGAAATGGCGCAGAAGTTTTGCCGGAGGTTACAGTTTACGTCACAAAATTAGTTTGGTGCTTTCTTACTGCAGTCACAGGAAAGCACGAAGCCGTGTTGCCGGAAAAAAGCACTAATTACGTTTGTGACGTGCAGAACAGGCATTATGTACACCATGCCACTTACCGGGTAGCAAAGTTTATATATAGGCAAAAGAGAAAGGACTGTGAATGACCGCACAAGAGAACATCGCAGGGCTATTCTATCACTGACAGGAAGACCTTAATTGTTAAAACATTTTAACAGTTGCGAAGGCTCCCACCCAGTATGCGATGCACGTTGGACTCGATAAAAAAAGCGGGAGTACTTGGAGCTTAAAATTCACGAGGCGGGCGACATGGGTGTCAGCACCACCACTTCCCCCTGGTGTTGGCAGCGGAAGAAATTGGTTATGTGCCCAGTAGCATGCAATGCAGGAGGAGAGATGGCGCCACGAGACACGATGTGAATGACGAGGCACCTGCGTGTGCCCCAATGAAAGCTATATATGTTCATATATGTGCCGAGTAAAACCTAGCTGAAGCCTAGCGGGGGCCCCTGGTGTGCCCCATATGTTTGTGTCTGTTTGTAAACAGCTAAGAAAAGGATTCCAGCAAGGATTTATGTATATACATAGTGCAACGGTGACCATATGCGTCCCGATAGGTCTCGCCGAAAGGTCAGGCCCGTTGTGCAGTATTTATGTTTATTGTTGTACCTGCAATGCAGTGTACGTTCTTCTGGCGGAGACCGGCGTACTGGTGGACTTCGTGCGCCTCATGCACCACGCGGGACTGCTGGAAGGAGGGGAGTACGTCATCGTGTCAGTCGAGGAGGAAGACACCTACGACCGCCGCAACAAATACCAGTACATGAAGAAAGGTAAGTGAAAATTGCAGCGGCTTAGCTCACTTAAGCCTGGTTATTCAACTCCAAGCGTGTTAGGATTGGTCAAGCCGTATTTCTAAGCCAGGTTCGACTGATATGGGCAACCTAGTTTATAGAGCGTAAACTCGATTAAGTATTTCCGAGCACAGTTTGTTGTGGTTTAGCTCCTACGTGTGTACAGAGGGGAAACTCGATTAAGCATGGCCAGATGTTTGTCATGATTTAACTCATCCATGACTATCTACGAACGTGAAAGAAACGCTACCGAACCCCTGGTTCCAGTGCTCGATCCCTGCATGGTTCGCAGATATCCATGCAGCCGGTTCTAGGCGGGTCTAGGCGGCACGAAGGCGTCGAGGACATCTTGAAGGGAGAGGTCACGGGAGGGGAGGTACATGGGAGGGGGTGGTGGTGGAGGGAAAGGGTAGACAGGGAACTTGAAAACTATGTGGCATTGTGCCAGGCAATGTGTATGTTTGTGGAGGTAGGTACCGATACGAATAACATTTGCCAGGTGTGTGAGGAACAAGAATCAGCAGCAGGTGTGCGAAGTAGAAGCAACGCAGCAGTCGAAGAATAAGCGAGACCCGTCGTCGCTGAGCACCGTACGTGCGAAGAAAAAGCACGGTGAGTTCACCGAGCCGTACCTGACGTCAAGGTCATGGGGGGTGTGCGCTGAGAAACTCTTTAGACTAGGCCAGTGAAGATTCGCTTCAATAACCCCACAGCGACAGCACGCCACAAAAGCGGAGCTGTGATGGACGTCGGGTGCACGCTTAGCTAGTAGTTAGCGCCGGAATATACACAAGTACTGCGTATACTGAGAACTATGTGGTGGCATGCCAACAGGTAACAACTAGTTCGGCCACGTGTTTACTTCGGATTCGATTTATTTTCCTTCACTACGGCACATCTCGTTGACATGGGCGCCACTCTATGCAACACTGGACGAAGCATCAACGCACACCACAAAAATGTAAAGAAACAGAAAGCAACTAGAGAATGACGATAACAAAACGCGCATTCGGTGATCGTCGCAACCAAAAAGACCGCTTTTGTCACCGCTGAAGAGGAAGGTAGAGATTTTTCTGCCTCTTACGGGAATGTTTGTTGAAATTTCAAATAGTTAGCTTGTAATCAAGGTTTGCGTACAATTTAGGTTTAACTTGAAAAACGTCCTATCTTCTTGGCAGTGGGTTCAAAAATTTGTTCCACACGGCGATCGGTAAATAGCGCTACAGTAGAAATATAGATATTTCACGTACCAAATTCGGTCAGGTGACGGAGGTCATCGCAGGAAAGGACACGAAATATTTTCTATTACCTGGGGCTGTTTAACATGCACTGAAGTTGCATAGCAATAAATTGCCTTAAAACTTCTGAGTTAGCCTCTTCCTATGGCCGTCTGCACAGCTTCAACCTTGCTGTCTGAGAAATTCGAATCAAATATTTGTATATCAAACACAGCAGTCCGGAAAAAGCGTGATGATCTGGACCGGGAATGAGGGAAACCTGAACCTTGTCTACGTGAAATATAGCTTAGGTTTCCGGTGCACTTCTTATGGTCGACGTCCCTGTCTCGCAGACCGCTGTGCAATACTATCATCCGTTTGACCATTCCGTAAAGCGCTTTAACCATTGAGCCCCCACGGCGGGTCACAGTAACGAAATGTGGCGGCTTTGGAAGGCAATGAAAAAGAAGCGTAAAATAAATATAAAATATTGCTTTAATATATATAATATTTATTCATCGTAACATGCAAATGTTAATAAATGCACAACTTCCGAAGCCAACTTTTTGACGTGGGGAAATCGGCTATATGTCTGGGAAAAATTGGTGCACGCATTATTAGAATATAGAGAGCTGGTTGGTTGGTTTGGTTGGTTTGTGGGGTTTAACGTCCCAAAGCAACTCAGGCTATGAGAGACGCCGTAGTGGAGGACTCCGGAAATTTCGACCACCTGGGGTTCTTTAACGTGCACTGACATCGCACAGCACACGGGCGCCTTGCTTTTCGTCTCCATCGAATAGCTGCCGCCGAGGCCGGGATTCGATCCCGCGTCCTTGGGAACAGTGGTCGAGCGCCGTAACCACTGCGCCACCCCGGCGGGGTAATATAGAGAGCGTATGACAAATAAAACTAACTGAAGATCCACAAAAGTTGGCGGCTAGCCAATATAAGCAAACCACTTGTTTTTGCTCGTTCTGCTTCTCTTCAGGGCCAGTCAAGCTCATTTTAAACTCTATATACTGCATACACAGAAAACAGGCACCAGTGGTAACGACTATAAAACTTCGGAGTTAGCATTATCTTGATCATCTATCCAGTGTCTACCTTACTGCCTGAAAAATTCGAATAAAATATTTGTGATGAAAAACAGCAAGCCGTAAAAAGCGTGGAATCAGGGAAAGCTGAACCTTGTTTACATGAAATATATCTGCGGTTCCCGAAACAGCTGTTATGGTCAAAGCTCCTCTCTCGTAGACTGCTAAGCTTTCGTAGATTTTTTTTTTATTTGGTTAGGTTCTGTGACCACTTTAACGCATCAATTTAGTCGAACATTTATCTGGGGAATTGGGGTATTTCCGGCATTGTGCTTTAGCAGTTGTGCACCGAAAGCCGTGTTTTGTTTGTCGCTGTTTGCAGACGTCTTTCAATGAAACTAAAACTACAGTGGCTTAAGCTCAGTCAGAGCAGGATATACGTAGCGAATGATTAGGATTTGGCTTGGGGTTGAACTTAGGTATTCGCTGTTACGCTGCGCCCGATAAGCCAAAGAAGCACTGTTGCGGTTTATACTTGTATAAAACACGTGTTTATTCAATGATAGGCTATATAGAAACGAAGATCGACCAGCGGTTCTTAAAGTAGTTTGCCCCCATCTCAGTTTTACATGCACGAAATCTGTAAATGGTCTTTCCCTGGTATGCAAGATTAATGGCGGTTGCCTGTTGGGCAGTGTAAACATGATAATCCAATAGAAAATTAATATCGAACTTCACCTTCATAGACTCGCTGAGCTTAAAGTTCTTGTTGGACTGTTGAATGGTCTTTTTGTAGTCCAGAAGCGACTTGGAGTATTTTCTGATCCGACACTTGGCGCCACCGCTCAGCAAGATATTCTTCCCGCTTATCAGACGTCTCTGGTGCTCGCATAGCCTCCCTAGTTTAACTTTCGCTACAAAACGCATTGGAAACGCAATCACTTTTAGGAATCACTTTAAAATCTTTAAAGGAAGTGCTACTAAATATCAGTGCAAATTAGCTTGAAATCAAGATAGAGCTCCTTCGCGCGCCATAAGGTAAAGTGGCTGAATGCCCCTCGACACTTCAGGGTATTTGTCACATCGCGGCGAACATTCTGTGTAAGCGAGACACATAATGCTGGTTTGAATCCGTCAGATCAAATAAGTTCTATTAGCGTGAACCAAACAAAAGTGAACCACACAGCGCCTCAAAAGAGGGCTCGGTACTGCCTCTAGCTCAATTCACTGTTCACAAGCGTCCAACGAACAGCCGGGGAAACTGGGCGTAATTTGAAACCATTTGAAAGGGACAATATGGTTTTCAGAAGCAACGGTCACGTGTTCACCATGTGGGTGTGCCAAGTCTCGCGACCGTCTGAACTTCGGAAACACTGCGGGTGCTTTCTTGATAGCCCTCATACATACTAGGACCGTGTATGAATCCGGACTACCACCACCCATTTTCTAACCTAGTTGGTAGATCGAAAATGCTGTATTGATTTAGGTGAACTGGTTCCCTCCACTCTCCATATTTACGCATGTGCCAGGAAGCCCAGAGTAAACATTTCCGAGCAATCCTGGCTTCCCAACAACAAACTCGTGTTCCAACAACAGGGTTTCTTTTTTATTGCCATAAAACCGTAATAATTCGGCGTATAGTAGAGTGTTTTTGTTCGTACCGAGGGTCGCTGACTGGCTTCATTGGTTTCGCTGAATCAAAACGCTACACGTCTTGCTCGAATGCGTGGGAGACGAAGAAATAATAGGAAATGTGGGATTCCAGCCTGGTGTTACGAATTATAGGAGGTTACAAGCCCTGCCGTCTATACCCATGAGCAAGGAAGCATTTTTTTGCTCATGGCTAGAGATGGCAGGTCTCGGAGAAAAAGAGGAAATTTTGAAAAAACTAACGCTTTTTATTGTCGTTTTTTTTATATCCTGGAGGTATGAAAAAGAGAAAGAAAAAAAAAAACAGATTATAATACCATTTAAATGAAACTCGAAAATATGTTCAATTTCTTGACGCTGACAGACGACTGCTTATAAATAGGACAGGATGCTTAGAAGGTGGCAGGAAACTTTTTTTTTTGTTGCCGTTATGTAGTTTTGATTGCACAAATTAAGTTTAGTTCAGAAGCTTCATGATAAGGGTTTAATCGGGATTTTTGTTTTTCCCTCTTCTCTTAATTTCGAAATGCAAACATGTGAAATGTAGTTTTGTTTTGCTTATTTATATTTCGAATAAAGCACGAAGAGGAGCTAGTATGCCGTAGTATAATAGGCGAAAAGGCTTCGCTCGGTCGCAAATGACAGTGCATCAGCGTCGACGCCGCTGATGCGGCGGCTGGTCGATGTCGTGCATCGCAGCGCTGTTCATAGTAAGTCATGGGTGCTGTGCTGTGACGTCACTAGTATTCGCTGATATGGTTCCCAGCTTCTTATGTCACTGATTGGGGTGCTATCGCTAGGTCTCTATAGGGAGAAAGAGCCCTTAACAATTATTAGAAAGCCGTATAATGTACGAGCATATGTGAAGGGTTTGTTGTGTCCAGTACTTTGCGTATGTGACCTCACTTACAGAATGAACCCTAACATGCTTTTTATAGCGCCCTAATTTATTGCCCCTTTGAGGAATAACTTCAAATTGGCAGGTTACCAGGAAAATAACAAAAAATAAAAAAAATAAATCTCAACATGAACAGATTGGAACAATGTATGTGGAAGCGAATACAGAAAAATTGCCAATACTTATTTCCATGTCACTGATTTAACGAAAAATGCGATGAACTGTATGCTCTCCAAGAAACATCCCAGGAAAATAAACACAACTCGTAGTTCAGGTAGTAGACTTGAACAAACTAAAGAGAACACTCGCAAAAATAGCCTGCATTTTTATCACAAATTTTCATAAGAAAAAAGTGATGACCTTTCACCTATCAAGATCTCACAAAATGAAAAGGCACCCGTTGATTTCAATGGACTAAATTATAGCTTAAAGATTTTGATAAGTGTCCACAGTTTATTTCCGCAACGTGGATTTGGAAGGAAATTATTAAACATTGAACTGCACATAAAAATTCACGTGAGAGGAAAAGCAAAATTACGAGTAAGCATGAGTAAACGTAGAAGAGGAGCATACAGAAATGCGGCCTTTACATATGGCCGCATGTTTGACGTAAGGAAAAATGAGCTTATTATTAAAGCTCATAAGTATAAAAAAAGTACAGTTGAACGTGATTATACAAAAGGCTAGAACGACCAAGAAGAACTAAGAAGGACAAAGAACGTGGGCAGACCTTATTCCCACATGACCGATTGCCGAAAAAACAAAAACTCGAGATAAACCATATTTTGTGGATTGTAGTCTGTGGATTAGACGTGTCGAAGAGCTGAACTTTCACGTATGCGGGCTATGTTTATGTGCGGACGACACATCATTTAATTTTTGGTATCGTTTGTCAGACGCGGAAAACCTACTAATGACCTAAAACCTAAAACCTAAAAGGACGAGCGCTGTTTTGTAACACACGAAAACGAGCTCTTTGTATAAGAAATATAATGTAATAGAAAAAAGGTAACGTGCCCTGAGTTTGCGCCTAGGAAGTTTTACAGGGCTAAAAGCATAGCGAGATCAGCTCTGATATGGAATCAACTTCGTTATGCAAGCGAATGCTGTCGCGGTAGAGCAGAGTGGCTGCCTTCGAGTGCTTGTATTTGAGAGGACATGGGCACAACGTAATTATTAAACATAAATGACAAATACTGGCACGCATAAATGTAGATGTAGCGCCAGACCTGGCGTTTTCAGAGGGGTATCAATACCATTGAAAATAAGAGCCTCCTTGGCAGCGTTCAGCCCCGAGGAAAATAATTCTGACGAGTTCTAGGACTGAAGTAAATGCGATATAATAAAGGACAGCGTTTTTACTTTTTAAAAAATTTATTGCTTGCTCTCTCTTTGCATATTTCTTGCTCATAATATCAAACAAAGGCTGTTCTCAACCGAAGTTCGACCCTGCGGCCCATACAGAGGGGCGGACTATCAAAGGCAATAACCTCAATTTTAGCTAGAATGTGCTCTTGCGGACTAGACACCTGGTGCAGACTGTAGTCTGGAACTTGCGGTAGACTGGACATGAAATAACATTTTATTAAAGAAAGAAATCGCGACTCAAGAATATATGAGGCGAATAAAAAGGCGATCGTGAAAAGTAGGCATGGCCAGAAAACCAAAACTTTGTTCCCTCGCACTATTCTGAATCACTGCTGCGTGTCATCAGAGGCAGCGGTACTGTGCCGGAGCACCCGGGTTCGAACCCGACCTCGGCGGCTGCGTTTCGATGGAGGCGAAACGAAGAGGCATCCGTATGCTGTCAACACCACGTAAACGAACTGGTGTTGATGCTGTGCGATGTCAGCGCACGTTAAAGATCCCCAGGTGGTCGAAATTACTTCGCAGCCCTCCACTACGGCTCCTCTTTCTTTCACTTTCAATCCCACCTTCCTTCCTTCCCTTACGGCGCATTTCAGGTGTCCACAGAGCAAGTGTAACAGATTACTGCGCCTTTCCCTTCCTGTGAATCAATTATTACATAACTGAATCCTTCCACCAGCCTGCTAGTCTGGCTAAAGGGGCATGCTGTAAGAGTGGACGACGTCAATATTGATTTGATCAATATTGATGAATGTATAAATAAATTCGAGCATGACCAATTCAGTGGTGACCTCCCATCGGGATGGGGAGTTATCATGAAATATTTCGCTCCTGGTCCCCCCTATTTTGGGGTTGTTAGAATTGGACCAAAATTCATGTCCAACCTAATTCGATTATGGCCAACTTAGAGATGACCTGCAAACGTACTGTGGCCACCCGTAAAATAAGACCTCTCTGGATTCTCGAAATTTGACTTCTTCCGAATTTGTACAAATTGGTGTCCAATCTGAGTATGGTCAGCTCAATGGTGGCTTCCAATTCTGGGTAGGCCGACACCAAAATGTGGTCCATTGGCCCCCATAATTTCATTTAATCTGAATTTCACCAATAGAAACAGCGATTAAGCAATGGTACTAAGCAACAAAGCACAGATGGCCATTTTTTGACGGCTGAGAAAACCAAGGAATCTGCAGTAACTTACACCACAGTGTCTTTAAAAGCGTCTAAAAACGTACTTCATTACTTATATGTTGCAGCCTTCGTGACGCGTTGTAAGCGTAGTACAAACTACAGATTGAAAGCTTTGCTAAGCGTGAGAAACTCGGTCTGCTCGTATCAATGTGTTAAGTTATTTTACAATGTTCTACAGTTGACCTGCAGTAAATTCAATACCTCAAGTTGAGGACAACCCAGAGGGCTATGGAACGAAAAATTATAGGGGTAACATTAAGAGATAGGAAGTGTGCAGAGTGGTTCAGATAAATAACTCAAGTTTCCGACATTCTAGCGCAAATTAAGCAGAATAAATGGGCATGGGCAGGACATGTAGTGCGAAGAGAGGATAACCGATGGTCGCTGAGGGTAACAAACTGGATTTCAAGGGAAGGAAAGCGTAGCAGGGGCGGCAGAAAGTTAGGTGGGCGGATGAGGTTAAGAAGTTCGCAGGGGTCAAGTGGATGCAGCTAGCACGGAACCGGGTTAAGTGGAGAAATATGGTAGAGGCCTTCGCCTTGCAGTGGGTATAGTCAGGCTGATGATGATGATGAATTTCGCTAGCACGGGTTATTTGTGTTCTTCTGCAATTATAATTATTTATATATGATTCAAGGGCAGGGAAAGCTTTTAAATATTTGCTGCTCATCGGGGGTGGAGACCATTTCCGCAATTATGTGCATAATGATATGTGCGAAGATCCAATTGTTGCCTTACTAGCAAAGTGTCCCAAAGGGCTGGACTTCAAAATGCAAACAGATTTTCTATGGCAATTTAGTGGTCCTCACGTTAAATCTGAAGAAATTTGGTAGTACAAAGCAGGCTTCTATCATGATAACATCTGCCTGTTAGCCGCCGATAGGAGGATAAAGAAAACGGGCATGTCGAGAGTGAATGTGCATTATGAGTGGTTGAATAATCTCTTATGATGGGCCGAAAATAACCATAAAATCGGAAAAAAAGGAAACGAATTAGGAGTGCATGCAGGAACTGTGTCGTGCTGGTGCATTATTAAGAACTGCTAGAGTATTAATAGGGGGCAGGGTTTGAAGTGCATGCCACTGATGTCGCCATGTTTGTTCGTCTTATTTTATTTTAGCATTCACTGCGATATGAACAGGGTGATTCGCACGTAGGCACCCAGTCGCCTATGCACTCTGCGCCTCACTGAAGTGTGTACTGTATTTGGAGAGGCAACAGAATGGTAAAACTCCAATGAGCAGGTATCCCATTAAAACGCGACGTAATGCCGGTCGGGACTGCAGTAGAACGGGAACGTGCGAAGAGACCCATGACAGGCGACCGCCTAGGTTATCACACTGAAAGCTTAAAGGCACTTCAAGGTCGCAATTTCTCAAGGATTCGTCCACGATTTGTGCCGCGGAAGTAAGAAAGAAACAGATATATAAAATGTATTTGAGCTCCGGCGCGGTAGTGCGCTGTTTAGGGACGCTCAACTGGTGCGCTCAAGGACGCGGCATCGAATGCAGGATGCTGCGTCCCCTTGTCGACGGAGACGAAAAGCAAGGCGCGCGTGTTCGGGGCGATGCACGTTAAAGAACCCCATTTAGTGTAAATTTCCAGAGCCCTCCACTGCGGAGTCTCTCATACCCCGAGTGACTTTACAAGACGTTAATCCTAATAAACCAAGCAACCAATCAATGATACTTGTGCATGAATAAGCTACGTCTGATCTTATGGATCATTTAGCAATGGCAAAAGAAACTGGGCAGGCGGGCGATCCTCGTGTGTTCATCCAGTTACAGGCTGGCTGAGGTTCAGTTCCGGTAACTTTAGTTTTGCGAATACACCGCTTTCGTGTTGCTTCAGTAGTCACTTTGATCCCATCGGCTTCAAGCTCCGCGTACTGCTTTTAGTAAGAGCAAGGTTCTTTCTTGGCAACGTTGATTATCGATCGTGATCACGAGCGCAGAAGTCTTACTTCCTGTTTCTGCTGCTGCTGCAGTCATTGCTGTGTCCATTTTGGTTTTATCACCTTCTTCTTCCTGCGTTCTTTTTTTGTATTTTCGCTTGTTGGCGTCTCTTAGTTTCTTTTTTACCGGTGCATGGCATCGTCCTTCTTATATAGCAAAAAAGTGGCAGTGTGTTTGCACTTGGTGGCTGTTTGTGCGTGCCTATTTGTGCGTGCCTATTTGTGCCCGTGTGTTATCTTTCCACCACCTCTACTACCTCCTTCCAGCTAACGTAACTTCCTGATTCGAAGAAATACAAGTGCCTTCAACCACCTAATAAAACCAAAAGGCCCATATGGTCTATCATACTATCAGGTCGAAGGTGTTATGGTTCACGCCCAATCGGTTTGGGCTTTCTTCATGCGGAAGCACGCTCTTTGCAAGCCAGTAAAGAGTAAATGGAAAATTGCAATAGATGTACTACTTTGTCATTACCCTACGAGCTGCCGTCTTTTTAGCGCAGACGGGACAATAAGTTAAACGTCTGGATCCCATCTTCCAGAGAATATGTAAACAACTGATGATAGCAGCAACTACTGCCTGCAGGAGGAGAAAGTAAAATATAAATAACAGGAATGTTGTTCAGGCTATGATATAAGCCTATTTTTATCATTTATATGCTAAAGTTTTGCATCTGTTCCAACTATTCTCATCTGAACTACGTTCTGAGCTCTCACACTGCATTTATTTTTGCGCAGCAATGTATTTGAAAGCAGTGGCGTTGCAAACAGAAGTGAGCGGTTTGTCAGTTGTATTATTATTTTCGTTTCCTCGATTATTAAAGGGAAGCCTATATTTATCTACTTAGCCCTGGTCGTTCATGAAAGCTGCTGCTTTCTTTTTCTTTTAGACATATCACATAGTGCGAAAGTACCAAACAAGAAACGCCCTTCTCCTAATAAAGTAAAACTACCTTTTCACTAATCCTGGTTTCAAAACAGAGACCTTAGAACACCCATGATACGGTCAAAAATGATAACAAAAGAAGGAAATCAAAGTCATGTGGTAGGAAAGTACGTACCACACGAGACGCGACGAATTTAGTTCCTGTTTCAAGCGAGATTTAAAACTCGAAGCGGCTCACTGATCAGTACGGGGAAGGCTAATTGCACTTAGAGATTTTGCTCCCCCGGAAGTCTGTCTCTCCAGTTTCATTAAAGCTTTTCAAAAGCCTCCCTCTTTCATCGCCCTCCACCTTTGTCCACTCACGGGAACTTGCATTGCAGAGGCCAATTAGGAAGACATGTTGTCACCGGATTCCTCGAATTTCCCGGTGTTCTCTTTTCCGCTTCCAGGCGCTGGCGCGTGTTTAGTGAATTAAAATTTCTCATGTCCACGTCAATAGTGAGCTCGTTTGCAGCGGATTATCTCCGCCCTGATTGGATTACACGCACGGCATACCCTGGTTATCAAAGCTGCAGCACTGGCACTGTTCAACATTGCTTGGAATTTTTTCACTTTGTAAAACTACCATTGAACATTTTTTTTTTAGCCCATGGTCATACTTTGCTGTTCGTACTCATTGCTACTTAGAGGGGAATAGTAATCAGGAAATGGAGTTTACAAATCTATTCTGTATTACTTAGCTTTTACCTTCCGTTCTTCGCACTCCTGTCCTCTGAATTCCTTCTGCATGCAAAAGGTTCATAAATGTGGAGGAAACACGTCTGTCCCGCTCTTCGCATTCGTGTAGTCTGAATTCCTTCCGCATGCACAAGGTTCACAAAAGTGGAGAAAACACGTCTCCCAGCGATACACATTTTATGAATAAAGTTTTTTTTTTACTTTTCTTGTGCCATACACTAGTGACTGTGCCATTCAAAAAGATAAACCTCTTAAAATATTTCTATAAATTTCAAATATTTTGGAATAATATTTTTATCATGATAGCGTCTACTTGGCTTACTAATTCGAGTATTGGCATCGGACAGCTCACACATATTATTACATAGTTACTTCAGTGCTCATGGAAGAGGCCAGATGTCTACCTTGTTGTTATGACAACGCTGTACGAAGACAAAAGTTGGAATTTTTGAGAACCGTTATAGCAAGAGCTTATATTTTATGCCCATTTATTATGTCAGTAAATGTAGTGATTAATCCGAAGCCGATAGTCTTCTAAATTACATTTGTCATGGAGCATCCAGAGCAGGATCAACAGATAATAGAAAGCACGAGGTCATCCAGGGATTCGCCATTAGAGAGTTTTAGCTTACCGTGATCCTCCACCGCGCGTTCCACTGCACATGCCCAGATTCCATTGACGCCGATAGATGGCGCCACATACTGGATGTCGGCACATAGACCTGCCGCGTCGGGACCAATCAGCTTGTGCGCCCCGCCCACGCGTGGTAGAGTGTCACGGTGGCGGATCGCGGATCACGGTAAGCTAAATCTCTCTAATGACGAAAGGGATCTAACTGCCATAAAGAAAGGATGACAAAATCAATATTTAGGCATTTAGGCATTCATTCCAAATTGAATAGGCTTTAGATGAACTTTACCGTCTTTTCCTCATTGACAAAATCAATATTTAGGCATTTAGGCATTCATTCCAAATTGAATAGGCTTTAGATAAACTTTACCGTCTTTTCCTCATCTCAAACATTTAGACCTAAACTCGTGGCTCTACTCTCCCTCTTATTTGCAAGGACGTGAAATAATTTCGTATTCTTACACTGCTATGTTATATGCTTAGGAGTATAACTAATCAATAAGCGGAAGCTTTTGTGCTTTATTATTGGAACCCTCAGGCGGGGAATAACTGTGTGGCTTGCGATGATTTCTGCAAGCTTCAACGACCCTGAGCCTGAGCGCAAATTGCATAAGCATTCAGCGAAATCAGAAGCGGCGCCACGCGATCGGATTTACTTCACTGACGACGGCTTTAGACAACTTGGCCTTTACAGCAGTTTGTCAGCTAGCTAGCAGACAAGCGATGCAGACCAACTGAGAGACACCATCGTAATGGTCTTCGGATATATTAAGCCATCTGAGGAGTATTAGACTTTCTCGTGTTAAAATACTCAGTCTTTAATTCTGTGCTATATGCGTGGCTCTATTCAATAACTTTCTTTGGCTTCTAGATCACCTCGAGTGGTATTTTAGCAGGCGGCTTCCTGATCCATTACACCCTTCGGCTTTATGTGCAGGTTTTCAACCGGCGAATTAAATTGCCCAGCCTCCTGTGTTCCCTTTTTTGGAGAAAAAGCTTCCCTATCCCGCCTCAGGCAAAGGTTAGCGACGGCTCACAATTAACTTTCAAAGAGTCATAGGAGAATTAGGCGCTCTAAGTAAAGGCCATGCGCCATACATATGGTGTCATACCACCTTTGACCTTTCATTGGAAATGGGGATATAAGCAAGGGCCATATTTTGTTTTCAACGGGGGTGGAACCGCTATTCCTAAAATCTCAAGACGGGAGCGAAAAGTACTACTCCACACCGGCATCACGAGAAATATGATGTAGTTATTGATAATAATAATGACAGTAGACATAATAACGACGCTTCAATTAGTGATAATGATGACAGTAGCGTTGGGAATGATGGAGAATTTAGTTAACAGTGATGATAGTATCGATGAGGGTTGGGATAATGATGACGATGGTGATGATTAACAAGAAATGTAATCAAGCCTAATGAAGCTTTTTCTTCGCCTGGGTTCAGCAGGGTCAAACCCCAGCAGGTTTCTTTTGCTTCGCCTTCGTAATATTTATCACTAGCTCTTGAACTGTGCCTCTCAAATATTATCGCCTCCATATTTTTTCTCTGCGTCCAGTCGAAATAAAGCACAGGTACATCTTCTTACCCCTATAAAAAATATAAAGATATTTATGGCTTTATGGTAAAGAGGGCTGAAAAATCCACTCTTTTAACGCGCTTCTCGCGTAACTAGTTTAAGGATGTGCGGTATTGCATGGAATGGGATTTTATCGTATGTTCGAACAATTTTACCATGGGGGTTTAACGCTAAAAGGTGATAGACGAATTGACGATAGACGCTGTCGTAATGGTCTTCGCATGAATAAATGATCAGGGAATTCTTAGATTTGTTCTGACGTTGCACAGAACGCGGCTGCTTTTTATGTCTCTTTCATAGAAGTTCTGCCGACCCGAAATGGAGTCAATCCCGCGAGTGTTAGGTGTTCTTTCGAATAGCATATTTTTAGTGTTGAAAGCGCTTTGGAGGGAAAGCGATCGTATGAGGTGTCTGAATTAGTCAAGCACGTTTGGATAATTAAAAATGTCTGAAATTGATTTGCATCTGCATGTCGATATACAGGAAGCTTTTAGAAACCTATGCATACTGCTATGACAGGTAAAAAGAAACTGGCACATAGAGAACGTATAGTACACTCTCCCGAAAAATAAAGAAGACAGAATAGTTGTTTTTTTATTTGTATCCAGCCTGCTTTACATTGTTAAAGCGCAGGCAAAGTGACATGCGGGTGCAAAATTTAACCAGAGAACAATTCAATTTTCATAGGACATTCTCACACTTGTGTGTACTTCTGTTCTCGACTGGAAAATTTAACAGAGCCTTCATCATTTTATATGGTAGACGCAAAGTCAAAACAATTTGATCGCTTCGATTATGTAAACAAAATCTTTTTTTGATCTAATACACTAAAAAATACATCCCTCATCCGGCTTGAGGTGTGCGCTTCGAAAGTAAAATTTCATATCCGATCAAGCTATAAGATTCGACGGAGGCACATGCCATGGGCTTAAGGCAAGCATAGTCACAACGTATTGTTACAATGCCGAGCTATTTCTCTCGGGCTGAGTGGAATTTCCAATCGGTGTTAAGATTTTTCGAAAGAGAACACCCATCGGCTTTTAATGGGTACAAGCTTTTTCCAAGCCTGGTGCTCGGCTCTTCTGGGGTGAAATACTTGCGAAAAGGGGCATGGAACAAGAATGTTCGTTAAAAAAAGGGCCACATGATGGGTTTTTGCCGCGCGAGGAGGACTTATTAGGGAGATTTAGCTTACCGGGATCCGCGATCCGCCACCGTGACCCGCTACCGTGCGTGGGCGGGGCGCTCAAGCTGATTGGTCCCGACGCGGCAGTTCTATGTGTCGACATCCAGTATGTGGCGCCATTTATCGGCGTCAAGGGGGATCTGGGCATGCGCAGTGGAACGCGCGGTGGCGGATCACTGTAGCGGATCGCGGATCACGGTAAGCTAAAACTCTCTATTGTTGTCCGATGTCGGAACGGATCACTGTCTCCTCGGAGCAATTATTTCGAATCTATGGTCCCTTTCTCAAACATTTCACCCGAAAGAGCCGAGCTCCAGGCCGGAGGAAAGCTTGTACACTTTAAAAACTGGTGGGTACTCGGCGGAAACAGGGATCGAACCAGGTACCTACCGAATGCGAGGCGGATGGAGTGTGCGATGTGAGTGCACGTTAAAGAAAGCCGAATACTGCAAATTATAATGAGCTCCCTCCCCCACACCCCCTTCCACAGTGGCCACCTCGCAGCCTGAGTCGCTTTGTGATATTGCACCTCATGAAACATGTCAAGAATTGGTTGAAACAACATCAGCAAAGATCATCGGATAAATTTCTGAAATCTGCAACTATTTGCCTGACGCAAGATCTTTGTTTTCGTCATTAAGGCAGGTTTAAAGAGCGATATTCCTCAATCTGATATGTCAAAATGCACGCACACAGCTACACTGGTGTGTTACTGCTGATAAAGAGGAGCGCCCATGCCTAGCCGTCAAAATATTTATGACCATCAGAATATGCTTCGCCAGGGCATGCGTTACGTATCCTTGAAAGAAAACTAACGTCTGAAATCAATATAACTTTAGCAGCTCAAACGGTGTAATCAGCGGACATAGCTTTCGGAAAATTAGGACATGGCTAAGAAACTAATAGATTTTATTGCAGTGTATTCTGGCCACCCTGCTTCACGTTTATTCGCTTTTATTCTGACAGTGTCTAGGTAACCACGCAAAAAATGCCCTAAAGCCAGCATTTGTTGCAGAATCCACGCTTTAGCTCATTTAAGTGTCGCACCTTGTGACTGCATAACAGCTTTAGTAACCCGAGTTGTATTGTGCTTGTTGACGCAGACTGGGAGGACTCGTCCATCGTGCGGCCTTTCCCCTTCCGCTCGGTGCTGTTGCTGTCACCGCGTGTTCCGTCGGATGAGCATTACAGCCGCTTCTCGGAGGACGTGCTGAGCTACGCCGGCACCCAGCCTCTCTGTATACCCATGCACACCGAGCTCAAGTTCAAGGCAAGCCTAACTCAAATGAGCCCACTGGTACTTCAGAGAAATCTGTTGGCAACAGTGGCGAGCATACATGACATCTGTAAGAAGCGCGGCAGCTTTCACTACTCTTCAGATTAGACATGTATACAAGGAACCTGATAGAAGAAGCCAGTACTGTGTCGGTGATTTGAAGGGTAAAATTGGCCATATGCATTTGTGAACAGAGCAGCAAAGGTTTTGTGCTCTGGCATTCATTACCACCTGTGCAGATCGAGCGGAGAGTCAAATACAGGTGCTTGACTATTCTGACTAAATCCTCAAAGACTTTTGTAATCAAGTTTCCTTGCCGAGTTCGTGGACTACATATTGGTTTTCGTCAAATTGATAGTTTTTCAATAAGAAGTCGGCGAAAAAAACAGGGTTTTTATAATAATTTTCGATATACGTTTTCTCAAACATTGATGTGAAAATGTGAGAAATTGGCAATACGTAACGTGGGAAATCACAGAAAATAATTTCTAGATTCAATTTCACTTTTGCGTAAGCCAAAAGGAAACTACAAGCGTCTCATGCACGCGGAACCCTTAATTCCTAAAAGGAAACAAAATAAAAGAGCGTTTTTCTTCTTTGAAAGTATCTTGCGGCAGGTTTATTACCCAAGCAGCGGCTGAGAGTCATTCTTTCATTCAAATAAAGGATTCATTCATTCATAATAAACGCGAAGCTACGGCCAGGCGATTCGCCTGCTGGGCTTTTTTTTGGCACAGATTGTATGTTGATTTGTGTTGCCTCCCCTTCTCAGGTGCCCATATATGCGGGTCTGACGTATGACGCCGTGATGCTGTGGGCCCGGGCGGCCACGCAAGTACTGCATGAGAACGGATCACTGGCCAACGGCACCGCCGTCGGACTCAAGATACGGGGGAGCCTCTACCGCAGTGAGTTACAATTACTGCACTCTCCGAACATGCCAGGCAAGCATATAAATAATAGACAGTTTTAGCTTACCGTGATCCGCGATCCGCTACTGGGATCCGCCACCGCGCGTCCCACTGCGCATGCCCAGACCCCCATCGACGCCGACAGATGGCGCCACATACTGGATGTCGGCACACAGACCTGCCGTGTCGGGACCAATCCGCTTGAGCGCCCCGCCCACGCGCGGTAGAGAGCCACGGTGGCGGATCGCGGATCACGGTAAGCTAAATCTCTCTAATGTGCAAGGGGCAGTCTGGCGTTTCACCTGTGTTTATCATCGGAAGGCGTCGATCGCGTCTTGTACCTTGTTATAAGGCCGTGCTTGAAAACTGAATTTCAAGAATATGCGTAAAAGAAAAGGTTAAAAAGTGCTCGGAGCCTTTCACAGGTGCAAAATTCTCGACGTATTATGTAGTAACATAAAAAAAAAACATTTACGCATTAGCTCGCATCTCTATTTTTGTACACATTGCTTTCCCACGCTCACATTTTTAAGATGTTTTCCTGCATTAAATATGCGTAAACGGTTTAATATATCCGGAAATTCGAGAAGCATGGCGACAAAAAGCCCTGTCCCCCTCCCCGTTCCTCCTCAAAGACAGATATTTTTTATCAAGGAACTTTATTGACAGAACCAAATAATATGTACAGACACTGTTTGAACAGATAGCTCAGAAGGCTAGTGGCCGGTCCAAATACAAATATTACTGTCAGTTTCAGCCTTAGAGGATGAAGGGTTGAAAGGAACAATAATGAGATAAGCACAAGATTACTGCTATAATTGCATACATCTGCAATAATACAAAAAAGGCCAAGTAAAATAAAACACGCACATAATTATGCGTATGAAATACAATCGATAAGCATAATAGTACTACCATGAAGAAAACATGAGAGTAAGAAGGAATATGGTTATAAAATACAATAAAGTGCAAGAGAAACATAAGATACTCCCAAAAAGTATTGCACACATGTAATAGCATGTGCGCAAAATAAATAGCAGTGTTAAGTATGTTTCAAACACTAGGTAACAAATGTGAATTTTGCTAAGCAAGATATTCAGGCAGGATTTGATTAGACTGGTAATACAGTTTACATGTCAATTTAACAATTATGGCAGCTTTTACCTCGATTGGCAATTCATTCCATATTTTAACACTGTTGAACTCCTATAGTCACTCACCATATATATTCATACATTTGGGGAGGTTAAAATTACCGTTAGATGCTTGCCGAATATTATGCGAAGGCTGAACAAATAGGCTTAATGGAAGGGGGGAGTTAGTGCTGATTATATTGTTGATCAGAAGCGAAACTTTGTAGTTGCGCAAGGTTAGGTACGATAGTACATTGTTGCCATCAAAATATTGCTGCTGGATTGATCAAAATTACTTGTAGTTATCGCAATCAATGCATGGTTTTGAAGGCGATGTAAAGGCGACAAATATGTCTTATATGTTAGACCCCAAGATTCACAGAAGAAACTTATATGTGAAAGGAAAAACGAGAAGTAGAGGAACGTAGTATATTGTAAGGAAAATAGTATTTCGCCTTATTGAGCGTGTGGTACCCAAAGGCTAATGTCTTGCATACAATGTTATTTTCTTTCTGGTGTAAATGGCAATCAAATATAACCCCTAAATATTTAAAAGAGGAAACTGGTGTTATTAACGAGTTACGCCATCAGGTTGTACCATTAAAGGCGAGGCTTAAGTGTCCACTATAATTTTAAACTATGGAAACAATGAGCAGATCAATAGGCAAGGATGAACTATAACACTATGGAGGCGATGCTTGATCAATCCTTAACAACTTGCCCTGAACTTTGGCTCTGATGTCGAAGGGCATATTTCCCTGCAATGTAAGATATTGAGCGTGTATTAATGCTATAGCAATAATGGTTCGTTCCGCCAAAAACGCGATGTTGGAATTGCAAACGAAAAAAAAAAACGCGAACATGCCGGATGCCAGGCACGAAAAATCGGGTCCTGGCAGCCGATGCGGCCGGACTCTAATTGGCAGTACGGCTGCCTGACGTCAGGTGGCCACTTGATATGGCTGATTTCGCAAGAACTTACAACACGTGCTTCTCGTTTCATGAGGGAGGGCGAGGAGAATTAACCCTATAGTACCATCACATTCTGAGTCAGACACGCTACTCCTGGACAATGCAGGCACGTTTGCACGACTTGGTTAAAAGCGGGGCTTTATATCTATGTGCGATGGTCATTGACATAATGTGGTGGTATTAGGTCAAGCCTCAGTGACATAATGACGCCTTGGCCAGCGTCACGACGCTTTAACCCGTCGTTTGCCGGCTCCTTAATTAAGTCATACATGCATATAACTGCATGCATATAACTGCATGATGAAGGGTATGTATGGGTATAGTAGACGCACAAATTAAGGGATTAGTAAATAGGTGAGTTTTAAAGTGCGAGTTCGTGAACGAGCCTCCGCAAAGTTAGCCGCACAAGGCCGTCGTTTGTGCTGTCGCTTCATACTCTCGAAGGCAGATTCTTGAGAGAAGAAACCCCGTGCCATTATCGCTATTGTGCTGGCAATGCTCTGGTCCTATTTAGGGCGGGAAATCCCAAATACCGTGGTAACAATATTCGGCCCGTAGTTCGTGCTGTCTTATTAAGTGTTCATCTCCTATTTTACTACAATGCCGTCCGTAACGTGTACGCGCTTTCAAGGTTAACTTTGACAGTCGGTCGCCACCCCGCCGGGATGGCGCAGTGGTTACGGCGCTCGACTACTGTTCCCAAGGACGCGGGATCGAATCCCGGCCTCGGCGGCCGCTTTTCGGTCGAGGCGAAAAGCAAGGCGCCCTAGTGCTGTGCGATGTCAGTGCACGTTAAAGAACCCCAGGAGGTCGAAATTTCCAGAGTCCTCCACTACGGTGTCTCTCGTAGCCTGATGGCTTTGGGACATTAAACCCCACAAACCAACCTACCAACCAGCCAGGACGTGTACTGGCATCATACTGAAACAGTTATAGAAAAAAGAAACGTTGCGACACTTAAGCTTCATTAGGTGTATGAAGCCATAGCATAGGCTACCAGCCCACATATAAAGCCTCTGTTTGTACAAGCCGTATGGACCTGCCTGCGTGGCCTATAGGGATAAAGGAAATACAAGGATCCTCCCATATTTTAAAGGAGAGGCCCGCGTTGGCAGATCATGCTAAACCTAAGGTCAGGAAACACTACGTCAAATCACTGTCTGGTCATGTCAGATGCCAGGTACCACCCGCTGGCGCTATGCTAGCGATGCTCACAACGCCGACGCCGCCGACGCCGGATATTTTTGCGACCGGGACGTTAACGTTATCGCTTCAATATTGCAATCTGTACAATGTAGTAGATAATAACAACATGGGCAGGGGGGGGGGGGGGGGGTGCAGGAATGTGCAAATCTTGATTGCCACACCGCTGAAATGAATGAGCGCTAACCTGAACAGAAAATGTTAAAAGGGAGTTGGCAATTGGAGCCAATCGACGCTATTTCTGCTTTCGGCGCCTGCATATTGCTGCATAATTTTCGACGCGGTTCGTTGCGGCTGTTTATTTTCTATGACTTGTGAAAGAGTTCTTGCCCTAAAATCTAGCTTACTTCCACACATGAAACGACTGTCTACACTAACTGTGGATGGGCGCTCTTCGAGCACCCGTCTTTCTTTACGAACTCGATTCTTATGAATGCAGGCGCCTTGGGCTTCGACATTCGAGTGGACGAGAACGGCGACGCCGAGGGAAACTACACGGTGCTGGGCTTCTCGCTGCCCGGCGACGACCACCTGACGCCCGTAGGACGCTTCACTATGGCCGAGAACGCCAGCTCGCTGCCGGTACACGCGCGATCATGCGCTGGTCGCCCCCGCAGAGCTCGTTATGTCGGCCCAGCAGCACCAAGGGCCCAAACGCGCCCCGCAGGCACAGCTACGCTTGCAGGAAACTATAACAACTAAATCTACCACGGGAACGTCAAAAAGCTGTTTTTATTTGTGTTGAAATATTAGCTAACTTTTATTCAGTCCTCCAACGTAAAGGTTCGCACCAAGGACCAACCATAAAGCATAGAGGTACAAATTCTACTGTGCCCACGAAGAGGCATAAAATTATTGCTTTAGTGTTGTCCTTAGCAGTGCCTTCTTCAGGGTCGTGGACATTGAGGGGTTGTTTCCGTTACATTAATACTACTCTGTCTTAGTGAAATCTCTTACCAATGCTGTTATATGTAAGTAGTTCCTTGCAGCACTCCCCAGCTGCTATGAGTGCAGAGGCGACTTCCTGTCCCGGCAGGATCTAGGGCCAGTATAAGAGAGCGTGAGGGACATACGTATAAGAGAGCGTGCAGCCATGAAATTAGGAGACGCCTGCTTCTGGGAAAGAGAGCAATGGTTAGCCCTGACCGCCTAGTAAAGAGCAGAGACATTAGTCTGCCAACCAAGATCCGTATAACTCGTGCGTTGGTCTTTCCAGTTGTGATGTATGGACGCGAGAGTTGGACTGTGAAAAAGGCTGACCGCCGAAGAATTGACGCGTTTGAATTGTGGTGCTGGCGAAGACTCTTGAGAGTCCCTTGGACTGCCAGAAGATCAAATCAGTCGATATTGTCGACCATAAACCCTGAATGCTCATTGGAGGGTCAAATTCTAAAGTTAAAGCTCAGCTACTTTGGTCATCTGATGAGAAGAGAGGAGTCGCTGGAAAAAGATTTGATGTTGGGAAAGGTTGAGGGTCGCCGGAGAAGGGGTAGGCAGCGAACGCGATGGTTAGATGGCATCCTCGAGGCACTGCAGATGAAGTTATGTGATGTTAGGAAGATAGTGAGAGACCGGAAAGCGTGGCGTGACATGGTCCATAAGGTCACAAAGAGTCGGACACGACTGAACTGAACTGAACTGAGGGACATAAGAACACAATGGCGGAAAGGTTAACTAGGACTTGTTTCTGAGTTAGTTGAGTCATGATCGAGTTTAATCAGTGCAAACATAATGTGGCCCTAAGCATATGGGAAAGCATGCTTTAGACGCGTTTTCGAAAACAGTCTTTAAAATCGGACCTTAACGTAAACTCGATAACACACGCTATTTCCTGAGTTTAGCGTTCACCACTCTTGCGTATTCTAAAATGAATGAATGAATGAATGAATGAATGAATGAATGAATGAATGAATGAATGAATGAATGAATGAATGAACCAGTCACTCAGTCAGTCAGTCAATCAATCAAGCTCTGCTTTATGGCATCGTGCGAACATGGCGGTATCCATTGAAGTAAGCCGTCTCGCTTCAGAGTCAACTCTACGTTATTATGCCATTTTTTGGTTTGTTCATTCGTCATATATGGCGGATTTGACGTTCATTTAACCTCCTCTAACCGATAACAAAGTGCATCATCGTCAAATTACATTTATTAACGCTGAAGCGGTGCTAGACTAGATTGTGTTCATCAACTGTACTCAAGTTTCGTAATCAAAATGTCTTACTGGATGTGGCGTCATCGCCTAGTGACTACATATCGAGTCATTGGAAATAATAGTAAAGCTTTATACCAATCGTCCACCCTGTAGGGTTTGTGAAATAAAAGCAATAACGACAGAAAAAGAAAGGAAGCGGTGGCCCTGTGGTGAAGTATCCACCACGCATTCGAGAGGTACTAGGTTCGGTCCCCGGTGCTGCCAGGTATGTACCTACCTGTTTTCAATGAGTGGAAAGTTTCTCTAGGCCTGCTGCTCGGCTCTTCGGCGTGTGGTGAAATGATAAGGGAAAGAGGCATGGTGGAGCAAGAATAGACAACTCCTGAGCTAGAGCTTTTTTCCGGAATAAAGAACAGGCCTGGCGCAATAGGGAGCAAAAATTTTAGGGACAGCCCCTCATCGCATTATGCCATAAAGGAGGGCTGAATATTGAATATTTTCTATGCAAGCGTTCAGTTCTGTATATATTTTCGTAATTTTAAACAGGTAATGAAACACTTTATATTTCCCATATTTTTTAGAAACTGAGGGTCGTTCAATAGGAGACGGTGCTTTTTTCGTTAATCAATAAAAATAAGAGACGATGCTTTTTTTAATTACAATCAAAGTTGTTCCTTTTTTTTTGCGGTTTCCGAACTCTGGCCGAATTTTATGCATTGTGGCGAAAATATCTAATGAACCAGAGTTCACATTTTGCCTGAAATTAAGAACATAAAGTGCATGATAAACAAAAAAAAAAAGGTTTATGAAGACCAGCTTAGTGTTTTGCGCCAGATGTCAGATTAAACATTCACCTTTTTGTAGCGCCTTGATACTGAAGCCATGTTTGCAATTTTTTTGTGAAGTAACCAGGACAACAAAGACTGTTGTTAACAGTTGTAAAAATAAACTTGTATTGAGCAAAAATTGAGCATGAAAAATTTTAGTTCACTACGGCGTATATTGAAACATTAATATTCATTCAATTCTGCCGAGAATTTTCCACACGAAATATAAAAGTTTTATTCGGAAAAAAAAAAAACAGTCATTTAACCTCGATTACAGTTCTTACCTGAACACGCGCTATTGTATCCCTCATCTCCGCAGCAGAAAAATGTTTAAGCTCGTTTCATAATACATGAAATAAAGAAGCCAACAGTCGGCGAGGCCACGGAAAGCATTGGGGATTGTACTTTGTCTTTCTTTTTTTTTTTACTTCGGTTCTCACATAAATTAGTAATGTAATCTGTTTAGGGGAAAAATAATCAAACGCAAAGTAGAAGGTAGAACAACGTGCCGATAGTGGGAACGGAACCCACGACCTCCGAATATCGCGTCTGGTGTTCTTCCAACTGAGCTACATCGCGGGTTCTCACATGCTTTCTGTTCATCCACAGTAAAAAGAGTAGCCTCAGAAGGCGTCTCGTACAGCTCTGCTCAGTAATAGCGTCTTCGGGGTCATTCGCCAGCCGTTCGATTTTCCGGCCACTTCTGAAGCATAGGTATCGCCCTGATATTGCAAATCGATTGTCACGCGTTCCAGTCCTAGTATTAACAGTACCCGACTCTACTGTATCTTTAGAGATATAGGAAGAATGTGGCTTAGGGCAAACTGTGCAGCCGGGGGAAAGTTTGCTTCGGAACCGATCAATAGCCGTATACCGTTGTGGGAACTTTTTATTACCTATCACCGATGAGAGGGATAGGTAATGGTCTGGAAATAAAGAAGGGTGCAGTTTCGCTAACTTTCTTAGCCCGCAGTTACGTTCACCTTTCAAAACAGTTGCTAACCAGATCATGTCCACGCAAGTTTTTTGCAACACTGTACAATATCGATGAGACAATTATTCTTTTTATAAAAGGTAACAGTTAAGCATCAGGCTGGATTTATCTTCCGGTAAGTTCCTTCTCATACTCCCGCCTTGCAGCTTCATTGCCTCAAGGTGTCTAAACTTCGGGCGTATCGTAAACTTCAGGCTTGCTGTTATTTTTTACTTATCTAATGGCAGATTGCAGCACAAATAATCGGGCCAAGAAAACTTACTTTCTTGCGTCTCTTTGCGATGTAAACCAGCCAATAAAATATTATGCTGAGTATGCCATGGGTAAAATCAAGAAATGCCTTATTGAAATAATTTTATTGTTACTTGGGCAGGAAGACTGCGTGCTAAACCTTAATATGACGCCAAGATGTCATTTTGACGCGGGCATGTTTCGCTATTCCAAAAGCATGAAAAAAAAAATTCTCGCATTGTTGCATAGCATGCTGCCAATACTGTACTTTATTGTTATTTAAAAGCATCGTTTCTTTAGTTGTGCCAACCCGCCGTGGACTCCTTACAATACATGAAAAAATTGTGAAATTTGGCGTAAAGCGCCCATTTTCACATTATTTGCAAGAAACCATGCAGCCCTAAAATAGAAGCCTTGCTATATTTATTATCGATGCATTGTACAAGATGCTCGCTTCCGTAAATAAATATACAAAATTCTGGTTGGTTGGTTTTTGGATTTTAATGTCCCAAAGCGACTCAGACTATGAGAGAGGCTGTAGTAGAGTGCTCCGGAAAAGTCGTTCACCTGGGTTCTTTAACATTCTCGAAGATAAACATAAAGTTCTTGACATGACCTGAGAGCTTTGGCGTCAATAAAAGTTCGACTATAATATTCCTTCCGCTTATAGGCCTTCAGTACTATCGCTAATTTCTGCATTATAAAAGGCAACACGGACACCTAAAACCAGTAGAAATTCGATGATGGTAATTTCCCATCCTACGTATTGGGATGGCACAATTATATTTGCGGACATTAACGGAGTATATTTCGCTGTACGCTGCGTATAGAGCAGGGTAACAAGCAAAAAAAAAAAAAAAAAGATAGATTTGAGCTAGCACTATCCAAGCTTGCCAGCTCTTCAACAAAAAAACGTAATAAGTGCAGATATTAGAGTCGCACAGCGTCCGCCTACCCATTTAAGGAAATCTCCTGAAGTCCGCGGAACGTTTCCCGTTTGAATAAGTTTCCAGAAAGTCTACAGATCTCTTATAATTACAAAAAATCTCTTCAGAAAGCTTGAGGGCACTTTTTATCTCTAAGGAAATTATCAAGGTTCGCTAGCTAAATAGTTTTATGAGCACAACCCTGATTTCAGCTTTTCATGCTTATGTTTCCCTGAAAACGCTTTCTTTTTTTACTGCTGCCAAAAT
This sequence comes from Amblyomma maculatum, assembly GCA_023969395.1. Taxonomy (NCBI): domain Eukaryota; kingdom Metazoa; phylum Arthropoda; class Arachnida; order Ixodida; family Ixodidae; genus Amblyomma; species Amblyomma maculatum. The sequence continues at coordinate 1,962,030 of JAJIZL010000157.1, forward strand.
GACTAAAATTTCAATACTCCATGTTGCTAACTTATAGCCAGTGAATTCCGTTCTTTTCTCTAGATTCCTAAGAGTCCTGTACGCGTCGTAACATTACGCGAAAGTACAAAGAAATGAGTGATCAAGGTTCAGGCTGGACTTAATCACTGTGGCACACTATGAAATGTTCTACTTAACCGAGTTCTTCCAAAACCTGCCCTTGAACATTCCTTCAAAATGCGCAGGTGTTCCGACCAGAGAAGCCTATCGCCTGGCTGCGTGGTGCACCACCCGTCGGAGAGCCCAAGTGCGGGTTCAAAAACGACAAATGTTCATCGAAGCAAGGTTCGCTCAAGTTTATGCTGCCGCACGTTGCACGCAGAGCTCGTACCCTCACGCTGGTGTTTTGGTGTTGTTTTATGGTTGCAGGCATTTGGTTCGATTTGGTTTGTGGAGTTGAACGTCCCAAAGCTACTCAGGCTAGGAGAGACGCCGTGGTGGAGGACTCCGGAAATTTCGACCACCTGGGGTTCTTTAACGTGCACTAACATAGCACAGTACACGGGCGCCTTGCTTTTCGCCTCCACCGAAAAGCAGTCGCCGAAGCTGGAATTCGATCCCGTATCCTTGAGAACGGTAGTCGAGCGCCGTAACCACTGCGCCGCTCCGGCGGGCATTGCAGGCATTTCAGTAATCAACATTTTTTCGGTAAATCAGCCCTAACTGCGTACTCGTGTGGGTCGTGGAAGGTTGCACAAAGTAAGATAGCTGTGAAATCGCTGGGCACCGCTTAGCCGCACAACTCAACACTGAGCGTCGTCTTCGTCCACACACCTAGACACTTCTTTCTTCACTTGCTGAATGCCAGCATGGTACACCACATAACAATATACTTGCGTTGCTCCTATGAATCAGAGTGATTATTAATTTAATTGCATTAAAAAAATCTCAGCCATCATTGACACCAGACACTTTCTAGAATGCTAGTCACTAAATTACTGATTAGCGAACAGTTACTAGAAGGCATCTGCGTCGGTAGTTCATTTCTAAATCGTTCAATATCGAGCTCCTGGAATGGAGGCAAAACAATCGGAGCTCGTTGATGCATGTCGCTCGAAGCGAGCGCTCTTAGGACTGGGCCTTATTTACGGTATGGATTTTTGGAGATGTATTTGTCGAAAAAAAGTGGGTTTCTCAAGGTTTTGTCGTAAAATTCTCTCGCTTGCTGGGTGGAGGAAAGGGCGCTTATTTGCTATGCTTAATTCTTAAATGCGCTCCTTAAATTAGACAAAGGTAGGGAGAGGGGTTTCAAGCGGGATAAGTGTGGATTCATTTTCGTCATGAGAGACATAGTAGAGAGATTTAGCACACCGTGATCCGCGATCCGCTACCGTGATCCGCCACCGCGCGTTCCAATGCGCATGCCCAGATCACTTTGACGCTGATAGATGGCGCCGCATACTGGATGTCGGCACATAGACTTGCCGAGTCGGAACCAATCAGCTTGTGCGCCCCGCCCACGATTGGTAGAGGGTCACGGAGGCGGATCGCGGATCACGGTATGCTAAATCTCTCTAATATATACTTATCCTTTGATAACATCCCTGCTTTTCCTTGAGCAACTATTAAATCGCTTAATTTTGTTAGTTTGCAAAACAGCCCCTATTTATTGCTCCCTAAGAAATTCTGGTAATAATTTGTTTTTGTTTTTTTCGATAATGGTGTCGACGATGTGTTTCATATGTCCTACTGTTATTTCTTGATATGAACAGCGCGCGCAACGTTGTTTACTTCACTTTCTTCTTTTTATTTTGTTTCAGACTGGCGAGTGCTAGTGATCTGCATCACATGCGCCTGCGTAGTGCTGGTGCTTGGTGTGTTTGCTTTCAGGTACGTTGAGTTAGAAATGTTTTGATGTTTACGATTTACCGTCTACATTGTTACAGCAGCTTCAATTGAAGTACCATGCGTCTTCTAGATCTAATGCCGCGTGTTAATGTAAATCATCAATGCTCTGGCATGACTGGAATTCATCTTACTAATAACAGCTTATCCATTATGAGAATCTATACGAATGGTTTTTCAAGAACGCCGTTAACTACTGCATGTGGCTTTCGAACCCCGGTGTAACGCTTGGCTCAAGCGAGCACTTAATGAAAACGTACATGGTGGTTGTTGGTGATAGATAATGTGCGCAGCATTCGTCGAGCCTACTAAAGTCTACTCTCCGGAAACTTTATTTTCTTATTGTCTACTAAGCGATTTTGAGGGAGGTGGCAAAAAGAAAACATAAATGATTTACGAGACAATTTAGTTCTAACTTCATAAATATGCGATACTTGCAAACATAGCTTAAAACAATGTAAGTACGTGTCTGTCGGTAAGCAATTATACGTATAATGGCCATGAAAAGAACTTGTGCGAGAAGAAAATCCTCCGCTAAATGAAAAGATGTTCAAGGGCTGTCTGCAAATTTTTGCTACGTGACGGCGAAAAGTGAGACATAACGGAATGCCCGTTTAGTTTTCAACCTTCATTAGCTGACGGTCTTAGAATTGACTTGCAGGGGGAAGTCTTTCTTTATTGTTTTCTTAAATCTGTCCGAGATTACAATTGTTTATCTTCTCGCGGTGCGTATGTGCCATCAAACGATGACTTTTGCAATGCATAGAATTAAATTGTCACGTGAAACTTAACGTACGAAGGCCCCTGCTATATACATACGGAGTAATGCAGGCGTCACCAATAAACATTAAACCTTCGTCATAAGTTCCTGCCGTGGCTACGGCTTTTAAGAAAACAGGTTCTTGCAGGCACTACCACTACGAGTACAAGCTGGCACGGCTCTTGTGGAAGGTCGACATGGAAGAGGTCATGGTTCTGCGCACGAACTCCGAGCTCAGCCTGCAGAACGGCAACGTGAGTAGTGAAAGCTTGGCACGGAAGTTTTCAAAAGCGTAATAGTAGGGAATTTCAAGGAAAAAAAAAAGAAGCTTAGGGGCGGTAGAAAGTTAGGTGGATCATCATCATCATCATCAGCGTGACTATACCCACTGCAGTGCGAAAGCCTCTCCCATAATTCTCCACTCAACCCGGTTCTGTGCCAGCTGCATCCACTTGACCCCTGCGAACTTCTTTATCTCATCCGCTAACCTAACTTTCTGCCGCCCCCTGCTACGCTTTCCTTCCCTTGGAATTCAGTTCGTTACCCTAAGCGACCATCACTTATCCTCTCTTGGGGGTGGATGAGGTTAAAAAGTTTGCAGGGGTAAAATGGATGCAGCTAGCACAGGACCGGGTTAATTGGAGCAGTAAAAGAGGCCTTAGCCTTGCAGTGGGTATAGTCCAGGTGATGAGGATGATGATGATGATAAATCGTAAGGGAATGGCAGATGCAAGCAGCCAGTGGATTGTGAGTCGACCCTAGCTCTGTTGTAACAGATTAAGTGCAAAGCGTCTTCATCACATTAGCTTCTCCTCCCATAATAGACTGCGTAAGCAAAACGTTATGGCTGTAACTAAAAATTTCCCCACACAGCTACCCCAAAAATGGGCGGAACAAATCAAGAAGCTGATTCAAGGATATGCATCTTGTGAAAATATTGAACTTTTTATAAATGAATTAAAGCATTCACGGTGTAACAACAGCGCAGAGAAAATGACCCACCCCAAATACTCAGAGAGTGCAGTTTTTGTTAGGCCAGCATGAGGTGATAATATACGCTACAATGGCGGGCGCAATGACCGCAGCAGATGGCGGAAAAGAGATATTAGGAATCTACTGTTAATTGCTTTTTACATATCTTGTAATTTGACTACTTACAACCCGCATTTTGTTTCTACATATCTCGCATACTCAAAGCTAAGATTGGTTGGTTGGTTGGTTTGTGGGGTTTACCGTCCCAAAGCGACTTAGGCTATGAGAGACGCCGTAGTGGAGGACTCCGGAAATTTCGACCACCTGGGGTTCTTTAACGTGCACTGACATCGCACAGCACACGGGCACCTTGCTTTTCGCCTCCATCGAAAAGCGGCCGCCGAGGCCGGGATTCGATCCCGCGTCCTTGGGAACAGTAGTCGAGCGCCGTAACCACTGCGCCAACCCGGCGGGGACAGAGCTAAGATTGAGTATAACGATCAGTTATCAGTAAATTTATAATATTAGATCTCCGTTGGAAACCTTGGAAGAAGGAATCATTCCGAAGTCTTCCCCTCTAAAGAAGTGTACAATTCATAAGGGCCACCATGCATATGTTGACTACGGACCACTGAATAACTTACTGTCATCATGGAACACACCTCCTTTTGTCCGGCAGTTTGAACGACGTGCTTGTTTTCGTTCGGGCAGCGTCTGGTAAAATATTTGGCACATTTTAGTTTCTTGCCGTCTTTCCGTTCTTTTATGACGAGAAAGTTTTCCATTTGTAACTGAAGTTTCCTTTCAGCTTTATTTTGACATCATTAGTGGTGATTACATGCACTGAACTGCGAAAAATACAAAAAAGGGATTTCAAATATGAAGGAAGTGGACGTATTCTTTTATTGCCAGTTCACATGAAATATTGGGAAGCACAGAATCCGTATCAAGATTTGGCCAAGAACGCTTTTTGAAACCCTATACCAAAAACTTGATTCTCTCACAGTGAAGCGAGAACAATTTTACTGCCCTAATCCACCTGCTGGCGCGTTTATTTGTGAGGTATGTTCTGGTTATATGAGGCGATAGCTTGAATGCAACGCGGTACATTTCGAGTGAACGCTTTTGTTTTAGCAGAACAGGGTACTCTTCAAAGAAGTGACGAGAAATATTCTGAACACGGAACTACGCAGTGTATTTCATACCACGCACACTAAGCGTCTGAAACGCCTGATCGCTACACAGGTAAAAGAACCTGTTCTGAGGATGTTTCCGGGGCTTGTACAGCCGTACATCATCAGGTATTGGTTACGATATGTTGGTTTCGGGCAATTTTAAGATTTTCTGCCGATATTCTTTTTACCTGTGTTTATATCTGATTATTGTTTTTACTACCTATTTATATATTTACTGCTTCACTCTTGTGCTGTACTCATTGATTATTTTTACTGGGTCGTTGGCATATTGCCACCTTTTAACGTGTTACCAATTCATCTCACTACCCTCTGAACAGCATCGTTACCATAATTGTTCCTCTATCTGCGTCCACTATGGAACAATGACATCACATATATCGCCCCACTTCACCCTATCTTGTGTGAGTAATAGCGGTCCCCAATTTATCTCTACTTCCTTCAGTCTTAGCCACTCACCTGATAATCTACTACATTTTATTAGATTGCCCTGTTTACGAATATTTAACTACCTTATTCTCACGTTCCGAACGCTTTTAATGCTGTGCGAATTCCTTCATGAATATTCTAAACAAATGGAGGAACAAACCACGAGTGTTGCCTTGTTCAAAAACACCACCTTTTCCAACGATGGGCACCAGGGAGGCCTTTTGGAGACCACGCGTCTGGGCTTCGCCTTCCCGGACGAGCAGCACCTGCTTAAGCTGCGCCGCCGACTGCAGAGTGCCGCTCACTGGGGCTGGGCGGCCAACACGCAGGCTGCGCCGGACGCCGACTCGGCGCCTACAGCCACCCGCCGAGGCCGCATAGGCTTTTACAAGGGCAACGTGGTGCACATCAAACATGTGTACAAAAAGAGCGTCGACCTGACGCGCAGCATCCGCAAGGAGCTCATACAGGTGCGAGCTTATGGACACTTAGTGTTCACATTGTTGCAAGTAGAGGATGGTACTTTTCCTTCTGTTGAAACCAATTTGAGATGCCTGATCTAGAAGAATGTAATTTCAAGTACACTACTTGTTTGATTGTCCAATCGTCTTTTTTTTATTTTTGCAGGAACTAGCCTGGGTAGGGGGGGGGGGGGATGAGGCATCTAGAAGGTATTATTGAGGATGCTGAGCAAAATGAACAAAGCTCCAAGCAAAGCGTCAGTCCGTTAGCCTAAGTTTCGACCAGAAGACTGGTGTTGAAATGGCCAGCGTAATTAGGACCCCTTTGAACCCTTGTTCCTTTCGTTTCATCTTGCAAGTGTTATTGTTTGTTGCATTGGTGAAGCATGGCTTGAACCTAGTAACACAGCGAAAGCTTTGAGTGCTACAGCGACAGCATCTATCACCGCCTTTTTCGTCCGAAGCTTCTTTTTTCATAATTCTTCTTCAAAGTTAGCTTTTCAGGAAAGAAAGGTACCTTATACGTTAAGGAGGACACCATGGATTGGTAGATACCTACACCTAGCTAGGTCAAGGTGCTGTTTTCATACCTTTACGAGAGTTTGCTTTTACTACTTTTATTTGCCGGTTTCTTTTAAATTGCTCCGTCGCGGTCAGATTCAAGATGGCGGCAAAATCACATGGTCATAGCTACAGCGTTGGAAATAATTTCTTAGCTACCAGGTCACCACCCAAACAATACAGTCCATTACCTGTTCCATCAGAGGTGACGTGATCTTAGAACAGCCGCTGTAACTTAAATGACGGCTCTATAGAGGATGTCAACTTGAGCAATCGAGTCTGTACATAGCACTAAGGCTTACAAACGCTGATTTCGATTCGAGAGCCAGGGACACCTTTTTGTCGCTAGACAAGGGACGCGCTGGAGTAGTAACGCACTGCGTAGCGGTCATGAAATAACGCGAAGGCACAAATATTGGCGCCCAACTTCTTCCTTTATCAGTTTGCCCTGCCGCAAACTGTGACCATGGCAAAAAAAGGTAATGTAGCTAAGATCGAAATATATTGAGCAGAGTGCCACAATGGACAGTTTCTTTTTCAGTAGAAACATTATGAGGATATATATATCATATATATCCTTATATATCGTGGGTTCAACTCGCACCTACAGCGCGTTGTTTTTCCTCCCGTTTTGCATTTAGTATCTTTCTCCCTAAAATCATCACTACTAATTCTGATAAATATCAATTACAAAATAATAAAAAAATATCCCCTATGTTTACCTTGGACAAGTAACCTATTGGCTCATTTATTTATATATCTTTTGATGACTAATGAAGCGGTTAAGGGGAACGCCTAGATATATAGCAAGACAAATGTAGGTTCCTAGCGTCGCATGAGATATACATGATGGATTAGCTTCATTGATAATTCCAGGGAATGTGCCCTTGTGTCTCGCGTACCGGGACATACTCGTCTGCTACGCAAAGTCACAGGCATAAGATGCGGCTTGCTCGGGAGGGCATTAAACAGGCTACAATATTATTTTGGTTTCACATGGTATATTACCTGTTTAAATGCAAATTTTCTTCAATATTGCAGCGTACTTATTCCACAGGAAAAGCGGCAGCAACGAGGGCTACGAAGTGCAGAGGGCCAAAACTACAAGAAAAGATTTTGCTTTGTTTGAGACATCTTGCTTCCTTCAGTGCTCTGTCATTAGCGGCAAAACTTTAGATTTCAGTAAAGTGTGGATTTTCAAGTTTTCCTTCTGATTTAAACTTAACGTTACAGGTATTTTCGTTTTGCAAGTTCTATCTTGAAGGTATGTAACGTAACGATGTCAAAAGAAGAGAAAAAACAGCATGATATTATATCCGCTCTCACTTCGCACAGGTTCGCGAAATGAGGCACGAAAACATCACGCCGTTCATCGGAGCCTGCGTGGATCCACCCAACATCTGTATCCTTACCCTCTTCTGTGCAAGAGGAAGTCTCGAGGTGGGACTACATCTTCGTGTTCACAGTAACCATCTTCCCACGACAAGCTTTGAAAGAATAGGTTCTTTTCGGGTTCCAGCAGTTTATTCTACGAGGCTGCTCAGTTATAAACTATACGCAAAATATTTGCAAAAAAAGCAATGACATTAATATAGCTTTGCAGAAGCTTCGCTCCTTTTCAGATAGACATAAATCTTCCTTGTCGCCAAAATAGAAAGAAGGAAACGGAGGAGATTCTGCCGTTAAAGGGTCTCCGTAAACTAGTACGAAAACTCTTGTTAGTGGAATTGAAGACATGACTTCCACATGCATGCATATACATTACAAGCATATGCCTAAATATTTTAAGGAACAAATGTCAGCATCGTCAACTGTCTCGACAGCGCAGCGCGTGCCCTCGATTCTTTTCCTGTTCCATGAAGCAACTGTTGTAAAAATAAAATAAAAACAGCGCGCCCTTCAAAACCTCCTTACTGCATAATTTGACGCAGGGATATATTGAGCTGGGTAACGGAGATTTAGGATCATTGTTTGCGGCATTGTGCGTGCCTTGTGTGAAATGTTTAGCTACAGGGATGAGGTTTTTATCTGGGTAAAAAAAGAATTTTAACAAAACTTGATTTATTGTTGCCGCTGTAATATAAGTTTCATAAACAGTTTTCGTGGTTTTCCAGCAAGCGCGCAACGAGAAAAATGCAGCTTCTCTTACTCATGAAACGGTCCATCATTGGAGAGTCACAAAAGAAAATACGCAAGGGCACAATTTCCAGTACGTGCTGCGCCTCGTTATGAAGCCGAATATTGTGCGTGGGCCTGAGCATCAAATAGTATATTCTTGTAACATTATTCGGTGGCGTCCGGAGACGTTTTCTAAAAGCAGAACCCTTTTGTTTGTGTAAGAAGCAAGCTATGCTTAATACGTACACTAATTTGAATGTGGTTCGTGCTGTGAACCTCCAGTCCGTTAAATATCTAGGCACGCAGACGCATGCGTACGATCATAGTGACCCTCAGGCACCGTTATTTATTTATTACATCAGTATATCAGAATGACTGCAAATAAATCAAGAATGCTTTTCAGTCATCAAAAAGTACAACTTTGAAGCAAGTGTGCGGCAAATTCTAACCGTTACGGACGAGCCAGTATTTTAAATGTCATGTCTCATTAAGCCGAATCCTAGGCCTCGAATGGATATGAAGAAGCTACGATATTATTACCAGAAATATTGTCTCAAGATAGATGCATTTAATTATTCTTCAGAAAAAAAGCTAAATTTATTTAGCCTTACTTTTAATAAAAATATTATCTGCCGAAAATTAACACTACTTTCTATTCGCTCTGCTGCATTTCGCATCGCTATTTAATACACCCGGGTCTGCTTCCAAATTGTGCCCAGGGAAAGGTGGAACGTTATTACTTAAAACGCAATGGACAGCGCGGAATAGTCACCAATGCGACAGAACTCCTGAAACGACTCTAAACGTCACACTTGTCCAAAATTCGGAGGAAAATCCTCAGCTGGTGCCGAATGATAGCACGAGAATAATTTCTCTTTACCAACCACTCAAGCACATCCATTTGTCGGTCGCCCTCGTTACCTAGGTAGGTTGGGCGACTGCCCCGTACAGATGTGGTCCCAATTTTGAAACCCGGACCTGGTCGACTTTTTCAACTATGAAATTTACATAAATGCTGTAAAGTTTTCCTTACTAGCTGTTCGCTCGTCTTGGGAGGATGGTAAAAATTTCTTTTCAACATTAGTGAAGATGGAAGCTTGGAGAGCCAGTTTCGAAAGTTTCCCTATTGCAGAGGCGACACGGATGAATAGTCACAGTAGTAAAGACTAAAGCAAACCTGACTCGTTTGAAGATCGGGTAAATGTTCTACCACACTAAATACTGGCCGCGCAATGTAATAAGGTCTATTTGCAGTCCGTTATGTAACTTTACAGAGACTTTCAATAGTTAAAAAAGAGACGCAAGTTCAATTTATTTGCAAATAAAAGCAGGGGATAGCTGTACCTGTACTACAACAATTTTGTTGTTGCACCTCGATAGAATGGCAGTCCAGCAGTTCGAGTTGTATGCATGACCTCCTCATGTATTGGTGAGGCAGTTAACTTATAATTTTCATTGCATTTAAGAACAAAAATTTAACATCACATAGCACTTGGGCGAACTCGCGGTGGAAACGCATATGCTTTTCTCTTCTTCATGAATAACAGTGTAGAAGCACTCCTTTCTTGGGTTTCATTTTTCAGCTCAATCCTGCCAGTGTTTTCGAATTGACGGTTTCCAGTACGTTCATATTCTGGGGGACATTTTATATACAGACTCGCTCTTGTGTCTACTTGTTTCTGCGGTATAATAGTATGGTTCGTTCAGGCGTGTTGGCAAGTACTAACGTTTTCCCTGAAAAGAAGTGGGGGTGTAAGTAACGGATACGAAACGCCAGTATGGCTTACTTTGCTAAAGCTGCTTATGGACGTTTTTCTTGTGCTTTTTCTGCTCCGAACTCGACAAGATATAATGATATAACCTGCGCCCGACATCTGTTTCTCTGTTAAATGTTTCTCTTGTGCCTTACAGGACGTGCTAAAGAACGAAGACCTGGATTTGGACAGCATGTTTGTCTCTTCCCTGGTGGCCGATCTTATCAAGGTTTACACCCTTTTTTAACTTATCAAGGTTTAGACTCCTTTTACCAGTAGAAATTGCGTGGCCCCATTACTAACAATGTGCGATTATAGTCCTGATGACAAGAGATGTCTACGCCCTGAGATACTAATTAGATACACATTTCGTGGTGGGACCGCCACACATTCATAGCTGGTTCCTTTTCGAGACAATGTATAACTTTTGTGTTGAAACTTTGTTCCTAAAAGGCAATAATGAAACTATTTGCCAATTAGTCTTTACTAATTTAATTTTTTTGTCGAATGAAAAATATAATGTATACTAAACCAGGCGAACCTTATATTCTGTTATTATATTACTCTGGCATCCATCGACTTTTTCTAAATTTTGGTTATATCTGTCTGGGACGCCTGGTGCTTATATATATTAAGAGCGAGAGAGATTATTTTAAATTTTAGACGGGCATTCTAATTTTCCGTGGAGTGTTCACTGTGTCTGGTGGTCTAGTGCATACAATTCATGTAGACGTAACCTTGCTTTATATATGCGTTAATGCAAGTAAATTGATAATAATTATGCGACGGTAGACTAATAGATAGCTCTTAGGCAACACTGCCTAGTTGTTTTCTGTGCGGGAAAGTTATTGCGTTCTACAGAAACTGGTTATGAGATCACCCATATGTATCCAGTTAACGCACGCATTAAATGCAGAGAGGTTGGGTAATTTTCGTTAGGTGCCTGTCTCCAAGTTATTAGTTAGATGACATAAACTATAACAAATCGACTTTATGTTATTTACTGAGTGCTAAATTTTTATATCCAGAGATGGCCCGTGGCCCTAAATGAGGCAACATAATATTTGGAATAATATAAGTACATCGAAGTGGGAAACTGAGCAGGGCACCTAAATTCCGCTTCGTTCCCTGCAAAGGATGCCGGTCAGTTTTCCCTTGTGTAGATGTGCAGATGTGAAGAACACATTTCTAGCATGAACGCGGTTTCGCGCTCCGTAGCTACTCTCGGAGAAGTTGGCTGTAGTAAGCAAACTAATTGGACTAGCCAATTCTGGTATGACATTATGGACTCATTGGTGCCGGGCATGTTACTAGTGAGAGAGAACTTGGGCAGCGCGGGCCAAATGTTGACCTTGCCGAACAAGGTGGCCTGAGAAAATTAATTATCTCTTTTTTTGTTCACCTCCAGATGGCGGCACCATACAGCCTAGTAACAAGCGCAGATTGATATCACTTGTACCAAGAAGCGTCTTCAAAATTCATTATGTGATTGTCGCTAGAAACGAAAGTTAGCTTTGCAAAGCACCTTGTAGAAAAGCGAGAAAGAAATTGTGGCCTGTAGAAGAATTCACGCGACCATACACATTTGCTTGAATAATCAAAAGGTGGTACTACAGCATCGCTTTTATGTTTTTGTTTACTATAGAAGCAATACTCTTAAAAAGACATGGATATGAGATTCAGGGAAGAACCAGTATATAGTTCTTGTCTGACTCACTACTAGCCTTAGAAAAGGGATTCCTTGTAGCTGGGCTTTGTGTTGACAAGAACGCTATTGTGTAGTTATACTTTTGGAGACGAACGACTCTGAAGATGTATAACGTCGACACCTGCTTAACTAAGAAAAAAAATAAAATATGCGGCGGAAGCAGTTACCACGGCCTTAGACACAGCATTGGCGCATTAGGTGCTGAAAGCGCGCTACTGTGCATTAGGAGTACCGTAAAAGGCTTATAATGTATTCTCTAAGTTCAGAGAAACATGTCTGCGCGAATGGAATAGAGGGTAGGCTCTTTGAGCAACACTGAATATCAAATGAAAATTCCTATGTACTTGTTTGCACTACGGCATAACCGACAAAACCTGTAATACGCGAAGTAAGCTAACGTCTGACTTACGTGGGCGTTGGTGTTTCATTTGGGATGCCCATCAATGATACTCCTCACAGTCTCTACCTCAGTGTAGATAACCGGTGCCATCCTCTTTACGTACGTTATTATATTTAATGCATGAACTTCCCAAACTACCTATTGCTTAGCTAGAAAGACTTCCCAACATTCACAGAATATTTATGCTGCCCAAACAGTTGAATTTATTTGCTATTTTTTTAATTGCGGTATGCACAATATTTAACACCTTTATATGGTTCTCATGAATGCAACGAAACCAGTAAACAATCCGTGAAATAATAAAAAGAATCCTTCCCAAGAGCACAGCGTTCGAAGTTCTTGACGTGCGTGTACAACTAATATTTTTTATACTTCCTGCTCCGCTTGTGCACTCTTTGGCGCAGCGCTAAAGTAATATTAAGCCACTGTTTTAGAGTCTGTGACATTCATCTATCTTTAAGGCAAGTGGTATGCTTCAGATAAAGTCGGATGCACGTGTCGATGTAAGGAGTGTCGTAGGTTTCTTGCAAAACTAGCGAATTAGTTTGACGCGCTCTGCATACGCAGTAATCGTGAATTATATTTAGAAGATCATGTGAAGCTTTAGACTCAATTGTAAGAAGGTTAATGTAGTGGTCAATAAGCTCCTATACCTAAAGCTTTTACTCACAGGTTGAAATCCTCTCGGCGTGGGGAGAAAAGGGCTGCAACGAATTAATCATGTAAATATTTTCTTTCCTCAGAGGAGATACGGTGCTCTTTTATGGCTCGGCAAGAATCGCGAGAAGTCCTATTTTTTCCTTTCTTTTAAAAGCCTCAGAATAGAATGCTCTTTTTTATCGTGCAGTTAATATTGTTCTATCGCTGCCGGGAACTCGTCTTCTAAGCTTCGTTTAAGCTTGAGTAAAAATGACCGCTTCTAGAATCTATTTTATTTTCGCGGTGAAATCTGAACGACGCTGAAATAAAGACGGGGAAAAAACATTAGTTGTGGTTTAACTCTGGTTAACTCTAGTTGAATAGCGGAAGCAACGGCGGAAGCTTCTTTTCCCTGCTACATTATTTCCCTATCACGCCCTATCAGTGTAAGGCGCTACATTACTAGGGACACTTAAGCTCATCATTTAAGGGTATGACGCGAGAGCGTAATAATGCGTAATAACATATAAAGCGTAATAACATATAAATGCGAAGGGTTCAATGCTGCTGAACCGAATGTGGAGCCAAAGCATTATCTGCCGGTTACCGAGCGTTGTTCTTGTTTTTCTTCTCCTCCTCCTCCTTCTCCTTCTTCTTCCCCTCCTCCTCCTTCTCCTCCTCATCTTCCTCCTGCTTCTTCTTCTCCGTCTTCTTCGCGGCTGCTCAAGGTCAAACGTGGCTCTTCCCGGGACGACGCGATGCGCTGAAACCTGGCGCAGTATTGTCGTCGCAATAAAACACCGTCTGTTTAGTTGTGCAGTGCAACAGAAATTCTTGCAGACAAATAATAAGATTGCCACTGACTTTTACAGCGTAAACAAATCCAATAGCTTAGATAAGAGAAAAAGAGTTCTTATGCTTTAAAAAAAGAATGCATTCACCACATTTCGTTGATGGGAGATTTTCAACACGTATGTGTCTGACATTTACGGACTAGGATAACTGTAACACTGCCGATACTTAAGGTAAAATTTTCTATCGTCGCAACGGATATTATCATACTGCTTTCAGGCGCAACCTTTTTTTGCGCAATTCAAACTGGATGTTAGCATAGAATTTATGTAGCCTGCTAAGTTCTGCCCGGTGAGCTTTTGTAGCGATAAAAGTCTAACTCCCAATACTTTGAGAAACTATGTCACAAGAGGAGAACGACTGAGATCGTTTGGCATTTTAGGACATACTGGGTCGTGATTTTCGACTGAGAAGTGAATTACACACGAGTGTTTATTTCTGTTACGGTGTACTTGTCCTAGGAGGCGCGTGCGTCGTAAGCTTCCTTCTGAAATCATCTGCCTAGTAGACTTCCTGGACAATGTATCTTGTTGTCATGAAACGATGTTTCTTCCTTTTCTTAAAGATTTGGCTTAGCGCTTCACGCGAAATTCCTGTCTTAAAACCCATAATGAGGTGACGAAGCGAGGATCATAGTTTTATTCGAGAGACGGTGCCTTGGTCTGCAGGGTATGATCTACATCCACGACAGCGAAGTGGTGTCTCACGGAAACCTGCGCTCCTCAAACTGCCTGGTCGACTCGCGGTGGGTGCTGCAGATCTCTGACTTCGGCCTGCACGAGTTCCGAGCCGCGCAGACCTGTGTGCCGCAAGCGGTCTCCGAGAACGCCTACCGAGGTCAGTCAACATGCACACGATGAGTGGCAAATTTCGTACTTAATGCATGGCAGAGCCTGGACTTAGTTGCTACTGCACTTCTGTATAAAAAAACTAAAAACCAAAGGATGAGGGCGGGAGACAATGCAGTCGTGTCCTCGCCTCCTCTATAACGGCTAACGGCCTTGAGGGTAAAATAAAAATAAATAAATACACTGTCGGTTAGTTGTAGCTGACAACAACCTCAACTGCTTCTTATCTCTGCGTTACTCTGCTTAGGTTCCTTTATGACACTTTTATTTTTGACGCTGCCTGCTCATTCCTGATTTGCATTGCTAGAGGAAAACGCTACTATGGAACCGGCGGTGCGGCCATTGCATACTTTCCCTCGACAGATGCGAGATCGCTATGGTACTTTCTCAAAGCACACTTACGAAGCCCGATACACGTGGTGGGTCAGAAAAAATCAAGATGCCATTTTTTTTTTTCTATGCAATGGGGGCCATGGTATCAGGCATCATGGCGCAGAAAGCATTTCCCGTTTTTTGGTTGCTTCCTAAAATGCTTATTGTGCTTCGTTATGTTCTGGACAAACTAAGATGTGTTTTAAATGAAAGTGAGTTTAAAGGAGAAATAATGTTTTATCCACAAAGCGTAATTTATTTTCTTTTGGTGGCGAATCGTTATGTTCTAAATTTTACAAAATTAAATAAAGGTTGAACATAAAGGTTTTACTCGTGATTATTGAGCAGCCCTGTTTACTGCTACCCACGCGGATCGTCGCACACGCAAGCGCATTTTACGACTCGATACATCGGAATTTTTTTAATCTGCGTTTTTGTAACCAACTCTTGCTTCTTAGTATACTGTCGTAAGGTGCACGTTATATGAAATACCGTCAGACATAAATAAAAAGCATTGCTTAAAACAAGCACTATGAACGTGCCGGCATTGCCTAGTGGCAGCGTGTCCGGAAGGGTCCTGGAAGCCTGTATTCTGATATTACTTACACATCCATATCGAAAGCGATGCACAAGTCAGCAGCGCCTGGCAGCTCGGCCATGCAATTTTGCCTTGTTACGTCACACAGCCCGACATGCGTTCATGTGCACGGCCATGTCACCTGCCAGGTGTCATGTGCAAGACGCATGCGCGTGATGTTTCAATGGCAAAGTCGCCGGCAACAACGCCGACGCCACATTGTCTAGAGGACGAGGCCTAAATATAGTCATTCTGCGGTCATATTAAGTGGAGGGATATGCTTATATTTATATGTTATGACTGAGAGCTTCAACTCTGCATAGAAAAACTGGTGATGAGTTGCAACCGGTCTGTTGCGTCCTAAGTTGCGCTATTATTGATAGTCATCACAACCAGGTACCGAGCATTACTAGAGGCACCTGAACTCAAAGTGTGCGATTCTTGTTATGTTACCAATTACTTCTGTGTTTCGGTTAGCGTCGCGTAAGGCAGGGCACTGCTGGCGTCTTGTTCTTCTACAGTTGCGAAATGCAACCTTCAGAGAATGCCTTGATAATTGCCATGAAAGAAAAGTCACTAAACAATCGCTAAACGCATTGTACTCCGCGCTGGAATAAGGAAACTGCTTCTGCGTGTAAGGCAGCTGTTAAATTTAGAATAACAATGCACACAGGACATATGACCAGCATGCGCGAAATTTTGTTTACTTAATTTTACAGTGCATGCTGTGCGGAAACAGAAGAGGCCTTGCAAAATTACTTTACTTCCCTCATTAGCTGATTTTTTCTGCCCATTTTTAACACATACATCAAAGCTGAGAGGTTGAGTATTGAGTTGGTTGGTTGGTTGGTTCATAGGAAGGGAAAGGCGCAGTATCTGTCACACTTGCTCTGTGGACACCTGAACCGCGCCGTAAGGGAAGGGATGAAGGTGGGAGTGAAAGTGGATAGAGAGAAAGGGGGGGCCGTAGTGGAGGGCTACGGAGTAATTTCGACCACCTGGGGATCTTTAACGTGCGCTGACATCGCACAGCACACGGACGCCACTTCGTTTCGCCTCCATCGAAACGCAGCCGCCGAGGCCGGGATTTGATCCCGGGAACTCCGGCACAGTAGTCGGGCGTCTTACCACTGCACCACCCCGGCGGGGCGAGTATTGAGTTCCATGTCTATATTATTGTAACTACAGTTCAGCTTTCTCCTCCACACCTGGTCCACAAGCTAAGTACACTATAGCTTTTTTATAATTACGCCATAGCTTTACTCAATATGGAGCAGAAAGTTTTAGTACAGAAACAGAGGTGCTTATCTAATGTATATCAAGGGCAGAATATATTTTTTCTTTTCCTTCCTAAATTTTCACCAATAATGTCTGCGGTTTCTAGTGTTTGATTCTTTCTATTTTCTTATTCCTTGCAAAACGGGTAAACCTAGGAGACTTCCAGAAAACAGACATATGTGCTAATTTGCTTCCCCTTATAAACTATATATATTAAGTGTAAAAGGCTTGATTAGGGGGCTGTTGGAGAACTGAGCACAATGTACAATCTCGCTCTGGGTTTATGACCCAACGCGCCTTCAATATTGGCTGTTTTGTTGTGTGTGTGTGTATTGGAAATCGCTTGTCAGCGAACTTAAGAACTGGCGAGACTCCTACAAGACTAGCGTACATACATACAATAATGATTTGCGAGACCGACCCGTGCTCCTATGCAGGTCTCCTTTGGCGAGCCCCAGAACTCCTCCGTTCGGCAAGTCCCCCATCGCGAGGAACGCAGAAGGGTGACGTCTATTCCTTTGGTATTGTGCTCTACGAGATAATCGGCCGCCAGGGTCCCTGGGGCTATAAGGCACCACCCACCCATGGTAAGGTTATCCTATATTGGCTCACTGTTCCTTATATTCTCTGCTCTAACTTACTTGTGCATCCTTCCCTCACTAAATAATGTACTTAGTCTCAATTGCCTGCAAGCATTCGGTTCAGTTGTCTTCATTTTTTTATATCTTCTTTCGTTCACCTATAGCTTAACTAGATATGACGCCTACATACCTAATAACGGAATCGTTTAATTATTTGCTTACTACAGTACAGTTGTTCATGCGGCCATTGTGCGCTGTACGGCTGGTAATTGCGTTATAAAAAGAAGAGACAGGCATTAGTAAAATAACGGGACACATCACAAGATACGACAGTTCTATATTTAATGCGTGCAAAACTGGAAGAATGAGGGTTTACTATATAAAATTGCTTCCTCTCCCTTAATCGAAATTAGATGTAAGCATGAATGGTTGCAGGCACACCACATTGTAGATGGTTGCTGCCACCATATTGATATTGGTCTACAGCACAGTAAATCACACCACGAGCTTTTTGTTCGGCCAGCTAGGCAGCGCGTTCAGTCGTTCTCGTAGACCATTCTTATCGCGTCGGAGCGATTGCCTGCAATTGTGCAGCATTATGTAGGCAGTGGCGGTCCGTGATAGCCTTGTCAACGTTTTGAGCGGTCGTATATTCTTGCCGTTGTCGGCAGGAGCGAGCAGTTTTCTGACATGGCGTATAACTAGCAAAGTGCTAGCTTTCCACAAGACGCTATATCTACTTTCATCAGGCTCCACTGCTCTGCGTAAGCAGCTATGACGATAGCTAAGTCAAATGCAGAACGGTTCACTTTCGTGTGGAGCCATGGCGAGACGCTGGCCTGAGAAGAACGTTGGAAAAGCAGCGTGTTCGAGCGCTCCACGAGTGCATATAGAACCGTATGCTAAAGAGCTGACTACGGAACACAGTGACAGACTCTAGTGATCTCACAGTTGCTCCGTCTTTACAAGATGGTATTTGGGAGGATGCGAACTTCCTGCAGCCGATAAAACTCGGATGTGAACTTGAGTTTTGGTTCCATTAATATCAATTACTTACGGCACTTCCGAGAGAATATATTATATCACTGTCCTGGAAGGTTTCTTGTATGACTAAAGACGAGATAACAGAATTACAAGAGTAAAACTTCTCCATCTTCCCGCTGAATAGGGAAATACTGAAGCGTTGATTTCGCTCACTGATAAATTCGATAGCACACTGAGCGAACACCTTGCAGGCAATGGGTTTCTTTTACTTGATGCAGTCAATAGGTGATGTCAACTTTCGAATGAATTGCAGATTACAGCAAGGTGAACTCGTCTCACTGGATGGGCGTTATTTCAGCAAGCGACCGCATAGGTCAATGCAATCGATTGAGGTTTGTGGTCAATGCTGGAGAGCAGTCAAAAATATTGCAGACGAGAGAAAATAACAAAAGACTATAATAAATAATGGCCACGAATTACCAGTGCGCCAATAACATTTATGAAATCGTATAAGTAAAGACGCAATGCTTCAACTAATGGTATGAAAAAATATATAGGATATTTCCAGTCATAACAAATACGCTCCATCCCAATTTACCTATAGTCATTTTCTTTTCGTTGTCCGGGTCTGCGGTTACTATATATGCTACGTAGAAATATTCAGGGGGTTCAGAGCCTAGCAAAATTGTCTAACATCATCTAATATTTGCGTGTCCGGGAACTGCTTTGCACCTAGTCGGTCTCTTCTGGGAAAGTACACCGGCGTTCGAGACAGGGCCCCGTCCAGCCGATATTTATGAGGCAACTAGCAACTCCACACATATAGTTTCGCTTTTTGTATTACAGTTTGAGCACAGCTAAACGTTCGGCATTTTTTCCTCATTTTCAATCTCAGCCAACACCAAGGCACCGACTTTGAGCGCCGATCACAGCACGTCCCAAATGCAGCTTAGGCGGGCGCTACAAACTACGTGGTCATTGCATGTCTTGCGTTGGAGAAGGAGACGAACTTCACGAGTCGAGAAACAGATCCGTGCGAATACGATCCTGCTTTTGCAGTTTAAAGTAATAAGCTTAAAAGGAGTTTCGCATCAAGTGGTTTTCAGCGAAACGTATCAAGATGGTCATACTTTTCTCTCAACGAGATCTTCGAAGCATCTAACGAAATAATCCTTATCGATTAGTCTCGTGTGCACGCTACGTGCTCCTATTTCTTGCAAGCTTTGTTTTTCAGTCACAAGGGGGTTGATTTTGAGCTAGGAGTGTTGCGTTTAGCTCACAACATTGCATTTGATGCCTTAGATTCCATGGAGTGCTTAAAGGGCCTGAAGCTAGGCTTGAACAATCAGTGATGTCAATAAACTCGAGTCGAAAGTTTTCGCGGCATTCATAAGGAATATTCTCGTATAAAATTGTATTCATCGATCCGAGCTACTACATTTAATTTCGAGTAGCCTGACCGCTGCATCTGCGCTGCATCGTGATAAAATGTATTGGAAGAAACACCCCCTTAATCACAGTACAAACTATGTAGCTGTCGTGTTATTTCTATGTTTTTTCATAGGTCTCGTTTTCCCACGCTACTTTGAAAACTGAACTTGACCAAATTTCGCATTGAAAAGTCACATCTATACAGATTAGTTTGAACGAAGATTATATTCGCACCACTGATGCATCGCGGATGATGAATAAAACTTGGCTAAAAATAAAATCACAGAAAGAAAAACAAACTTTGGTAAACATGAAAAGGGGAAAATTATTTAGAGAGTGAAAGCATAAAAAGAGGCAAAATTTGTTATTTACTTTTCTGTCCTTTTTTGTGCATTGCCTTCCTTAAATATAGCTTTTCTGTTACTTGTATTCGAATGTTGTCTGCAACTTTTATAAAAGGTTTGGTCTCATTAATTCGCCCATTTGCTGATATTACTCTTGCTTTATGCAGAGGTGATCGAGAAGGTGCGGCGGCGCAATGCTGTCCCATTTCGACCCCCCGTTGAGTCGCTGTCGTGCGCGGACTATGTGCTGCGTTGCATGCAAGAGTGCTGGGATGAAAATCCCGACAGCCGGCCCGACTTCCGCTTCGTAAACGTTAAGCTACGCCAGATGCAGGCTGGCCTGTGAGTCGTCCTGCTCTATAATTGTGTCCTCCAGAAGCTGCCCCACAGTTTTCACATGGCTGAGCTCTACGTGTTTGGTGCTGTTCCGCAGAAAACCCAACATCTTCGACAACATGATTGCCATGATGGAGAAGTACGCATGCAACCTGGAGAGCCTCGTCCAGGAACGCACCACCCAGTTGGTGGAGGAGAAGAAGAAGACGGAGCGCCTGCTGCATCGCATGCTGCCCAGGTATACACGCGAAAGGCAGAGGTTAAGTATAGACTAGGAAACGTGAAATAATGCAAAGATTTGTAAATGTGTGACATGCACGCTTTAGCACATTATTCTGTTGTGCAACCATATGTTGTTCCTTCTGCTCTACTTACTTCCATAAATTTGAGCTCAGAGTTGCTTTAAACGTTATGAAGCGTCCACCCCTTTCTTATGCCAATCTAAAGTTTATTGCTAGAAGCTAATACGTAGAATTGCATGTGTAAGCAATCGTTTACTTTATAGACCATATTTTCATAAAGAATAATTTTTCTTGTGCAAGTGCTGGGACAGGCACTTCCACAGAAATGGTCTGTCATTTCATATTCTGGTAAAAATATGTAAACACATAAAAAATCCAAACTGCTGCTTTGGGTAGTCGCAAAACTTTACCTGAAGTTTAACACCCATGCTGCTGGTCACTTTTCGCGGTATGTAGCTTCACACTACCTCACGTCGCTGCAGTCACCTAAAAGCTGTTTATTCGCCCATATAGGTTTTATCTGCATTAATAATTACTGGTTAATTTATTACAAAGACATACATACATCCGGACGCCAAATCAGTAGTGACTGCTGGAGAATCAGTAAATTAAGAGCAATTTATTTATTATCTCGCAACACAAATGGGGACTCAAAAACGATACGAATTTATCAACATAAAGGATCGCATTTCATGTACTGGCTTTTTGTTATGGGGACTAAATTGTTTCTTTTTTGCACATACTCAGTCTGTTATTCTTTTACGGCACGGGACTAAAATCTGTTATTCCTTTACAGCACTCTTCAGTGAGGCAGGTGCTGAGAAAGGGGCTGCTCTTTCTTTACTCCTTTTTTGCTTTGCTTTAATAATGCGCATGTTACTAGTTTGCGAGAAATGCCACCCGTAAACTGCAGCGCTAACAAAATAAACTTTAGACGCATGTCTCAATTACATGACATCTCAAGTCACCAAAAGCCGTCGCTTCGATTGAGATGCAAGAGGTGACCGAAAAAAAAAAAAAACTTCGTACTGCCGGCAGTATAGGAGACGTGGTTGGCAGAACGAATAATGAAAACTATAGAACCAGTAATTACTTAACATGGTTTTCGTCGATGATGGTTAGGTGCGTGACCGGCAAAATATTTTATATAGTTTTAGAATAAAAGTTTTTTTTCTACGAAATTGAAGGAAATAGAAGCCAGCGTAGTACATTCTACAGTAGATTAACTTCGCTAGAAGAATATATTCATTTTTTCTGTTAACCGAACGCTATTTACAAATTAGACTCGCATGTTCTAACTTCTGATACGAGAGGCAAGCAAACAGTACTGTTGCAAAAGCAATGCATTCCCGCAGTAACTAGAAGCTAACTAATCTCCATTTTAGTTTGATAAAAATGCCGTAGTTTTCAATTTCTTAACCGTACATAGAAAGCATTGAAATGAATGACCTTTCTTGTTTGTTTTTTTCGCAGATCCGTAGCTGATCAGCTCAAGCGAGGCGAGAGAGTTGAAGCGGAGAGCTTCGACAGTGTCACAATTTATTTTAGCGACATTGTTGGTTTCACTGCACTCTCTGCAGTTTCATCTCCACTTCAGGCAAGTGAGGGAGAGGTTGACTCATGAGACTTTGTATATAAAGAGCATCATAGCGTCTTTGCGAACTCTATTCGAAATCTATTCTCTAATAGGGGTTTGGCTGAAGAATTCGCAACAGTGATTACCCCTCAAATCTTATCGTCGATTTTATATATTATAAACGGGCCCCCTTAAATTTATAGACGGGTCTTTGTGAGTATTCGAGTCAAATTTGAAAACTTCGCGTGGAGCCGCTGTTTTAAAAGTAATTTTTAAAACGTTCTCTTGACCACCTTTTGCAACCGATTTGGGTGACACATATGCCCGTGCAAGCCCCAGCTTTGATGTCACTGGGGAAGCTGGGCGCGCCCGCTCATTGGACGCTCGCAAGTTACATGGTTGGGAAGTGCGTGGTGAGGTGTAGTCATGACTTGTTTTCTTGTTTTTTTCTTGCACGTCAACGTGGACTGAGTGGAGGTTAGAGAGTATCGGAAAATTATTTCGATTTCCAAACTGTTGACTGCTAATGAAGCTCGTTTAAAAAGGTTTGGAGTGGGGGTAGGATTGACTAGATACCTATTTCCGGTCCGCGTTATATAGTTTTTGTAAATAACTTCTGATGAGCCCTTTAACGTTAAACCAGACCGAAAATGCTTTATAAATTGCCGTATACACGTATTGACGTAATGCATTTAACTCTGTTGTTAAATGGTAGGTTACTGATTGCATGAAAAAGTACAACTACATCGCTTATAATTTCAGCGTAAGAAGTTTGAAATGATCCCGACACATTGATTTCTCCTGTCAGCCTTTGCACAAAATGCGCTGCTTGTGCTGTAGTTCCCTATTAAAACGTTGAAACCATTTGTCCATCCTGCGACTTATGTTGAGGTTTCGATAAAATCCTTTGAGTCCTTTACATGAGTGATACGTAATCATCACAGTCATAACTCAATGCATTCATGCTGTTGTCATTATTTCAGCCCTCCGTTAAAGGTACATTGTCTTCAGGTGTCAACCAAGGCTTGTGCCAGGTCATGTGCACGTGAATCAGCGCTTGCCCAGCTTCGTTATTCTAAGGTGCTCTTGTTTTTCTAATACGCAACACTGAGCCTTGGAGCCACAAACCATCTACCCCATCGAAAAGTTATTTTCATCCACAAACCGCCTCTTTAGAATTGTACTGATATTCAATCTATTGATTTCTCTGAATAAAAACCCACGTCTATCTGCTGAGGAAAGAACATTACTAATGACAGAGAGGTGTCAATATAATGTTAATACAAAATTCGATTCATAGTGTCTTCTCCAAAGTGTCTTGTTTCCACGTGCATTTGCTTGCACCGATCAGGTTGTGGAGCTGCTGAACGACGTGTACACGTGCTTCGACTCCATCATCGGCGCCTACGACGTGTACAAGGTAGAAACCATCGGTGACGCCTACATGGTGGTTAGCGGACTTCCCATCCGCAACGGACTACGTCACGCCGGCCAAATCGCTTCCATGGCTCTCCACCTGCTCGCAGCTATGCGTTGCTTCGAGATACGACACCGGCGGGGAGAGAGACTGAGGCTCCGCATTGGTATCCACTCAGGTGAGGCATTTCTCTAAAAGCTCTCAATTGTACACGTGTCTTCTGACTCCTTGCAATCAATTAATTACTCAACACATTGTCCACCTTGTCCTTCCAGGTCCTTGTGTCGCTGGCGTTGTGGGCCTCAAAATGCCACGCTACTGTTTGTTCGGTGATACCGTGAACACAGCCTCTCGGATGGAGTCCAGTGGAGAAGGTGAGAAACCGCGTGGATAGTTGTCTTGCTAGTCTCATCTGGTCCCTAGCACCTAGGAAATAAACATTAGACTAATTTCTGTGAGAGCAGGTTTATCCACCACAACTAGTGCTTGCTTTTGACGTCTTAGAGCAGCAGCTTGAAAAATGTGTGACAGCCTAGCTGTTCACGCAGATTCCTCATTCGTTCATACATTCCTGAAGATGAGAAAACATTTACGGTCGAGAAGCCTTACGCAATAATGTGTTTCTTACATATCGTGTTTCAGCTTGCGCGATGTGGAGCTTAAAAGTACTAACTGCATTTCAGGACTGTTTTCAGCGTCAAAGGTCACTCAATGTTACGCAACACACCAGAGGCTTTTGACTGCATTAGTCGCATCCCGTATTAGGGTCGTGTCTGCACAAGGAAGTTGCTCACCAGGCTGTTTATATTGTAGAAAGTATGGGCAACATGATGCACAAAAACACAATACTTACTACTGCTCAGTTATCATAAATATTGTTACATGGTGACAAGCAAGACGACGGCACAACATGGCGACAGGTGAACGACGATTTCAGTGGCTAGCCTAGCGCGAGGGTTCCTTTGCGCCACTGCCGATCTTCTTCTTCGCAACACTTCCCGGGGCCAACGAGCGATCGCCCCGATCGTTTGCTTGAAGGCGGTGGTGTTGTGACGGTGAGGATGTTTAAGGAAAAACAGAAGAGAATGATGCGCTTGCCACCACGATGAACACGATGACGCCTGAGTGATCCGCCTCCCCTGGAGCTCTTCAGCCATACGCCACTGAAGCATCCATGGGACCGATGGCTCGAGGTCGCGTCAGGCGGCTCGGCGGGGCGGGGGTTACGTATTCTTGCCTTTCGGTTCTCCGGGTCCATCGGGTCTTTGTTCTGGTCTTGTCTCTGGTCAGTGGATGTGTGCGCCTTGTCTTCAGATCCGAGCTGGGGGCTGGGCGGTGGTTGTTTGTCGGGTCTGGACAGGAAGGGCTGGGGCGAAGCTGCACGGCGTTATCCCAGAGCTCTCGTTCGATGGGTCCCGGCGTAAGGATGGCGTCGAAGCTCCAAGGCGAGGATAGGGATGACGTACCCCGCATCTCCAACCAAAATGTTACGTGGTTACAAGCAAGACGACGGCACAACATGGCGACAGGTGAACGATGATTTTAATGGCTGGCCTCGCGCGAGGGCTCCTCTCGCGCCACTGCTTATCTTCATCGCTCTTCTGTGCTGCGGCAACAATCGCCGTTCTGCGCATCACAGTAAGCAAACATGCTGGCCTTAGAAGTTAGTGACCGACTGCTGGTATGTTTTAGGATATATATGTATCATTATTCCTTGTCTTAGATTTTGTACGTGTCTGACTCTTATCCATGCCATTTTTACGGAATAAATAAAATCTACTTTTGAGGGACCTTGATAGGCATGCCCCACCTCATGGCTCAGTAATTCCTGATGATAACCTTTTGTACCATGGAAATATTCGAAAGCTTTTGTTCATTATGGAACTTCTTTGCTATCCTTCCGCCGTTTAGCACTGAAGATCCACGTCAGCGAAGCGTGCAAGGAAATCCTGGACAGACTGGGTGGATACTACCTCGCAGAAAGGGGCATCATACAGATCAAGGTAGGAACAAAGAGACTTTGAATGGGGGGTGTGGTAGCGATGAGCATGTTTACCTTCTTGTGCAATTCGAGCTGCATTTTACAGCCCATTCGGTCGAACATCAATGCGCAAGACAATAATGCTTGCCTGACATATTAATCTACTCTTATTCCTCGTTCTACTAGCCTGTAAGACTAGCTGCTAGTGGGCTGCGTTTGAGGGAATCGTCGAAAAAGAAAACGAAAGTGAGACGGGAACACAAGGAGCTCTTGTGTATGTGGTTTTCATGCACACCAAGCGTGGAGCATTAAGCTAATCCAGAATCAAACGACTGGCAAGAGACAAGGCAGGTAGATGGAAATCGCGCAGAAGTCAAGAGCCGCAGCTCGGGCACTTATGCAAGTTGCGTACTCGTGATATAGGGATAGCAGCGGACCTCACGCCTCATTAATTTTTTCTATCACATAAAATTCATATGGTATACACTTAGCTAAGGAGCCTGAACTGTGCCTTAGCGGAAATTTTTAATTCGTATTTCTGTGTATAAGCAGGGCGCCTGCACAATGCAGGTTTGAGATACAGCTGTCATCTGAAAATACATTGTAGTTTCTTCAACGCTATTGTTTCACCGCTGCTCGCCGCAGGCTGAACTCCTCACTCGGGATTAATGTTCGATTCTATACATTGCATTAAGTCCTTCTTGATATTATTGGCCATTTTGTTGTAAATATTGTAACTAGGCCCCATTCTTAGATGGCCAAACTCAAACTGCTCAGGTAGAAAGGGTAACGAACAAAGACCAAAGTTTACCAAGGCAACAGAACACAGGCGCCGCTCGGAATCCTCGGCGCGCGACGCACTAACACCCAAGGCCCAACAGAGGTGCTCCTGCAGAGTCCGGTTTCGAGCGACGTAGAGGGAATTACCTCGGAAACAACAATACTGTTTACATGAATTCCCTTGCCACTGCACGTGAATTCTACTTTAAAAGGCTTGCTGCAGCACAGTAAGACAACTGCGTTAACTAGACATCCACCAGGCCGGCGCAGGTAAATATACATGCATGTTAGGCATAGATGCTACTTCTGAAAGTTTTCAGAATATTTTGTCTTTGAGACAGAATCAGCGACGCATATAGAATCCTTGGTTTTAATTGAGTGAATATCGTAGTTACCCTTTTAGTCTGGGACTGTTCATTTTTACAACAATGATTATAATAAAGTAGGACACACATCAGCATAGTGAACATTGCACGGTTAGTAGCCATTGTGTTATATTTTTATTTTTTGCCCAAGCAGTCTGTTAATCGTACAGCGCGTCTAGTTTCTGACAAACTGCGCTGTGACTAAGAAAAAACGATAACCTACCCATTCACGAAACGGAAACATCTGATTGTATAGCTTCTTAGTAATCCATATTTCTCCCACTGTGAATGATGTGTTCCCTAATGAAGAAAGCAAATTTTATGTTATGCTTTTTTTAACTGCTTTCAGGTTTTCTGCAGTTAAATGATAATAAAATACCACCGCTCTTTTTCTTCTCCGATCTGCAATCCCCACCGTGGTTTTACCCTGTCGAAAAAGCATTCTCGGTATACGTTGTCATCAGAGTTTAAAAAAAAAAGCAAACACTGTGCTAAATATAAAACAATGACTGTTATAGTGTGATGCATCGCCGATTCTAACTGACTCGTTATATGAATTCAGAACTTCGATAAGATTGGGGCTCGTGTAGCAAAAATCAAGACGTAAACAAAGAAAACGAATAACGAAAAAATTAGCTTCCGGTCTCAGTGTTCTCCAGTACTTTTGAGCACGTTTTCCTGTAGGGTCTGCAACATTCTCGTCTTCTAAGTTCTTGCTTCAAACGGTGAGAGGAATGCGCAGTCAAGTCTAATACGTTGTAGTCGATATTACTGAGAACTTACAATATTCTACACTGGTTTTTATTCTTTGTGCGTTTGTACACCTGTACTTCATATCTGAAGACATAGATCATTATTTATATGCCGTGCACGTGGTTGCTGGTGTACTGAGGGTAATTTAACAGACAGCCACTCTTTACCGCAATGGTCTTGTTCAGCGTCTTTGACTTCTATTTCTGCGGCATGTTACGCGAGATCAATAAACCAAGGATAACTTCACATATTTCAGGGAAAGGGCGAGATGCGCACGTTCTGGCTCGTGGGCAGAGAAAGCGGCGACCTGACACCGCCTGCATCCTCAGCGGGAGGGGCCAACAGCTCGGCGGCGTCGCTGGCCGATGCCGTCACTAACAGCGGCGCAGAAACCGCAGCTGGCCGAGAAGAACTTCTGGCCGCGTTGGGCGGCCGCGCCAGCAGCGACGAGGCGAGCTGTCTACTGTCCGACGGACCACACGGAAGCAGCCCACGCCGATATGCCGCAGTCCACAACGGAAGCTGCCTGAGTCTCTTCCACGAGTGCAAACGCAGCCTTTTAAAGGAATTACGCAGAGACTACTGCACCAGGCCCAGCGGGTACCGCTCGGCACCGATCATCGTCTGTCGGGACAGGCCAGCCGTCGAGCCCTGCTGAGTGTGGATTAGCCGTTGTAGTGTACGTGCATTTAATGTCCCGAGGACGTCCACCAGTGACCTATGGTGCTGCATTCCGATATACAAGTGCCGAAACTTGGCAAACGCGAGTGAAGTCCGCAAGGAGTTGCGCCTGTGGAGCTGATCAGCAGGAGATAAACGGTTCTTTTTGAAGCGACTAGGTTACGCGCGGTTGGCAGCAAACGAGCTTGAAGAATGCGTGATTCCTAGAAGTCGTGCATTCGTGAGAACTGTGGCATGACGTCGGAAGTGCGGAAGTGCTTTGAAAAAAGTCTCCCAGCTTATTCAAGAGACTGCTAACGTTTCTTTCAGAACGGTAAACGGGTACTTAGCAAGTTAAACCATCGAAGAAGGTTGTTAAGGCTAATTACACAGCCAAAAACTTGGTGGCAACGTAATATATGTGAGTGATATTCATAGCGATAGAGGCACTCTGTAATTTAAAAGAAGCAGAGAGGCTGACGCGAGAGATGAATGTGAGAGAATGGCGGCTCAAGGCTGCTGCAGAATCAAAGACGCGTTGGCAGGCTTGATCGAATATATTGAATAAGTACGACAATATGGTAGTCCTCTACAGTATCTGTACTCTTGATCATAATGCCGTCCATTCAGGCCAACGGATATACGGTAGTATTTAAACTGGGGGCGAGTATTAGCCCCAGGAAGAGCCCTGTGGCTGTGAGTATTTTTCAATAAAGTCTTCATGATCAACCCTTATATGAGCAAGGAGTGCGTGAGAGAAACTGGACATTTTAATTTGCCTCTTGTTGATTTTTCAGAAAAAATAAAAACGAAGCTGCAATTTCAGAACACCAGTTCAGCCCTTCCTGGACTCCCAAGACCTAGATGCGCTTTACTGCTTCGCAAGGCACTATGGACCTTCTTCGTTGACATCTCGGCATCAACCTTTCTGTAGATTTCAGCTGCCTGCGGAGCATACTCTGTGTCTTTAAATTTTGTTTATGACTCAGGTGTGCAGAGTACGGGCACTGCGCGCATTTTTCATCGCTTCTTATACATGATCCAAGTGAAACCTTCCTCAACTACGATGCCTGTTGGTGTTATTAGAGAATAACAAGAACTTTATCTTGCCCCATTGGTGCGTCTCTCTTGAGCATAATTTTCATTTGTTCGGGGCTAGTACACTCGAAAGGGACACTTTATAAACCCCTCTGACAGCATAACCCGCCCATAGGCGTATTATGCTGGACATAATTTATGTCGAAATTGGCAGAGGCCACATTTTGTGATCGCCCGGATGAAATTTGAGAGGATACTCTTGGCCAGATTTGGAAACCGCCAACTCGTTCGGCATAGCCGAATTAGGCTGGATATCAAGTTTGGTCCAACTCGGCGAAGGTTAAATTCTGGGTTGGTTCGGAAAAAATTTGAGGGTTGCCCGGGGATAATTGTGGGCTCAGCGCCGTTTTCAACATCGCTGAATTAGGCTGGACCTGGGTATCTTGCACACGTGTCGATGCGTCCGGAGAGGCCCTTGCTATGGCGTAGGTGACTAGCGCCTGCATTTCCTTGTTGGAGGTCCAATCATGGCGTCATTTGATCTTCATTAATGGTAGCAGTAGAGTTAACAGCTCAAAACAAATGTAAAAATCAGCATAGGCTTTTGACAATAGCAGGTACGACTGTGTACCTAGCACGCGTGTGTTGTACGAAACAATTCCAAATGCTTCACGAACGTATGAAAAAAGGCGTTGGCAGAATATCTAGGTGATCTTCGGACTATGGCTCCTATGGCACTATGGCTCCATTGCTGCTTCTACATAAGTCTTGCCCTTCGTTGTTCTGTCATCGCACACGACATTGCTCTTCGAGAAGCAACAAGGATGGCTGAGGTTTAGCCTTAACCTAACCCGGGAAGTAGAGCCATGGCAGGACGTGTTTAAACACGGCTAAGAGCTAACGCGAAGTGAGCCGAGATTCCTCCCTGTCCTCTATGCTACCCGTTCCTGGAATATAAGGGTGGGGCATCGATCTCTCCGCGTTGATTTTATGCGGCGCAGTTCGGCATTTTGGACAACAGAGGTCTCGCTTGCCCTGCACTCTATTGCTTATATACATTATTACAAATTTAATTCAAGTAGAGTATTTTAAGAGCAAGTATTACTTGACGTTTTCTTCAATGTCATACGGCTATAATACATCTGTCATTAGCTGAGATATGGTCAGAATTGTATAAGGTATATTCTTCCGGATGATTCGATAAATAAATAAAACACATAAATAAATGAATAATAATATATATAAATAAATAGTTTACATATTTGTCAATGACAATTTTTCTGGTTGTTCCGTTCAACAACCCAGTTTCATATAACATCATTGAAAGACTGTAAAAAGCCTCAAGTTGTGGTTGACGTGGCTGGAGGTCCCTGTATGCTTCAACATTCAACAAGCACACATAATAATAAAATACACGGTGACATAAGCTCAGGTTGCACACACCTTACTAAGTATACAGCAATAAGTTGATCAACAGAAAAGAGAGAAATTTTCCATTTGTGTCTCATAATTTCATAATTGTACACTATAAAATTTATCAGTAGCTTTATGGAAAACAAAGTATTAGTTCTTAAACGACGACAATGTTTCCTAAGCTAACTCTAGACGAGCCTCTTTTGTATTGAAGTTTTTTTGTGAACTTATCATGAGCGATAACGTTTCAAATTTACTCCTAACAAAAATTCTACACTTTCATCTCCCGTTCCCGTTCAGTGCGACAATTAAGAACCGGTCGTCAGAGGTAGGTAATGGACGGTGAGCTGTTCTCTCAATCACCCCGTGTCAAAGCGCTGTGTTTGTGTGCCCGTCGTTGCGTGTACCTCACACACGCAAGAGACGAGAAGACAAGTGTCAATGGCACCGCGGCCATTGTTATGTCATCCGGCCAGTCCCATA
Organism: Amblyomma maculatum; assembly: GCA_023969395.1. Classification (NCBI taxonomy): domain Eukaryota; kingdom Metazoa; phylum Arthropoda; class Arachnida; order Ixodida; family Ixodidae; genus Amblyomma; species Amblyomma maculatum. Next base: position 1,993,220 of record JAJIZL010000157.1, read on the forward strand.
CATATAGCCTGTCTTTTTTTGTTGTAGATTTGTTATTGAAACAATTTGAACACAGTGCTAGCAATTGCCACTGTTATTGCCTACCAGAATTTCTATCTTGTACTGCTCTGGTGCCATGCGAAGAGACGGGGATAAATTGTGTGTTCCACGCTTTATCTCCACAAGATCAATAATTGAAAATAGTTGGTAGGCTCTGTTATTGAGCTGCAATGCCAACAAATGAAATGCAAGCGTGCAGACTATCCAGCTATGGCAATATTGCGTCGACAAGCCCAGCGCATAAGTCCTTTGGGTGCTCGTGCGATGTCGCTGCATTGCTAAGTGTGTAGAGCTTCCTTTGCCCTATATACCTATATTGATTGGTCGCATTAAGGACAAGTCCTAAAGAAAATCTGAAAGTAAAGGACTCTAAACCAGAAGTCTCAATTTTTGCGCATACATGAGGGGCTCTTGTTTTAAAGTGACTCAGATGGGTTCCGTGACGCCCCTCTCTGTGTTTGCAGGGCGATATTTCACCATGGTTTAAACGAGTTCGCGCGAATGAGGATGCTCTGGCCATTGTAACAAAACCAAGTAATTTGAAGGAGGGATCCATAAAGAAAGAACGCCGGTGGCTGCGTCACTTCTAGAATGCCCTTAGGACGCCTTTACTGCAAGGCTGTTTTTTTTTAGCAGCTTTCTCTACATCTCGCGTCCTTCTCCACCATAATAAAGCGAGTGACAATTAACACTAACATGTTTAATGAATGAACTAAGCTTAGCTGCGAACTCTTCTGGGGAAACCCATTTACTACGTGCTTTGTAGACACCTAAGGCAGACGCGGAAAAGCGTTGTCTCGGACTTAGGGTTCCGCAAGCAGTCTCTATAATTGCAAATGACTGCTCCTCGCCTCGCGAGGAACATGGGCGTTCATCCCGGCGGAGGTAAACCTTAAGTTTTGAAAAGTACTTTTCTTCTCACAACTCATCTTTTAATGAGGGCCTTAAAAACGTGTAATAAAGACAGGAACAAAGGCTGTCTCTGTGTGAAATTTCTTGCTTTCTTTAATTTATATCCATCCTCGTACGGCAGACATCCTCCACTGCGGCAATCATGAAAACTAGAAAAAAACTTTTAAAGGTCTTTCCTTGTGTTACTCTGCCAATGATAAGTGCTAGAGGAGAGAAAAGATATGGTTGCCAGGCACATAAAGCCCCGCGTTAACCAAGCCGTATACGAACGTGGCTACGTGGCCTAGGGGTAACGTGAATGCATGGGTCCTGGCAGGCTGATTCTGACATCATCCTCCCTCATGAAAGGAGAGGCTCGAGTTGGCAGCTTCTGCAAAAGTTACGTAAGGTTAGCCTATCACCCTCAGTGCGCGGTCATGTAAGCTGCCATCTGCTACCCTGCAGCGCAGCTCGGTATTTTCCGCTTATAACGTCATAGCTTTTCGGTGAACGAGGTCTTTAACGTTCTCGCGTTAAAGCTTGTTTGCATGTCGTGCCGAAAAATAGAGCATACGTCATTTAGCGGGAAGATGCCGGCGGCCCCCCCCTCGACCCCGTGTATCTGGCTAATGCGTCACCAACATGCGTTTTCCAGGGTTGTGTTCTAGTTCTTGAAACCTATGAAAATTGGGACTTGCTGCAGGGCTTTAATGTCTATTGGTTATTTATTGAATTATGCGTACTGTATCTGGTAATTCAGCAGTTATTGGTATCTGCGTATCAAAGGAACTTCATATCACACCCAAATGCTAAATTGTATGAACAAAGAAAATGTTGAAAAACCGTGATTCTTTCTGAAAAGTCCAATCAGAATGCTGAAAGTGGAAACACACGCACAATCTGTTTAAACCCTCCAGTAAGTTGAAGAATTCAATAGCTATGAACCAATTACAACACAGTGTCGGACCAGCACAGACAGTAAATTCCATAGACGTGCTTTATTATTTTTTTATAGTTGTACCTACTGTGTCATGGAGACTATTATTTAAAGCCTTCCCAGGCTTTTTGGATAAGAAGAACACAAAACCTGCTTTGCGATTTGTATTGGATTTATTCATTTATTTCATCACTGACGCTCAGCACAATAATAAGCTTTTTCATGGTAGCTGCAGTAGCGCAGATTAAACCTTCCTTTAATACAGGAACGTTCCTTTACTTAACTTCACATTGTAACTTGCTTTTCCTCCAGTAAGGCTTTTTTCCCCCTATATTTCGATTGTTTGGTCAGCGATTTCAGGGTATGACCGTGACTTCCTTTTCAACAGGATAGATGCCGAAGTTTGTGAGTGATCAGATATTTTACCCTTATATTGCGTGAAATAGCATTTGCTTATTCTAATATGAGAAATCACGCCAAAATAAACCTTCTATCTCCGCTAGGTAACTGTAGGTGACCTTTGCAGGAGCACAGGGATTAGTAGTTTTTTATGGGTGGACCATTGTGAAGTAATATGATGCAACAGCCTGTGACCGAAGTAAATGGGAAAAGAAACATGAGAATGTGTTAGATGCCGTACATTAAGTGGTGGTTAAATGAACTAATCTCGCCTTATCGTCTAGTCGTCTTCATCGGCAATATCCAGAGACTATCAAAAGTGATTTTTTTTTTACAACGTCACCTACTCCGATAAAACATTCTTAGCGCGCAAAAACTACTCAGTGGTTCTGTTCAAGCACCTGGAAACACACCGTATTGTATCGAGTCTAAGTTTCCTAATGATGTTGTTGATGATGATGATTGAGATCACTAGCTCGCACGACCTGTCGACCGCCAGTTTGGAATAGAGCAAGCTGTCTGGACCGGACGTCAACTTTTACATTTGGGAACAATGCAGAGAGCTGTAAACGTTCACGCGAATAGGTTGACAGCTATGGTAACCTGTTCTTATAAACAGTATAATGACGTACAAAACGTTATTTTTGTTTGCGGTCACGCTATCTTGTTTGGAATGATAAAACCTGTACTGTGTGTCAATTAATAGAAATTTACGACCGAATTTGCATCACTCAACAATTTGCGGCCCGGAGGCACCTTAGCAAACGAAGAGCACTTGGGCATCTTTTATGCGATCGCAAGTAGAATGCTGCATTCCGTCGCGTTAGTTAACTTTAAATATAAAAAAAAATTTATAAAAATGGAGGGGGTCATCCGTAAAAGCCTGAGACCTGGAGTAGACGGCAGTGTCAGCTGTATTAACAAGTTATAGCTGCAGAGAATATCAGGCGGCCATAAACATGTCTAGCACCTGAAAGCTATTGTGTAGAGCCCACGGCTAGGGCTACCCCATGTCGGCACTTCCAGCCTCCAATCGTGTATGTGGATGCGCAATAAACGGCTGTTATAGTTAAGCCACACGTAGGGTATAAAGCAAAGTTTGCCGTAATAATTGAGGTATGTGCAATGCAAAACCTTTGTGCTATGTTGACACATTTCAATTTGCTGTCGGGTCTTATTGTAATACGCTGCTATTGGCGGCTTTCCGGTAATTTAACACATGATGGCCGACTCTAATGATCGAAAAACAAGATAAAACAAAACAAATGGAAAGGCTACAAAACATTGCTTCTCATCTAACAAGGGTGGCAAATAGCGCCCTCTACCGGATAAGCTAGCGTCGATGCCTCCATTTCCGGGAACGCGAAGCGGGAACCATCGGCGTGGGGCGCTGTTTACCGTGTCGAGAAGCGGCGAGTGTTTGTTCGGACTCTGGCTGCGGACGCAGAAATAGCAGCATCCTGCGCGCGTGAGCCGTTTCCGGCGCTCGAGGTACCGCGGCAACCATGACAAGGTCTACGTCAATGAAATGCACCTGTGCAATGCGGACACGGAATTTGTGTACAGAGGAGAGAAGACGGAGTACCCTGAAACACCGGATGCCGTCAGAGGGAGAGAGCTGGTTCGAAGGAATTACACCATTTATTTATAACTTCTTCTGGAGTTGAGGTTAGCCAGACGTAAATGAGTTTAGACATTGTCAAAATGGATTCTTTACAAACCCTTAGCGTTGTGATGCACGTCAAAGACGGAAAAGGTACAACAAGCAGAGTCTATTGAATGAGTTCTCATGTTACAGGAATACGCTGCTCGTTAGGCTTTCGAAATGTCAATGAATCGAAAGAACGCAGGCAGAGAGGACGTAAAGAAAATAAGGCGAAAATTCAGCGTGACAGAAATGTTTTAAGGCTTCGGCAGAGACATTGCATTCGAACGAAAATGACTCTTCTAGGCAGGGTGTTAAATAATTTATCAATTGGAACGTTTCTATGAAATCTGTTAGCTTTGATTTCCATTGCACGGAAGTCCTTGAGTGGATGAGAGCGATCAAGATTACTTCTGTATTGGAACATACCCGGCATTGTAAGATTCCAATAAATGTTCGAACAGTGCTTATTTGCCACGATGCAACAAACTGCGCTTCGCAGATCAGGGAATCAAAATGAAGAGAGATGGAGATATGACGGTGACATCAGCTTTGTTTCTTTTATTTAGTTCACCAAATTTACTTTGACAGCAGTGGTATATTCCAAACTAATTGTTTTATTTTCAGTCTTATTCAATAGCACTATAGAACCATTCCGGACGCCAGGTTTTTCCTTGTCCTCATTATCAATTTTGATTGCGCATCCCGGAAAATAAAAGGTAAAGATAAGCTAGCCTCTTAGTCGGGTGTTTTGATCAGACCTCCGAGAGATATTGTATTTGGTAAAAAAGTTACATAAAATCGTTACCAAATTTTATTTTTTTTTTTGTCAACTCAGCGTGCATTTAAAGCTCAGCTCGAACGTCTTGAAATATATCGGCAATGAATGAATATCACATTTTGACATAACTAAACTGGAGAAAAGGTATTCAGAGTCCATGGATCGGCACCGAATATATAACAAGACCTAGTAGGAATGTTTTGAGAACGCATCTTGCACAAGCTATATCACTGCAGGAGCACCGATGTCATCAGCGGTTAGCAAAGTCGCACCAGTGCAGTATGAATTAGCATACACTTTCTCTTTCTCACTCTTTCTTTTATCGCTCACTAAGACATTTGTTGCTGCAGCCACCCCCACGTACGTCATCCCGTCTAAACCACAGTAACCCAATCGCACGCATTAAAACCCGCACCTCCGCAATGAGCAGTTCATTTTTTCCCGACGCCATATTGCTCTGGAATGGCCTTCCCGACAACGTAATTACATGCTCCGATCGCCGCCTTTTCCGCGAGAAACTGGCTAATCACTTCTCATAAACATATTCATACTGCGACACCGAAGTGCCAACTGTTCCTTGTTTTCTTTTTGTATGTTTATTTCTTGCTTTTAGTTTGTATATTATTTTACACTTTTTTGGTACCCCGTGTATTTTTCCCCTTTTCTTTCTTTTGTGTTCTTTGCTACTACCCTCCAACCTGTATGTACGCCCCCCCCCCCCCCTTATGTAATGCCTTCGGGCCTTTAAGGAACAAATAAATGAAATGAAATATATAAATCATACTCAATGAAAGCAATTACAGAGTTCAAAATGCAAGCGTACGCACAGTAGATTTCAGAGACGAGCATTCTTCTTCATTGGTTCATGGCACATACCCACAATGGTGTACTGGCAAGGTTTTAGTGAGTAGAGCCAAAGATGGGGGGGGGGGAGGGGGGGACCTATATACTGGGTTAGTTTATTAAATTAGTTATAGAGTAAAGAAGAAAACTATGATTAAAGATCGTAGAATTTAAACGATGTGAAAATACTGAGCGAAGCTTTTTTTTTTATTTTACAAATTTCGAATACAATTAGCAACGGCATCTGCCCGTTAAAACCTGCAAGCATCGTTCGTATCGTCGCTGCGTGCCTCTCGCTGTGAAGTACTGGGTCTGACTCTGCTTGGGCACTGAAAAAGCACTACGAGTTCGTTTTTACGTTATGTTACCTCTTGGAATAAAAACAGGTGCTAAAAAGGGAATAAACACAGACGTTAAAGATTACAACAGATCCAGCTATCTGGGCCAAATACAAAGTATGCGTGCTGCCATGTAAAATTTCACTTCGCCTTCGGTACGCCGGTATGGGGTTTAAATTTCAGTGAAACATCTGGTGTAATCCGGTGATGAGAGAATTAGGTGGCAGGAGACTGCTAAACATTGGGGCCACTTAAGGCATTAGCAGATGACAATGGGGCATCCACGTGTTTTAGACGTATTTCGCACGTATGGAGAAGGTTCATGACGACGACGGCATGCTATGAACAGATCGAGGGGGTACTAGTTTTACATCCAAGGTGATCGCAGAGTACATAGCCCGAATGATGGACCAAAATTTGGAGTACGATGTATCGATGAGACATGACTCAAGTGAATTGCCCAGAGAGAGTTCGAACCCCAACATAGTGCTGGGCTCTGCCCTGCCTAGTTTATAGCGCATGGAGGAGGAGGAAGATGAGGAGGAAAGGCAGGGAGGTTAACCAGTAAAAGCAATCGGTTTGCTACCCTGCACTGGGGGAAGGGGATGAGTGGATGTAAAAGTTGTGAGTGAGGAATAGTTGAAGTTAGTACAGTCACATAACAGACATGCCACATCACATCACGTCACAGTCATGGCTGCTTAATTCTGTCATATCTTGCACCGTTTGACGCGATATTGTTGTCCTTGTATTTCGTACAAAGTTCATGCATACAGACGATTGTTGCATGGCGATAAGTGTAATGTTAAAAAAAGCGGTGATAGTACACAGCACATGTGCAGTGATCGGCGAAGCTGCTCTGTTAGCACCCGCCCATAATAAAAGCCAAGCTGTGGCGCCGTCGTGGTCATAGTTATTCATAGGTCATAGGTCATAGTGGCGCAGTTGTGGTCCCGAAGAGCCACCAAGTGCACTCCAAGGAAGACGGTGGCCTTTGAACACACCCTGGAAAGCAAATTCTCTATTGCTAGCATGACTACTCAGAAATTAACACCACTTGTTTCTGTTCTTTTTTAACTAGCTTTAGAAATTTTCCCTGGCTATATTGGTTTAACTTTAGCTTCCTGCTGTAATGGGTGACGTCACATTCTTTAATATTGCGACGATATATTCATAACTTAAATCAAAATAATACTTTCTACGTCCGTACTCATAAATTCAAGGGCACTAATGACTGTCTTTAAGATGCATATTTCACGGCGTCGGCATAGTATCTTCTCATAACAACTACATCCTTTTCTACCGGAAGGTGGTTTTTATTCATATTTTTGAATGCCATTATTTCTTCTCCCATTCAGTACTACAACTTGACGTTCCGTTATCGTTTAGAAGTAGACTGCAATTTCTGACAATTCCTGAACAATGCATTCACGTATGAGCCATCAAATAATCAAAGATACCTTTTGGTAAGTTATTTGATCTCAGTGAGTGAGTGAGTGAGTGAGTGAGTGAGTGAGTGAGTGAGTGAGTCAACTTTATTGTCCGACGCTAAAGGCTTTTTTCTACCCCAGGTCCTCCCCTCTAGAGGAGAGGCGCCTTGGGGCAGGTGAGAAACCGCTTCAGATGCTGGCCAAAATCCGCTGGATCTCGGCGGCCTCTTCAGCCAGTGGAACATAGATGTCCTCACATCGTTCGTTTATATGTTTGTTTGCCTGCAGCCTCTATACTACCTTTACTGCAGGAAATTCATAGCTGCTTTATCAGGCTGCGGGGCCCATAGGAGAAGCTTACGACATGTTGAGAAGTTAACACACCATTGTGCAATTCGCGGTCTTTGTATATCAGCGTTATTTGCCAAGGAGCATCCTCTGTGGCTAATGACAACCTGAAGTCTACTTCGACTTCTTTGAAGCCATTATGAGGCACTGGCTTCCCCCACGATAGACTTTGCTTTTACAAAGTCACAGAAGTTCTGGTTTATTGACTATTATGTCGGTAGAACAGTACGATAGTTGGATGGGATACTCCGGGAGTATCGTGATCGATTGGAAGCTTCTCGTAGACCTGGCTAACAATAAATATTGATGAGAACACTATATGAATTTTCCGTCCTGGTGTCTACGCTGACGAACGACCGTATCCACTCCACGAGCACGCGATGTTACAAAATGCATAGGTTGTCTTTCAGTGGCCGAGGCCTGCATTCGCTTGTACAGGTGCGGACATAGGTAAACGGAGCCCGCTTTTTCGTTTAAAATAAAATCACGCCTTCTACACTGGAGATAAGAAAACAAGTGAAAAGGCACTGGAGTCTAGTACCGGATGACATACCACAATTGCATATTTCAGTTATTCAACGCGTGAAAAATAATAGAAGGAAAATGTGTGCTCCGTTTACTTTTGTTGGCAAGGGTACGTGCCGGGCCGCTGATGACAACATCCTACCCCGGCTTCTACTGGGGACTGAACTAATGTCTCGCGTGCGCTGTTTCAACCCAGGTATAGCATTCTGGCTTGCCAAAATATTATTGAATTTGAATTCGCCTCATGAATTTGCCGATTGCAGCGACCACTTATTTTGTTGTTTTCTGTGGCCCGCTCACTAACGTCTATCCTTAAATGGTAGTTGGGCTGAAGTCCCCCGTCTGTGAGAGTTGCCGCTGCTCTTTAAGACCCGGGTTTGGTAAAGGTAATCCGCATGATATGAATAGTCGGTTCACTTTAAAGACAATCCATTTTCATAACGCCTGCTTGAGTGAGTTCGCGATGCGGTGCGTTTGAGCATTGAGAAGGAAAGGCGTGGAAGGAAACCAACTTAATGGGGAAACATGCAACGGTTATGACGAGAACGGGGTCGATTTTAACAATTCCTTTTACGCATGTGCTTCGTAATTATGCACTGTACTGCTTGATGTTCAGGAATAATGTGACTTACGCCGAGTGGACTCGCGCTCCCATGATAAAGCTACAGTCGTTGAGCTCTGAAACATATAAGGAGTACCCAGGAAAGCTAATTAGCGTCTAGTTTATCTCGCTCTTTATCCTCTACGACAGAAATTAAAAAGCAGCAATGCGCATTATGTAATCGGCCCGCCTTGTGTTTGTACGTCAAAAATTACTATTTTTAAAAATAGCTCAATGCGCCTGGATCGTTTATGGAATGCGCCCCATTCCCCATTTTGCGGTCATATTTTTTAGCCAGTCACTGTCTGCACTTTTGTTTTGTGAATGCGTTTAGTTTTCCTTGTAAATATAGTATTTTCTTTCTAATTTTATTTATAAGCAGTTTTTATAATGTCAATATATTTTCTTGTCCAGTGCCCGAATTTCTTACTGTATTACAGATCGCTAGGAAGAATTGCCCCTTTCTTGCTGCCATGATTTATATAAACTCACTCGTATACAAACAACGATTCGGCGGTTGAAGGTATTAAAAAGACAACAACTTATAAATGAACCATCTCGTTTTTTTGTGGTAAGTATTAAGTTCATAACTGGCATTCGTGTGTCAAAGCCGCACACATGCTCTGCAGCAAAATTCGCAACATAAATTTCGCAATTACGCGAGGACCTCGATGTGTTACGCGCAAACGTTACGCACCAAGAATGCGTTACACAGGTTTAGCTGACGTGTTGTGCGTGTCCTAATGCTCCACGCTTCACTGGTGCAAAAAGAATTGACCGCTCAGAGGGCTTATAATTTGCAGGAGTTTCTCCTTCTTTTTCTTTAGAGAAAAAGAAAGTCAGGAAAGAAGATTGTAACACTGAGCTTTATGCTGACCAGGTCGCATACAAAATAAACTTTTCTCTTTGTAAAGTCTTTTTTGTGGCTGAAGCATAAATCTCGCCTTTGCTTTCATCACGACTTCCTTGACGTAAGTTGCGTGAGTTACTTGTGTGAGTTAGGCGGTGTGAGATGTATGAAAGTTTGTCTTACGCAACAGGACTGAATCGCCGCGTTGCTGGTGTTGTCGTAAGAGAAATCCACGACACGTGGCGCAACAAGCATAGCGTTTAAGATGAAAGAGTGGTGGTCGCCGAACCAAAAGGATCACGGGAGAAGTTTTGTTATGCAGCAGACTAAAACACGTAGCACTGAGCTAGTAGGAATAAATGTTTACGACCGGGATGGAAATGCTGAGTTTATGGCTCTCGCGTTTCAAAATATTCTATACGTTGAAAAATGAAAAGAAAACGATCAGGAAAAGAGGAGAATACCCGAGAACAACACCTAAAAGCTCTTACACAACTAAACTATATTCCCGCCGTGTGGCTGTGGAAGCTGGCAGGGCAAAAGTGGCGACTTCATGATTTTTAGAAACCTGTAGTAAATCGAACAATGCATCACACGTTGCGGCTCGGTTGAGGACCGTTCAGCTTGGTAAAAAAACGAAAACCAGATCGAAAAGACTGGGAATATGAGCGCATGTTGCTCGTCACACATACCTTGCCCGTTTTACTGTATTATTCAATGAAAGCGTTATTTATGTCATAGGTAGCCTTAATGGTGCCGAAAATATGAGTTGCCTGAAAGCGCTTTTACGAAATATAAGATGCGTTTCACTCTGCGCAAACATTTACGACCGTCAAGCCGCTTTGCACGGTAAACCAAGGCTCTATCAAGTTATAAGATAAAAAGAGAGGCCAACTTTATCAAACAAGGACGCCAAATAGCATAAGGCTATTTTTTCAGGTGTCTTGTGGAAGCGTGTACATAGCCTAGTCCTGGCTGTTATTGTAGATTTGCAAGACCCAGTATGAATATTTTTATTGCAGAGGAATTCTGGAGCATTCATGCTCTAAATTCTATGGTCTTCTAGCGGTTATCGACAGCACGAGAAGGTGTTTTTCTTATCAATCAGCCTTACGACTTTTCCCATGGCGTAAACGACTGAGATGTTTTGTTATCTATGAAAACAGCGGTTTTTCTCTTCACAGCGCAGTGTACACATTGGTAGTAAATAATATCTACAGTACCCAGTAGAAAAATCCTGATTTTCGACGTTGTAACTTTCGGTAACAGAGACTGTTTGTGGGAAGTTTTTTTATACATGCCTGTAATATACGTATAGCTCATGTTATGGTCTTTCCAGTTGTGATGTATGGATGCGAAAGTTGGACTCTGAAGAAGGCTGACCGCCGAAGAATTGACGCGTTTGAATTGTGGTGCTGGCGAAGACTCTTGAGAGTTCCTTGGACTGCCAGAAGATCAAATCAGTCGATATCTTCGACCATAAACTCTGACTGCTCATTGGAGGGTCAAATTCTAAAGTTAAAGTTCAGCTACTTTGGTCATCTGATGAGAAGAGACGAGTCGCTGGAGAAGGATTTGATGTTGGGAAAAGTTGAGGGTCGCCGGAGAAGGGGTAGGCAGCGAACGCGATGGTTAGATGGCATCCTCGAGGCGCTGAAGATGAAGTTATGTGATGTTAGGAAGATAGTGAGAGACCGGAAAGCGTGGCGTGACATGGTCCATAGGGTCACCAAAAGTGTGACACGACTGAACGACTGAACTGAACTGAAATGAGACACCCTTTCGGGTTTCGATTGTAGCGCAATTCAATTGCCTTTTATAAATATTATATACAGTAGTAGGCTCACAAATAAATTTCTCAGGAGAAGTATAGAGTCCCGTTGATGCAGTCTACCGAAAATTGGTTTCCATGCGACTACGCTTACAGCCAGTATAAACACACTGCCCATCTAACTCCAGCGCGATATGCGCTACTCGTGGCGGCAAGCGCGTCCCGGGAAGGAAGGCTGGCCGCAGTGCTGTGCCGTGCCGTGCGCGTCGTTGCGAATGAGATCTGCACCACTTTCTCAATCACAAATAACGCATAAAAACAGCCTGACACACTGTATGTTGTAGGCTGCAGCAATACACTAACGAGTTCACCTGCTGGAACAAATTTTTACTGCTTCCCAAAGCGGCATACAGAGATGGCATAACGACCGCGGTGGATTCGGTTTGTTCGTCGCGAAAAGTAAGTTCGAGCTCCGTTCTTTTACCAACATCATGGTGTAGAAGTACGCGCTTGTTGAAGTCTTAAAATGTGCTACAAAGATGTTTCTTGGCATCTGTCTTCATGCTGCGCAGCATGACGTTGGATAAAGGCGCCGTTCTCTTTGTTCATTACATGTGCGTAACAATGTGTGTTGCTCATTGGATTTAACGTTTCCCTCTGCAACGAAGATGGCACGGATTAGATGCCTTTAGCGAAGTCCAAGATATACAGCAGCCATGCAAAATGCAAAATTAAACACAGAAGGGCACTCGGTTCTGCGACCCAAATATTTTTCCCTCAGCCTGCAAAAGGGAAAGTGCAAGTAGTTGTTCTGGACGCTATCACAGGCATCACTTGAAGTTGTTCGAATATAGCGGTAGTACGGGCGGGTTGGTTCATTGCATAAAGCTAGCAGCGCAACAGTCCGGAGGCTAAAACGTCAGCAGATAAATATATTGCTAATCATTAATTTGATGGTTTCCGATGGCGCACTCATTTTTCTCTGTGCAACGCTCCAGGCTGTTACTTCGGCCTCATCACAAAATATTATCTTCTACACGTCGTGCATATGGCCTGCTTTAAAACGCTTCGTTACTTTCATGATGTTAGCGCCTCGAAAGATTTTTCAGCCCCAATAATAGCTCCAATTTCCGCCTCTAGAATCAGCGGCACAACGCTAGGAGACGCCATCCATACCCGCGGGGACGCGAATGGGGGCTTCCTGACAGGGACGAAGAACCTGTCGTGCGGGGGCGTTGAACACAGCTTTGACGGTAGCGGCGCCTAGCGGTTGCAGGGTGCCTATATACAAAGGCCAATATAAATAGAATCACGCCATATTTGCACATTGCAGATGAGTATGCATAGAGATTAGCATAGGTTTTCTGATTATTCCAAAGCGAATAAATTTATATCACTCAAGATGCCTTTTATATGCCTGTCCGAACGTGAATGATTTCACAAAGCAAATAATGGTATGGCGTCGTTGCATGGCTGTGTATTCTAATGGTCTTTGCTTTTTTGTTTTGATCAACTTCATAGGTCAATGTAAACAACATAACTTTATCGAACGTAAACAGAAGTTTTAATAGTTATTGTACACTTTTTCAATCGCACACTCCTTCTTTTCGACTTATCCCGCTATGTGTGAATCCAGGAGACTGCAATTATTATTAGGCTCCGCAGTTGAGGAGAAGAAGAGTTACAGTTCTTTATATTTTAGTCAAGGGCTTTTTGCTCGACACTAACGCATTTATCAAAATGATGAACATTGCACGCAAAGAACAGTCATAGATATGCTAGCTTCGTATTAAACGGATATACCTCGCCTAAGGGCTAACGAAATAATAAACATAAAGCTTTATTAGTCCGTCTACATATTTAACTATTACAGGCACGCCAAGCGGCTTCATGCTTTGTATGAGAATAGCTAAAACTTAGGGAAGAGAAGAAACAGTTACCATATTGAGCCAAAGTGAACTACGTGCGATCTGGATGGATAACTTAAATGGTAATACAGGCAACAAGTGAACAAACAACTACGATATTACATGGAAAGACATCAATAATTATAAAGGTTATTTACGGTAGGAAAGTAACGTACATACAGCCAGAGAGTTTTCAGTTTTAATGCTAGAGTTTGAGAGTTCGCAAAGCAAAGTAGCCGGAAGCATTTCTTTGGAAACGCATGAAAAACAAACTAGGCCACATTTATTGTCCAAAGTAAAATGCAACACAATGTAGGATTAGCTTTTTGTTTTCTATGACAAACTTAAAGAAATGCCGGAGGACATATAAAAGAATTTAAATGCTAATCAAGAAAACAGTATAACAAACAAAATTAAAGCATTCATTTACTTGAGTGTCACCTCTATTCCCTGTTTGAACATAGGCGCCAAGTCGCCACCAAAAACATTTTGTCATAGAAACACGTTACCTAAGGGCATCACTATTTGTTTCTATCCTTTAACTACTTAGAACACTACTCCTCTTTAAACCTGCTCAGGAGTGGCTTGAGAAATATGAAAGTCAAGGTGCCGCGATCCCCCGTCAAAGAGATTTCCTTTCTTCAAATATGGTTCAAGGTGCAACATGATATTGATACATGCTCAACACAGCAGGAGAAATATTTTAGGGCAAAACATATTATCATTTATTTTAAAATTTAGTTGTTGACTGTGAATCCACTCATATCCCAGATATAGATAACATGCTAAAAAGCGAGCTATTTTCCTAACTAGCTTCAAGCTTAGAAATGTACGAGATTTTTTGTAAGCAGGTTACAATCCCGTCATCCTTAAATATTATCTATTTAGCTTTGATTAGAAGAACAACGATAAAACAACATGACCCACTTCACACTTCTTTAAGAGAGGCCAAATGTAATGATATATAAATTCGAGATATATCAAATTTTTTTTACTCTGGATAATAACTCTACCGTTTGTAATTCATTTTCAATCCTTCGTTAGGACTCATGAATTCAGATCTTATATCTTATTTCGCATACAACGTGCCAAAAATATTTCATGTTTCATGATGTCATTTGAAGAAAAATAACCTTAAAATTCTTCTGCATATATTTTTCTTGATTACAAGAAATGTAATTTATAAAGGTCGATTTTTTGTGCCATTGCATTGCAACGGTTCAATAAAATTCTTAGGGCCGAAATTGGAATACATTTATGACTGTCATCCACGACTCATTTGTATTTTGGTCTTGCAATTGTCTCTATCACATCACTCTTATGCAAAATCAACATACCTCGCCCGCTTCCTTTTACTAGAGCTCAGGGTGCATGAGAAGTTCTTATAACAAAAGCTTGCTGCAAAAAGCATGCGTATCCACTAATACCTGGTTTTCAGGTTGAGGGAATATAGCGCTTGTGTGCTAGTCACTCTATGGGCGCTAACTCATTCGACCAGGCAGCCTTAGGCATCTGAATGAAAGAACGCTTGATTCACAAACACTCGAATTCAGATGCATGCATGCAACGTTGTTTTGTACAGCATTTTATATGCTGGATGCCCGATCGTGTTAGCTCTTAGGTTTTGCTATCAGCCTAAACTTTCACTTCCGGCTTGTAAAATTGCATATTCCTGTGCAACAAAAGGCTCATGTGGCCTCGACACGATGTGTTTTTCGAGCTTAAGTATTGTGCTGATTTAAGCATGGACAGTTCTTTGTGTGTGCAGAGGACGATGCCTAAAACCCAAGGCATAGAATCCATTCATATGCGTGAAACTCAATTATACTACATTAAATCCGGGACAGCTAGAGTAATAGCAACGCTTATCCTTTGTTAGCGCTTTGCACGAGGTCAGCTAATTTCAGGATGTCTGCATGGTTTTCGCTTCCTTTATATAAAAAACAACAGTTTAATATACGCTCCGGTCCTTAGAAGCGTGACAAGCTGTTGCCGGTCGGCTGACTGAAAACAAACTTACAGGCGCTAGGTGCTTTTTTTCGACACAAAATATTATGCAGATGAGCTGCTGGCAGTGCATAAGAACCTTGAGTTTCTTATTGCTCCGCTAAATCTGGTGCATATTTCTCGTAAAAATGGCGCAGTACGCACAAACAGTGTACTAGCACGCAATACATTGTTGTCACTCATTTTTTGCAGTAGTGTATTTTTCGGCAGTTTTCAAAGGTCGCAAAAAAGAAGAAACTGTACAAAGCGTCCGAGTAATGCCAAAGGAAGGAAGAGGTAAAAGAAAGATTAGAGCACAAAATGAGACCAGATAAGCTTCACTGACCGTTAATTAGCGAATATAGGTTGTAATATTTTTTTATGTTTTTCATTGTTTTTTTTAATATTTATTTAAATTAATTTTGCCATTTGAAGCTTGTAATTTATTAAAGCTGGAACTACAACCTTACATGAAAACACGCACAACGGAGACAACAGGACATGAGGCGGAACTAGCAACTAGTCTTCAATCAAAGGCGCACAAGAATATAAAGGTGAAAGCGAGAGAGAGCGAGGGGCGGTAACTTGAAACACAAACAGTTATGATGAAATAGATGAAGTAAAGGACACGGGATCAAAGCAAAATCAAACAGAACAAGAAAATCAGTGAACGTGGGTGGTGTGAAGGGCCAACCCGAAGGGATAAAAAGCTAAAACCAAAGCGTGATGAAACGTGCATAAAACAGCGGCATCAAAATAACAAAAAAAAAAAGAAGAAAAAGAAATTTGGGCGCTGAAAACTCATAAAACTGTCCAAAAAACTTTATCTGCTTTTCGATGAGTGGCCCAGAGGCGGAGCTTATGCACGATTCTCCGTAGTCATTATTTGCCACTGATTCCAGCACTTCCGGCATTAACGCCGCCGGCTGCAGTTCCACCTTTATTATGTGCCAGCTAACTCAGATACAGATCATGCTGTAATGTATTATTTACATCAGGTATATACCTGAGCGACGCGGATGTTTGATTGGCCATCACGGCAGTACTGCTCTTAAAGCGCGTAACTGGATAATACTTACATATTTACTAGACCAGAATCGAAGTTGCAAGAGTACCCCTAAATGCCCTTGTAGAACAAGTGCTTGAGAAAGAATCTTGATACCTAAAGGGCCCCCTAATTCCAGGGTGAATGTCTCGTGACACCTGCTATTGTTTAACACTTTAGCTCTAGTATTCACTGACCATCAAGAAATTAAGTATAAATGGATATATTTCACGAAAAACTTCCTCTAAGATATTGCAACGTTTCTTCAGTGAGCACCAGTTTTTCAAGAAGTACGAACCAAAGGTACCGACTTTTCGGTCATACTTAGTGGTTCGTGAAGCATTTTCAGTGCCCTGAAATTCCAGAATGTGGTAACTCTCCTCCTTGCCCAACCGAACGTTATGGCTGCTATGGGGGCTGTTGCCGATCTCTGGCTTGATGTATAAAGGAACCCTACAGGACAGTTTACTTTAGACAATCATTGCATTGTTAACTAAATTTTGTAGTTTGGAATTGTATGCGCTCCTTGTGTCAATGCTTAGATTATAGTAGCATTCAACATTACAAACCTCTTCTTTAGTTTGAATGTAAAGTAGAAACCACACAATTGAAGTTATAAGCGTTTTGGAGTGTGGACGATCTGTGGACTTCCTCACATTTGCTCTAATATAAGAAGAGCAGAAAAACGATCGGTAACTAGTGCTCTGAAAACACCGCCAGTACATCGCTAATTGCTTTTATATTTAAATATGACAGCAAAAGTAATGTTTTAATTACATCAGGCATACTGGCTACATGGGTTTGCTGTTTTTGAGTGCAATTGGTCACTACACTTTCACCAACTGGAAATGTACCCATTTTATTTACCTACGACGAAAGTAATGTGTTAAGGATATCTTTTCTCATGATTATTTCACTTCAACTTTTGTAGCTGTTGATATTGTGAGCCTTCTGTGGACCTTCTTTCATTTGTACATGCCATGATCTTCTTCTTTCATTTGTACATACCATCATCATCGTCCCGCGGCGCCGGCTCCGGCGCGCGCCTGGGTTCGTGATCGGATTAAAACGCTAGACAAGGCTTCGCTGCCCTTGCCGTCTCGACCTAGCCTTCTTTTACAATATGCATTCGTAGTTACGGCATTACTCTGCAGTGTAATGTTTTTTATTATTACCGCTCACGTATGCTAGCCGTTTCATTCTTGTGCATCCCCGGTTGGCAAGCTCGCATTCAACTCGTTTATCATTGGCAGACATTCAGCCGTAATGTTGTAGTTGAGGAAACGTCAATGCAACAGCGGCTGCTTCTCATTAAAAAATAAAACAGATGGGATGGACTGCATTATTTCAATGTGATGCGAGAGTGGGTAACTGCCTTCGATTTTTCTGCAGAGCCTTTGTTAGCGTACATGACCACTACTACATTGATGAGACTAATCACAAGGCCTCGTAAAGCACTGCTCTCTAAACGCCGTCTGCATATTCGATGTTTCTCGTACTCACGCGTACAAAAACAAAATAAATACTAATACGAATTATGCAAGTGTGAATTATCCTAAGGTACGAATATAAAAACATGAAGGGAGTGAACCATTTTTCATAGCTCGACTGAAATCATTTTCTTAAAGTTCTATTCGCTAACCCGGTGTATTAAAGATGCTATTTAAAACAAATGATAAATGATTTTAACGATAGCGAGAATGATACTAGGAAAAACTACGAGCTTCCCGAGGAAAGATCTGCAGACGCATTCATTTTAATAGAGGGAGATAACACATGAAAAGTTTCCGCTCCTACGAACATCCCCGTTGAAGAAATGCTCGCGTGTAGGATTTGTTGGTGTGAATTATGTGTATTTTGTAGATATATCTAGAGAAGCAGAGGCATTTTACAAATTATAATTTGTAAAATGCCTCTGCTTCTTCGAACACCAAGCACTTTCACTGTATTGCAAGCACCTGGGTGCTCGAAGCTAGTAAATAGGAATCTTCATAGCATTTTAGCTTTCTTCATTCGGTTGTTACTTTAATAAGGAAGGAATAAGAACATATTGTTTCATGGGCTGATATAAACGTTGTTCCTAAAGATTGTTTTTTTTTTTTCATTTCCTTCAAAACATTTAGTAATGATTCCAAATCTACTGAGTTCAATTATGCGGTCTCCTTCTGTGAAACGTAATATAGCTTGCTATTACTGTTAACAATTTGTTCTTGAACACAATATTTTAGTAATGCCAGCTAAGGCATATTCATAAGCCAAGCTCCAGATATTAAATTTCAGAGAGTGAAGACGAAAATATTCCTTTTGTTACAAGGAATTATTCAGGCACGTTTAGTTGCAAGGAGATTTCATAAATGACGACAGTTAGACTGGCGATGTGGTGAAAAACTAACGGTGAATTCCAAACGGCAATGCGGAACGCACACGAAATTAGGACACTGAACGGCCCAGAATCTCAGCACTAAGCCCGACACAAGCCTGAGCCAGAGCCAGAGGCCTAAAACCAACCCCGGCCCAGGTCTCCAGGTATCAACCCGCACTCGCACAAGGAACCCTAACTTATCGCTCTATTAAACCCACCCAGAACACGAAGATCGAAGTGAAGCACTGTCCGGACCAAGCCTGAGTGCACTCTCACTGCAACGCATGAGGTAAATTCCAAACTGTCAGCAACTAGACCCCTAACACAAAAAAAAAATTGGCCGAATATGGAAGTAAAATCGCCGAAAGCTTCACGAAATTTGCTCTGTTTGAACGCGAAGAGAAGTGATGGTGAGGCGCATTTGCTCGATCAGCTGTTTCAACCCCGATACCGAAGATGAGATAACAAATTAGCGCGGAAATGGTTCATACAAACCTAATAAACTAATAGCGCTTCAACTGTACATCCTTCTGCTATAATGATTCAAAGCCGAAGATTGGTCCTATATGTATGAGTTGAGACCCAGCTCGAGCCCTAGTATTCGAGTTCAAGCACTTATCTGAACGCAATTTCAAGCCCGGGCCCGCTCACACCACGCAAATCTGCTCAAGGTCCTGCCCGAATGCTTGCATTCCTCTACTCAAAATTTACGAAAGAGCTAGTCTGGGATGTCTAAGGATCATTCCGTGGTGGTTAGGTTTCATTTGAGGAGTTCAATCAAAATCGCTGATGGCATCTCTGTTGATTGCGTAAAGAAGACACGTTCCTCTAGATTTCAGGTTGGAAATCCCCTTAAGAAACCGTGACACGATGGAGCAAACGCTATAGGCACATCTTACGTCAGTATAAAATAGATCGCAAGTCTCCATTCAAAGAAATAATACACGTAAAAATGTTGGCCAAGAATCAAAAACCTCTCTCTGGTGTCAACGTCTGCGTCACCACCATGGCGGAGGCAAGCACGGCAGTGGCGCAACGGACAACCAGTGCAGACGACCAGTGCAGGAAGACGCTGCGGTCTGCAGCAGCTCTCCTACGAATTGGACGCCCACGCTAGCCACGAAGGCAGCGAAATTCAGCCGTACGTAGGCGGTCCTTGAAAGGGCGGAACACTGATCGGATGGGCTGCGGACCGGACGGAAATGAGCCCGGATCTCGCGTCGATCACTCAAGCTGGGCTTAGTTTTCTTTGCACTGAGGGTACGCCAGTGGCAAAGAAGCACACACTACCCTGCTTCTTCCAGCTGTTTTCAAGTTCGGTGCGTTCTATCTTCCCACTCTCCGCCCATCTTCTGCTCCCTGTTTTTCCTTAGATAGTGGGAGGCAGCTTGCCATGTGTCTTGTTTCTGTTGAATTTCACCGGCAGCACATTATGTCAATTTCTCTGAGCAAATTGCAGGAACATTCGCCGTAGATAGAAAAATGCCTGCTTAGAGAGGGCTTCGAAGCGATCAACTCGAGAAAATAAATCAGGAAGTTAGACACGGGACGCGGCAGCCTTTGCTCTGGCACTAAAACCGCAATGTTGTACGATTTGAAAGTACGATACTGAATTGTGCAACAAGATGTAAAATATCTCAGCGAGTTCGTTACTTTACAGCGAATAGTAACGTAATGTTTCTGGCTACATTACGACTCTGTGCAAAAAAAAATGTCTTGCCTTCTCCAAAGTCTATTTTACAAATCCCTCAACAGTCTTCTACAACTAAGTGCCATGGCGGCTGGTCACACTATTGAGAGTTAATATATGCAAAACCAATTATATAAAACGGGAACAACGCGCATAAGATTTCGCAGTCAACGTAACTTCGTCTCCGGGCGTAATGCGTACTGACTTACACTCTACGCCAATATCTAGGCATATATAATTTTCCGCTATTCCTACAATGAGCGATACAGGTGGCGCCGCAAGCTCATGAAAATCACTATTTTCAGTGCCCCCGCCAAGTTCTAATAATTCTGCAGCATGTTGATCAAACGTTTTCACGAAGTTTGCGTATCAGCCGTTTTGCCTGAGGATTATCGCGAGTCTGGTAGACATCATCGGTAAAAGAAAAACCATTTCATCTTTGCTAGTCTCAGATTGTCGAGTTAGACCTGGTCCCCAAGCATGCTAAACTCTTCGTCGAAGTCAAGTCGTCTGGACTCTGGACTTGTGACGGACACTGCACCTGATGGAACGGGGTACCTGCTCGGCCAGCAAGCAGCTGTAAAGAAGTTGCAGGCTGCGCTTAAGGCTGCTTAAAACGGAAAGTGGCGGAATCCACATTACCGGACAGTTTTCTTTATCTGACTCGTCATTATCAGCGGTACTATCATTGTTATCACTATCGGTACTGCCCTCATCATCGTTATCAACTAAATACATCATCATTATCATCGCTACTCTCATCACTATAATTATCATCACGGCATTGTCATTGTCTTCGCTACTTCATTATAACTATCCCTGCTATCATCAACTAAATGACCCGTCACTGTCATCACTGCTAACATCTTTACGCTTGACAAAGATAATTACAATTTGTTTATCAAAAGCAGACAATTTCCTTCTCCTTCTGGAGGCTGATGAAGCTGGTCTTCAGTACTTGTTTGTTCACCAGCTTGTTTCATGGTTTCTATTTTTCAAAACAGCAAGCCATCCTTTCCCCCTACTTGTCTTTAATAGATAATTAAGTGCCCATTTGCCTAATTTCTTCGCGCCCACTGGTCATAGGAGTGAGGGGCTTTTAGGGGGCTTTCTAAAGGAAGTTGCCGACTTATTTCATTTCCTCACCGTATGGTTTTTCTTGTATACCTATACAGTCTACCCAGAAGGCAGATGACAAAAGTTCTTATTGAGACATTATTTCCCGTACCGATGTATTGGCAGCCTTACCTCCCCTTTCTAGAAAATGGTGTATTAAAGCGGGTTCAACGGATGTATATACAGTCAGCCACAAAGTCTTTCTTTTTTAAACTTCCCACATCAACCTCACCTTCCAAAACGTGGCTTCATGCAAAAGCGATTTTTTTGCCATGGTCAGTGAACTGTCGCCTGTGCCAGCAGCCAGAAACTATAGATCCTTGCTTTATGTATAGTCGTTATGCAGTGTTTCGTTGGGACATTTTTCAACGGAATCTCAAAAAGGACATTCATTGATAGTACGCCTAGTACTATAAGCTTTTGCCTGCAGTGGAGACTTCTGAGGTGCCATGTGATCTTTTTGTGCTCATGGCACTGTTTAGCCTGTGGAAGAGCCGCATGACAGATCGCCACGCATCGCCATCACGTTCATTGAAGACTGTTCAGAGAACAGTGTGCTATGGTGCGGGAGGTATATGCTGCGCAGGATCCACCTCCTGCCTGGTTACCTTTGCTCGATGCATGTACATGTCTCCCGGAATTTTGATGTGCGGATAAATTGAGAGCTCGACGCTGGTATCACTGTGCATGACAGGTTGCGGGATGAGACCTGGTATAATGAGGCTTTAAGTGCTTGTATGCAATAAAAACAAAAAAGGCCCGGCGTAGAGTAGCAGTTTGTGCACTCGGCAGAGGGTCGGAGGGATAGTGCTTCGATCGCGGGTGGTAACGGAAGATGTTTTTTTTTTTCTTTACGAGACGGACATTTTCCAATCACACTTTCTGTACACGGCGCACATTAGCCAACCAATGCTTTCATCTTAGAAGAAAAAGGGGAGGTCTCAATTTTACAAGCCGCGTTAGGACGGTTTACGCAACAAGATGGTAATATTCAATGGTTATAAATGTCTCAATCTTCGGTAGCTCTTTCACCAAAGGCACAAATTATACTTATTTACTGCACCTTCAGTAAGATTTTAGAAAGTTTTGTAATAATACGTTGTACACTAATGGGGAACTGAAGCCAGTATGTGTCATTATATCATTCCTTTATCGCGTCTACATCGCTACATCCAGTGAAAACCGATAATTTTGGGGTTATCAATGATTCAAATTTAAAACTATGGAGACCGACACTATCGGCATCTTTAAATTTAGGAATTCAATTTCAATATTGATCTTTGAGGATAGCGTACAGCGTTCGCCGCGCTGAATTCTTGAGCGCCGAATATAATTTGTGATTGGTGTTGCCAGTCTCAATAACATTTCGAATTCGGTCATTTCAATATTAAACCACTTCTCTTGATACCGGACTAGATTAAATAGAGCCAGAACTAGCCATATGATCAATGTTTTTCTGCGAAGAAAAGTTGGATATTGGGGATTCCTTCTAATGTCCCTTAGGTCATTTCATGGTCCCAACTTTTCCTTTATAGTAAGCTGTACTGCTAATAATTTTTGCTTGCTACAGTCGGAGTGGGCCAAACTTCATTGAGAGATAACTGTTCTTGAATCCTTCATTAAGAAAGAGCCTGGCATGTGGAGGTTCCGTCTGACAAGCAGTTAGGTGCGGGAAACTTTGTTAGATAACCGCCGATGTGATAAAATATTAACGCTTAAAAACAATTGCGAATGCATTCGAACGACCAGAGACCCCTGGTGATTTACCTATTGAAAATTAGACGGCAGATGATATACTAGGTCTAATATTGGTAACTGGAACGTTTGCTCTTAATACAGGAAATCGTACTTTTTCAAGACGTAGACGATGTGAGTAAAATAACCGTTACAACGCCAAATCATTTTTTGAATTTGATACCTGGAAAGCTGCCAGGTACCAAGTTTACGTCAGCTCCAGCGCAGGGCAAACTCGTCAAAAGTGGTGAATATATCTACCTTAGTATTTCAGTAGTTTTGAACAGGACACCCTGGGCGTAGATATACGTATAGAAAATTAAACTGTACTATCTGCTGAATGTTCTTTTCTTCAAGGTTGTCTCGTCGGTAATGTACTTAGGACCAAAGTGGCAGCAATTTCAAGTTTTCGACATTCTAAACTCTCTTTGGAGGGAGATCATCCTTCGATTTAATCCATACCGAACACTCTCCCACTGTTTAAAATAAAGACCGTTCATAATTAGGTTAATTTATTCATTTATTATGTGTTTCAAGAGAGGAAATCTTAAGCTGGGAGAAAAAACCCAGGCTCTATGCAATATGCGTTTTTTGTTAGGATAGCAACTTTTGAAAATATTTCGACTGCTTACCAAAGATGTCCGACTATAGGAGTGCGCACAATCAATAATGTGTGCTTCAAAGCAAAGTACATTCTCAATACTCACAATTCTCCACGTTGCACTGAAATTCTTGGACAGCACGCCGCAGACTTGCAGCTTCAATCTACAGAGAAATGAGCAAAGTCAGTGACAAAAATATAAACACATTTTCTTAGACACATGGGAGCTATACTACTGTCCCAGTAGCAATACTAACACCGTGCCTCCATGCAAATGCCTGTCATCAGCTTTTCCGTTGCCCACAAGGCGCTCATCTTCTTACGCTCATGAATGAGGAGTTTGATAAGCTAAATATATAAAACATAGAGGCTAAATCGCAGGAATTTTTTTTTCAGACTTGTCAACATAATCACTTTCCAACTAAAGCGTAGTTGGTAATACGTATCGCTGTTGCGTGGAACACATTCTTGAGCACTCCAAAGTAGCAAAACGTAGTAGTTGTAGCAGTAGTACAACTTTGGCACGTTGTTGTGAAGCCTGCACTGGGTTCCGCAAAACGGTACAGTAGAACTCTACTGAGAAATCTGGAAGGTTTTGTCTCTTTAATTTAGAACGAAAAAGCGTGCTTGAAAACACCATTGTTTTGATTGAAATGCTCCAACCAATGGTCTATGGGGTGACAAGCCTCTGGCGCACAAGCGCAAAAGGTGTCAGGCACTGTTGGCAATTGCTTTGAAGCCGCAGGAGCATTTGACGTAGACAGCGACAAATACAAATAAAAGTCGTCCCTGAGAAAAGCGCAATCGTTAGCGATTCTCCTGGCTTGTTATTTCGTTGCGCTGTGGGGTTTTTTATATTCCTAAATTGTTAATGGCTGAAATCCATCGATAGCTTTGGTTTGAACCATTCTCTTTCTCTCTCTCTCTTATGTTTCTACGCCATCGACAGCCTATTGAAGTTGGTAAGACGCCCTTTTTTCAATCACGTTGCCTTCACCGAAAAACGAATCTGCTGTACAACAACATAAGGTTAAATCCGGGAGACAAAAGACATTGCGGGTAAGCACTACTCACCGACATACCCTCTGCTACCTTTGTTGTTTTGTTTTCCTTCAACCACGCACTGCACACAGTGAGAACCTTTAAGCTCGCGCCGGTGTTGTCGACGGCTTCACAAGAAAGCTTAATTTTAAGGTGTTGGTATAAAACACGTGGCGAGCAAAGACTAAAAATGTCAAAATAAAACAAGTGCTTGTTTTTGGAGGAAGCAGTTCATAGCACTGCAATTGCCGACAATATAGGGACAAAAAGAGCATGGCTGTATCAATCTCATTTTACAGATTCTACACAGATGTATATTGCCTGTGCAGCACTTTCCACTTAAGCACAGTTTACATTTTTATCTGATCAAAACCGAACCCACACTGAACACGCGCACGCGTGCATCTCACGTCCTGGCACCCGCGCCAAAAGTCCAGTATGTCTGCTGAGGTTCATCGGCAGAAGTTCTATGTAGCTTACGAGGAAGCCCGCTAGGTGGAACTCCGTTCCGACCCTCAGAGGCGGGGTGTTCGTTGCCTTTCGAGTGTGAGAATGCTTGAAACTTCTAATGACCTTCGATCTCCTATTAAATTTGCACGGCCGTTTCAGCACTCGAAGTGCTCGAATTTCCTAAGTGTTAGGAGCTTCCAAATTTCACGTTCGCCTATAAAGTGGCGCTAAAGCATCACTGGAGTTTCGGGTTCCAGTGTTTTGCACTTGCGAAATGCGCTAACTCGCCATTCCTTCGTATTTAGTTGCAATCACGCAGCAAAAGCCAGGGAATGACATGAGATGTATTTGCGCAGTATCAATGCTATGAATGCTAGAACGTGTGAATGAGCGCTTGAAGGTTGGGAAATGAACTTGAGTACCACCATCACGTCACTGCGTTGTGCCACGATGCCGGCGGCAACCTAAGATGTGCCCTCATCATAAGATTTGACCGGCAATCTAAGATATGACCCTCAGGATACAGATCGGTCAATGTAGTTACAGACACATTAGGGACGTAGTTGCTGGATTGAAGTAAAGCCGAGGGATTAGCGCAGCTCCAGCTTCGATCATTTTTTTTTTATTTTCGTAGATTTGAATCTAGAAACTGCGCATTCTAGCTCACACACAACCAGGAAAAAACTGGCTCGGCGGTGTTAATCAGGAAAAAAGTGTTGCAGTAGTACAGGTCCCGAAGACAACCCGCGGAGCTGCAGTATGATACAGCGGGGCCTGCTGGACAGGACTTTCAATTGCGTGGTTTTATTTTCATGCCTTCAGTTCGCGAGAGCTTTCGGGTCTGTACCAGGGCTAACGAAGGAGCGAAACCGAGACGCGAACGCTAAGCGGGCTCTGTGGCAGTGTGAACGTTGCGCTTCAGCTGCAGTCAACAACTGTCGCTTTGTCTTCACAAGTCAGCAGAAGGCATGGAAGGAATAGTAAAGTTAATGTTGGCCCTCATAGTGCTGCTACTAAGTCCGTTTTGCGAGCTGTATTTTTACATTTTTCCAGTAGTAGTTCAAGGTTAACCCCGCCGGGGTGGCGCAGTGGCTAAGGCGCTCGACTACTGTGGCCAAGGATGCGAGATCGCATCCCGGTCTCGGCGGCCGCTTTTCGGTGTAGGCAAAAAGCCAGGCGCCCACGTCAGTGCACGTTAAAGACTCCCGGTGGTCGAAATTTCTGGAGCCCTCCACTACGGCGTCTCCCATAGCCTTAGTCGCTTTGGGACGTTAAACCCCAAAACCCAAACCAAACTTCAAGCTTTCCTGACCAGTAGTCGAAAGTATACAGACCTCATTCTTGTCGTAAAGAAACATAAAAACACTTTTTTATAATGATAATATTAACGCATTTTATTAAAACTAGTAGCT
Organism: Amblyomma maculatum; assembly: GCA_023969395.1. Lineage (NCBI taxonomy): Eukaryota > Metazoa > Arthropoda > Arachnida > Ixodida > Ixodidae > Amblyomma > Amblyomma maculatum. The sequence goes on from JAJIZL010000157.1 coordinate 2,019,962, forward strand.
GCATTAAATTATTGCATTAAAGAAAGTTTCGGTACTACTTCAATGAGGACATAACCACGGACTATTCATGGCCGCGTTATAATGACAATGCATCTTGACAGTGTAGCAGTCGGCATGAAAAGTTACAGCGTACATTTTCTCCACAGAACGCATATTTTTATTCCAACACTGTATGAAAGGTTTTTCGACAAAAGGAAGTTAGTTACTGATGCAAACGAACGCTTGAAGCTCACAACTGCTTGTAGCTGGATCGTTGTAGCAAAAACGTTAATGAATGCGTTTCTAGTCAAACTCTCTGTTTAGCCCGAACTCGACAAAAATTACACCTACTTAGAACTCTTTGAAGATATTCTATGAAGTTGGAAATCATTTTCATCTTCATGCTCGTTTCGCATCCAGATAGTTGATGTCATCAGTCTTCTACCTAATACTGTTCGCATTATAACCTTGCCTCTTAGGTACACCACCTTACAACGTACGCCGATGCGCGTTTAAAGTTGAATGATGGCTTTATATCTCCCGATAAGTAAGTTACTTGCTGAATCATCATCGTCGTCTTAGCTGAAAGGCTGACTGATCTTCAACGTACTGGTAGCTTCTAGATGAGTGAAATGCAAGGCTTCCGGCAGTGGCACTTGAGCGGGGATGTACTCGATGTCATTTCTGGCTGAGGAACAGTTATTAAAGCCCTTTTTTGATGAGCCGTCTCGAAGCTCAGATTTTTGCAATCACTTGGCCAATGTTAAAACGGACGGTGCAAGCGGCTCATTGAGAATCGAAGGATTCGCTTCATTTAGACGAAATCTTCAAGTCCAAATGAATAGCTAAATAATTCATTGTTTTGTTCTGCATCTATATCCTTACTTTGGTCTTATGCATTTGTGCGTTTCCAGGCTTACTGCTGCTCGCAATGAGAACCATTTCGCCGATTAGCATTTTCGTATTTCAGTACGCGCATAGTAACTTTAAATGGTAGATGATTACGGCACACGTCTGGGGGACTAGAAAACGCTGGTACGACGGGAGGGAAATGTAGACGACTTAAATAGTTCCCGCGACTGAAGAATCCATGCACAATTGCTCGCTCAATATGCACTTTTGTTCATTATTGGGAAGTTACGGAAAGTGTAATCCCACAGCTCTGGGAAACGGTATTTTGGGCAACCAAGTTGAGATACTCTTTGTGCAATGCTGCAAGAAGCGAATAAAAAGCTGACCATACCACCTCATTGAAGGGACTTGAAGGGATTGTTCACTCAGGGCTTGAGCTCGGTGAGTACAGCTTAAGGTGTGCCTACTTTTATGTTTAGTTTCATGCCTTAGTTTTGATTTGTTTGGTTCGTAGCCATTACTTCCATGTCGAGATAAGAGCTTATACTTATCCTGAGGAGAGAAGCGTGAGTGTTGTGCCCCTCTTTACCACAACAGGGAGCGTTGGAGAAGGAGCCAAAGTTGGCATAATAATGACGCTGCTCGCATCAGCTGGTTATGTCCAGTGCCGGGACAGCCATGAGGCGGCGCCAGAACAAGAGCACTGACACCTTGTGTAAACATCCCTCAACCCTCCATCCTGACACAGGAAACAGCATGGCCGCTAATCCCGCTTACGCCTGTCACCCGCAGTATACTAGGTACTTTCGACGAACGATAAGTCTCTCCCACTGGCTTCCAGGCCTCTCAGGCCAGGAGATGGAAGCTACATGTGAGCCGGTAGAAACATATCGCATATCTATCGCTGGGTGTCACTAGCTCGCTGTGGAAGCTCCGGCGCTTTTCTGAAAAGTTCCGGTGTGACCACTAGACGGGTAACGAACGTGTGTTCACAGTAAATGCCACGTATTTGCGTTAGGTGCGCGATGGCATGTGCGGCCACTAATATTGAGTTAATGGCACACATTTGAGAACGTGGTGCTAGAGTGCTTATGCAGTTATCTCGCAGGAAGAAGTTTAATCGAGCTGTGACGTTCATGGGGAAAACTGACACCATATGCGGGATTTTGGACATCTATGAACTTTGACACTTACTTACAATGGTGGCTGGTGTAACCAATAGGAGCAGTTTGATTCAGCCATACACTGGTAGCTCTCAATGTTTTTATAATATTCGGGAATCATCATTGGTTTGGCCGATCCGCGAGTAAGCGAGCCAGAGAGGACAGAAGGTAAGGGTATGCCCGAAAATTTTGCTGCAGCGGTAAGCGTCCTCTGCTAGGCTATTATGCTTGGCGTGAATAACCAGTGCCCCTTGCGCAACCACGCGACCACCATGCCACGCTTAATACCTTCAGAACGCCTTTTGTAACCACAATTTAATTGCAAAGAACTCTTGAAGGAACACCAGAATTCCTATCGCATTACTTCTACACGTACGTGCTTAAGAAGGACGTTAAATGTTTGGTCGTCCCAAATGTGCGTACAGTTTACAAATATTTTTTCGATAAGTGCTTTCTTCATAACTCTCCATATATTCTTCAGTTCATTTCTTTCAGCCCACTTTTAGACCCGCTGATGTGTTCTTACAACCTGGTTATTTTTTTATGACAGGAGCTGGACGAAAGAGGGATTGCCGAATACGAGAAGCGCACAAATGTTGCTCAGCTTATCAACGTGTACAAATAAATTGGTCCACAAAACGCTACTCTCCACAGAAGGGTTCAGACAGGAGCCAATATATGATTCGTGATTCAGAGGTCGCAGCGGAAAAGAATTTGCACATTAGTACCTCATTGATGAACAGAAGAAATTACCGACTCGGCAATGGTCGTTATTCCACCCGCACGTTTTAGAAAGGCAAGGCTTTATTACAATGTAACGGCTGTCCAAAAGGGGACGATAACCTCCTCGTTGAGAAATAATATTTGTTTTGGGATGAAAATTTAGAAAAAAAGAATTGCCAGAACAATACTTTGTTTGCCAAAATATGCCACATTTGTGGGAGCATATTCGCCTTCGTGCAGAAAAGTAAGCTTTTTTTTGTCCAATCAAATTTGCTTTTTATTTCACCGGGTCGTAATTCAAAACTTGACCTGAGAGCAATGTTGCGTAATCGTTCCCACGTCTTCTCCGTGCATTTCTAAGGAAAATATATACGAATACTACGCTCCCGACGCGAGCAAGGATTTGAATGATTATTTCAAAACGGGCGGCTGTCAAAAATAGAATATTGAATCTGTATTATTCACAGTATTGCGTAAGCGTACACTTGCATGTTTAGTTGGCGGAGAGGTGAGGATAACTTTCACATTTTGTTTATAGTTATTGGAGGAACGACGAAGCTAGCTCTTGCGCAAGCATTCTAGCGAGACGCACATGGGAAGAATTAGGCAAACAAAGAGTGAGAATTTGTCCACGTCTTACATTAGCACCACCTCATTCAAAAGAACCGTTGTAAAGCGAGAAATCCGAATTTTTATAAAGAATATTGAAGGTTGTATCAGCTTTCATCGCTTATTGACAGTTGGATATCTCATCATCATCATCATCATCATCATCATCAGCCTGATTATACCCACTGCAGGGCGAAGGCCTCTCCCATATCTCTCCACTTAACCCGGTTCTGTGCTAGCTGCATCCACTTGACCCCTGCGAACTTCTTAATCTCATCCGCCCACCTCACTTTCTGCCGCCCCCTGCTACGCTTTCCTTCCCTTGGAATCCAGTTTGTTACCCTCAGCGACCATCGGTTATCCTCTCTTCGCACTACATGTCCTGCCCATGTCCATTTCTTCTTCTTAATTTCCACTAGAATGTGGAAAGTAATTGGATTGGAAATTAATTAATTAAATAATTACTTGGATATCTGCATGCCCGCAAATATTAAAGGGCTGTTAGGGTTGTTGCCTCTTCCAGGGATAAGAAAGCAAAAATTTAAAAAGTGGGATGACAAATATTGATGATAAGAAGTCAAGTGTTGGAGGCTAAGCAGTATATTTGGCTCTAAAGCAAAACGTTCTACCATTGCTTTAGGAGCAAAGAGAAAGTATTGCAAGTATCCTATGTTTAGAATTCCGGTAACTTCATGAAATAATGTTCCTGATTAAGCGCTACAAGCGTTATCGTCACTTTAGATATGTCACTGCTCCTACATGACTACATTACAGTAAAAGAAGCAGTAAAAAAAAAAACAAAACGTTAAGCGGGAATAATCGCACAAAACAAAACATGGTGTCTGAGCCCTACACATGTCATGGCTTCCGCATTGCCCTTCACTTGGCATAAAACCTTACGGAGCGCCACGTTATTGACTTGCTGAGACGAAACCACTTCGTGTCAAATGTGTTTTCACTGAGGTGTAAGAATTATATCTGCGGAGCATGTATTAACGAGATTTAATAAATATGTGCTTAATGTTAAGAAAAACAAAATTTTTGTTTGCTTTGGCATCCATTTCAATTGCTGCCTCAAACTTCCTTCGCATATTTCTTATTTGAGAATACAAGGATACCATGCAAAGCTGGAAGAAATAACTCCCCAAATGCACACTTGGCTCCTCACATCAAACCCGTTAGTCAGTATAGTGCCGTCATCGGCATATAATGAGGCGAAATCTCCACTGCGGCACCTGATTTTATTGCTGCCATTGCAACGGCGAGGGAAGCGGAGCGCAGCACCGGTCCTCGGCCCCTTGTTTGTCCACTTGTTGGCCGCTAGCATTCAGCTCTAGTGAGTCCGCCTGATCGGCACAGCCAGTGCGAGGGTGGAGATCGCGTTCGCGGAAAAACAAGTCATCGTCTTTGTCAAGACACGGCTGTTTGTCACCATGTCGCCTTCGTATAGTGCTAAACAACCTCCGGGCACCGGAGCTCACCGCTCTGATCGATCTCCTCCACTCTCCCACGCAGCAACAGTAGCAACATCAAAAGCGAATGCGCGAGGCAACGACGTTAAGGGACACTGTGAAAGCCTGAAAGCCACTCCTTGCTCCGGCGCCGCGTCCGTTTGCACGGAAAAAGGCTTCACTTTGCCGTCACTAGCTGTTCAGCAATCTCGAGGCTGAGCGAAGAGAAACAATATTTCTCCACATTGGTCCCCGGACGACAAGAAAGCAAAATAAAGATGACGCGCAGCTCACAGTTGCTTAGCGACCAATGAGAGAGTTACTGGCGAGATTCTAAACACGCTTACAGAGGCTAAGTTAGCTTAGGTTGTCGTTCTTGCCCTTAAGCTCGTTCATGTTGGTCTAGTTACCTCTGCATCTCACGAAGAGAGGGCCTCGAGCTAGCTTTTATTGTTACGTTGGCTGAAACTGGTGCGAGCAAAATAACAAATGCGAGTTTGCTCTAAGCAGTGTAAGTCTAACGAAAAGGTTGCTTGAACTACTGGTCCTATTGACGGATTTGTATTAATGATATTAGCACGAAAAAGGTTATTAAGGGCTTGGGGTGAAGTGAGTACTATGCAGAATAAACAGCTATATATTTATCTTGTATGGAACGTTAAAAAAAAGTGCTGATATTGCAATATATGCCGCTTTATTTTTGTCTAGATTACTGTCCCAGACTCCTAGAAACAAAGCACAAATTCATGCTTAATTTGGAGGGGGTGAGCTCATAGAAGCGTTTATGATAAAGAAAGAGTAGGTATGATATCCATAGGATGATAAACATGTCATCGGCTGCCCTGTCACATTTTCTATAGCCAACATTTTGTCACGCTGGACATCAAGGAGCGGTGTCATTAAGTAGATTTGGGAAAATAAGAACAAACCATGGCCTCGCGGGCCCCGCCACGGTTGCAGCGGGGCGCTGCTATCTGGCTTCGAATGACGTCACGAGTGACGTCAACGATATACTTTGCTTTTGCTGTCATGTCCGATAAACGTCTACTGCAGCGGGTGACTGCTCGCTCGTGACATTTGCGAGAAGGAGAGCGTGCATAACCTGTAATCGGTCGCACGGCGTTGTGACGCGGTAGGTGTTAGCCGCAGGGTACCAAAGCGAGGCATTGTGAGAGATGGCGACATGTTCTCTTTTTTCACAATTTACATTCAGCTTATGTTATAAATTACTGTCTGTTGCCTGTTTTAACTGCGGCCAGATTATATTCGACACGACACGAGGTGGCGGAAGAGCCGCCTGTGACGAGTTCTTTCTACGTAGACGCAATAGACTGTATACAGGTTGAGCTTTTCTGCAGGTGTTGCTTGACTGTCGATGTTGCTTTGTTCTAATATTGGGTCCGACTACGAGTTTAGCAATTATTTCAGCTAGTACTCTGAGAGTAATATGAAAGCGTGCTAACGTGTAGAGCTCGTTTTGTCACAAGAGTGTCGCCTTTGGAGTAGCCCAGAATATAAAAACGTGTCGGACAAAGCACTTCACTTGTTATCAAATATGAGACGAAACCGTTTTTCGTGCAGCGTTCAAGGTCATGCCATTAAATTTCACTTCTCGTTTAGCGTCTATCTGTTGGTCCAGCTAGCGACTTGTTTGCCATATTGATTAGAATCAATGATATATGCACCTCTTTCTGTACGCGTTTACATCAAGAGTAGGTGTCCGCCGAGAAGTTATAAATATAGTATGATTCCTTTCTTCAGTTACAAAGCCATTCAAAATTTGTTCATTAACAGTTTGCCAAATTCTGTTCCAGTCTCTCAAAGCAAAAAATTCGTTGAATGCGAAGAAGGTTTTAAAGACACCACCGTATATGCTCTTAGGGAGTGTTTTTATGCCCAAATAAAAATGCAGCTATTTAGATTTTCTGTGAGGGCTTTTGATTCATCTTTTCCATTTGTTGTTAGATCCAAGCTCTCCTTCCAGGCTGGCACCTGACTAAAGGACCGAAAGTTAGAAAATGATTGGCGCCGTTTCACACTCACTATAGTAGTTAGTGCGCAGCCCTAAGTTATTTGACCTTGTTTGTTGAATACGAATATCACAGGCTGTCTTTTTGTGACGTCTAAATTAGCTTCTCAAAGAACCAAGTGTTATACGCTCGTTTTGTCCATCTGGTGTTCAGTGCATTTAGCATTCAGTACTACAGTCACGTTTTAATAAATGCACTACAGCAATGATAATAGATCGCTTTGACGCTCATTATAAGTTTCAGGAAGCAGGTCTATATAATCTTCGCGGTCGGGAATATGCCACTTGCGGGTGCCTTCGCAGCGCTAACGTTCATGTGGGCTCGAAGGCGGCCTCACATATGGAGCCATGAGGCATACATAGCGCAGCATTGCCATTTCATCGCAATGAGTGGGATATGAAGCGCCTGCGAATTAGCTGACTTTGTTTTCTATTCCTCCGTGCTGCTCTGGTGTAAGCAAACGAAAAGACCGAAAAAAAAAAGCAGCAGCTGTAAGTATGAAAGCTAGCACGTTGCCTTGCAATGAATGTAGATGAACACAGTGTAATGATGCTATCTACTAACCAGATCGTAATAATAATAAATGAATTATATTTTAAACAGCTAAGGTTGGGATCACGTATCCAATTCTAACACCTGCACTGACCTCTGGCTAATCCTCCATTGTCGGCATGTTCCATATGCACAGAGGCAAGAAGAAAATGAAGAGAAAGATTGTAAACTCTACACATGAAGTGCTTATACCCAAGCGACGAAAAATGATTTGCAGCGAAAGTAATAAATTGGAGCCAATCTTGAATAGTCATGGAATTTAAGCCTGTTGTACACATTCTTTCTTGGCTTCGTTCTGTTTGTTTACCCGCTCAAGCGAATGCACGCTGAGGAAATGCAAGCTAAAATAACAGTAAAGAAAATCAGCGGAGAAGAACATTGAAAAGAAGACGACTGAAGAGAAGAAAATCAGGAAAAAAAAAGAACACACAGCTGGTGAGAACATCCAGAAGAAGATACATAAAACATAGGCACGCCGTATGGGTGGGAAAAATGGATATGGCAGTCCTCACCAAACGTTTTAAATGAGCTGTATCCTAGTATAGCCAACTTTATTTTGTGCGTGAAAGACCTTTGAATCGAGGTACAATGATGTGTTGCCTTATCAAAAGCTTCTGTGGTGATGACGCCACCAGTTTTGAGTCGTGAAAGCAACTCTGGCATCTATCGAGATTTCAAGAACTTTTGAGCGGTGAAAGCGTGCACTGTAGCACGCGATTAACACAGTGGCCCACTGGAAGAAAGATGAGGGAGTGTAATAATCAACGCTCAGAAGCTCCATAAAGGCATGGTTTAGAGAGAAGAATATTTAATTAAACTACTTATAATCCATAATTGTCAATATGGATGATGTGACACATGATGTTTGAAACATTTATGCACTCGCATGTCATACTACTTCATTTTCAGTGGGCAGTCTGTGCTTTTAGATGCTTTTCGCGCCTATTCTATGTCTAGATTTTCATTCTTCCTATGCTGATGCTCTGCTTGTTCGCACACTTTCCTTACAAAGTTTTGGGTTCACACTTACTGTTCAGTAGTAGAAATTTCTGTTAGTTTGCTAGTGTTAAATACTCGTGTTATATACTAACACTGCTCATTCCGCCCCGTCCAACTTACATGATAAACAATTGCCTTTTAAGATATACTTCGAGAAATACTTTCAAATATTAAACAAAAATATTAAACAAATATTGGCGCTAAAAGACGTTTCTATAAATTGTTAACTTAACCACACAATTGCTACTTCCAATAATGAGCTGTATGAGGATAACAGGCACTCTGCATTTCATTCAAACATCGGAGGGAACAGAAACGCGGCATCTACTAGTCCAAGATTACTGACCTCTTCGTGGCAATCCCGTTTGAGTATTTCAGGTGCTCGGCATCTTCCAGCTGAAAGACGATACAGTATAGCGCACAGCAAGATTGCGGTTGCGTCAGAGCCGTCCTTCAATTCGTCCAGCTGGGTGACCAAGAGCGAACCTTTCAAGGTCAGTTGGGTACGCCCGAGAACGAGAATCGTCGAAGGTGGATCTTCGTTAAGAGCTTGAGGATGTGAACGATGCGGCAAACGATGCGGAGAATGTAAAAGATGCGGGAGCGGTGTGCTGGCTAACGATCGGCTTTTGCAGGGGCTGAGTGGTCTCTCTTCCAATTTCGCGAATGCATCGATGAGAATGCTCAACATAGCATTGAAATTGATGGGAAAGGGTTGATTCTGATGCATTAGACTAGACGCGGCATCGCTAAGCCATCCCTGAACAAGCGGTAAATCTGAAACTATCCCTTCACTCCTTGATTGGCATAAAATCGCGCCGCTTTCAGATGCTGTAAACATTCAGTGCTGATATTATGGACTGAGCAAGCGAACAAATTTTGTTGACAAGCAATTGTTTATACTTACAAAGATCTCCTAGCTTAACGGTAATGGTAAGTGGGGATGATCGTCGTGACGCAGAAGTAGTAAAAGCGTTGTTTTAAACGCAAATTCAGCGATAAAACAATATTCGTTTCCCCCAGCTAGCCCAGCTTGTACTCTTGTAGAGAAGAAGTTTTGCAGATTTTCCAGGATACAAGTAGAGACGCAGGAGGAGGATTGGAAAGGAGGCAGCGACCGGTATGCATAAGAGACAGTTTTTAAGACCACCATTCTGCTTATGTTGGTTAGTGCAGGGGAGACTCCATTCGTTAAGGCACTACAACTCAAAATGATGTCAAACGCAATTCACCTCGTGCTTGGCACATGGTAGCCAGAGCTGATTATGCGCCATAAAACACAACACAACCCAAATAATGACATACGAGAGAAATCTAGAGAGGACGAGCGCTTGCTAAGAGAGAAGATATTTTATGGCAGCACTCCTAATAAATAAAACAGGTTCAGGAAAATAGCGACCCAAATAATTAGAAAGAATCGCGAAGAGTAAAAGACAAGAACTAGGATGGACTGTCAAGAAGCCAAACCACTGTTCATCCACGCAGGGCTGAGCTTTCGTCAGCACAGTTAGGTCATGATGTGAAACTGTTAAAACCAGTGATACCTGAAGAGCTTCTTGTTTTGGCAGGCCGTGATATCTGGAACCTTATTTCGAACGTGGCTTCACAGCGATTATTTCGCTCACGGACATTTGTATTGAGTACGTGGGAAACGAACAGTGCGCGAGAACCTTTTTTAATGCTTTAAACCATTCCTTGAGTAAGACGATGAGAAAGTGGCACTGGTTGGTTTTACAGGAGCCTGGGAGGGCGCAGTAAAAGCTAGGAGGTAGGCGACGTGTAGTGGTGTAGGCGACGCCAAGCATTGGAGTATTCGCCTTATGATCTAAAGGACCAGCTCTGCCATGTAAAATAATTAGAAGGCGCAAAGTAATATGCGAGATAGGTACAGGGTGAGAGTCAGAAGAGTGAAAAAATTACAAAGGTTCAGCGCTGCTGAACCAAATATTGAGCGAAAGCATTAGCTGCGGGTGACCGAGCGTTCTTCTTTTTTTTTTTTCTTCTTCCTCAGCCCAAATATAAAGCCATGCTTTAACCAACCCATATGAACGTTACTTAGTGACCTATAGTGTTAACGTGAATGTCAGGGTCCTAGCAGGCTGATTATGAGATGACCGTCCTATGTGAAACGAGAGACCCAAGTTGGCAGCTCCTGCCAGCCCGTATAACATGGGGTGTGACGTCATAGCGTCACGTGGGTAAGACGTAACTGCGATCGGGTCACGCGAAAGCTTCAACGTGCGAGCAGTATTGCTTTCGCAATCAAACTCCATCTTGCATTCAATGCGAGGATAACGAAGAACAGTTTCGGACGAAGAGTTCTAATCAGGTAATTGCTGGTTGAGTAGTCTTTTCCCACAAGGTTGAAGCTGTTTGTGTTTAGGAAAACAGCTCACGGAAACAATGAAAAATTTTATTCTGGGTAGCGAATAAACATGCCATTTTTTCTTAGCGGTCGATGATTTGTATTTTAGAACCTTCACGATATGCCCACGTGTGGTCGTGCATGTGGAATATGCAGAAAGCCGGACAGCGTGTACATAATGGAACGCAACGTTAAAGTATTTCTAGTGCAGAAACACTCCCACTCACACGGACACCAGAGCCGAGCAAGAATCATGACAGCCGTTGTTTTGTCAGATTCCTGATTGACCCGCCAAATAACGACGCCGCTCTCCACTTATCCTGGCGTAGATAGTTCAAACATTGACTTCGCAGGATATCCTTGTTTTACCGACTTTATTCCTCGGATGTTTTTTGTCAGTAAGATTAGCTGTTAGCTTTTATATTGGAGGCATCAGAGTAAATGTTGTATCGTGAAGTTTAAGGTTTTCAATGCCCAAGGCGTGATCAGTTTTTACCTGAGCGTAATAGGCAATGTGGTTGGAAATGCTGAACATTAAAAATGCGACTTATGATTCTCTTTGATTTGGTTTTCCCGTATTGCACCGTATTTAAGTTATACATTCGCTCATCATCCTATCGGTCTCGGAATGTAGTAAACTTTTCAATAATATGAAAGTCAAGCGCCGCCTCAATTTCATGCATTAATATGAGCGCCAACTAATTTTACAACTAGGCAATGCTGAAAAGGCAAATAAGCGAGCTTTCAAATGGACCATTATTGACATAAAAATTTCGAGTCACAGTTTCGATTAAGGAAGTTTAAAAAAAAGTGGTAACCTTCTAAGTTGACGGCTCTCAATCCACGATGTAACGTTCACTCCTAAAACCAATTATCAAAGGTTGCTTAGGCCATCTGTAGAAAATATTTTTTTTTAAATAAACTCCAGTACAATGCATATATTTCCTGACTCTATCTAAAATCAGTCTGCGCGAACGTTTTAAAGATAGAAAAAAATCACCCTTTTTGAAGACTGATGGAAGCACAGTCGCTTTGTAGTTTGGGATCGAATAGGCGGACCACAATAACGTTATCACTCAATTGTGCTTCGAAACTAAAAGAACTCAGATGAAGCTAGTGACTGAATTATGCCACTCATAACATACAGAAAATAGCTCTGAAATTGTCGTTACTTCTTTTGTAGCTGCTTCACGCCCTAAATATTTTCGAAAGATGTCACCATGCTAAAGTGCCTTGGAGTATTGATCGCTAGCCTTACTCACTCTATCGTTACATTTGGCACTGAGAAGATAAGAAAAATATTCGGTGCAGTGCAGCCCGCTAGATGTATCTTCCCATTGTAAGAACAAAGTTCGAATGCGGAAATAAAAGCAGCCACTACTATTATCTTCAGTGTAAAATCTGCACTGCCGCTTGCACGTGAGTTTTGAACGCGTCTCTGATTCTGAGTTCAAATCAGAGAACCACTTGTTTCTGTCAGCACGCCGTTCCTTTTCACTCGCATAGAATGTTGTAGGCAGTTCCGGCTAATTGCACGCCCAAGAGGTCAGCCGCCAGGCACGTAGTAATTTAACGGGTACCCAGTGCTTAAAGTGACTGAGCGCGATGTTTTCCGGCCCATGCACCCAACTGGAGGGCCTTGCTTGCCTCCATCCATGTTTCAGCAGCTGTTCGTGTTTTCATTTGGTGTGGGCAAGCATAGTGTCATTAGATGAGTCATTTTAGGTCGTCCTGGCAACAAACTTTAGTCTTGGTTTTGCACTCAGCAGAGCGCGCACGCGCACATGAACACGCTGTATTTATGTAAACCGGACCACCACTGAAGGATTTGTCAGATATATTAGTAAGGGCTTCAAAACATCCCCTCAGCATTTCTTATTTGTTCAAAGGAAAGGAATAAATGGTTAAAGCTAATTGTGCTGTTTTCTTACAGCATCCGCTTCCATACTGTTGACATCGTGTAGAGGTAAGTGATGTTGCTCTGCGGATAAACTACTTCCACTTGGATTAATGTCACAGTGGTTCTCGGTAACTTAACCGCAAACAGTGGGCTGCTTTGTCATAAACTATTTCAATCTGCTTTTCTGCACTCTAATGTGAAATGTTGTGAATGCGTATAGAACGACCCTCTACCAAGATAACCAGTAGAAGAGAGAGAGCGAACAGAAAAGGAGGCAGGGTAACTAAGCGATGCACTGTAGGTTAACCTACGTGAGAGGGGCGCAAATGCAGAAAAAGGAGGAAAAAAGTGATAAATGAATAAAATATATACGAGCCCAAATTTCACAAAGTTAAAGGAACAGAGGGAACACAATTAAACTTTGTAATTGCTAACTCAACTCCGAATCATTATAAAACTTTAAGAGAACGTTCACCACTTATTTTTTTCTATTGTTTTGTCCAATGTTCTAGAATCCTTTCACTTGTAAATAATACCAAAGTCGCGCATTTATTGTGACGTAAGAAACTGATACGTTCTTGTAAGGGAATGATGTCTTTTTCTAAACAAATTAGCAAGGATACCTTTCCAAAATGTATGCTTTATCTGGAAGGATTACGAAAACTTACAGGTCAGCGCAACTCCTCAGGTCGAAAGTGCTCTTTGCTAACTTTCCCATTTTTGCCCATAAACGAACCGAATGGCTCAATTCAAACAGGTTTAGTAAGAAAATCGTAAATATTTTATTAGAAATAAGCTAATTGCTATTAGGCTTTCTTCGACTACAATAGCATGAAATGCAATCAGCGCTGTATTTCAAGCAGCCATTTCTATTTGCTTTTATGCGCGCCGTCGAAAGCGTTAATTAAGGCTCATTACTGCATATTAGCTCAAACCCACATTCTTGGGGGGCCGAAAATACTGCTATCACTCAGTAATGGTGCCCTTTATATCTCTTATTAATAATTCGAACCGCATTTAATCTCGGATGCATTGATGAAGTCGGCACTGATGTTTTTAATGTGCTGCCGTTAGTAGCCCCGGATCGCGAAAGATATGTGGCGCCAACATTAGCTCTCTTGTTGACACCTCACAGCTCGCGTGCGAATGTCACACGCTCACATAAAATCATCAAGCGCTGGTATTCGTGAGCAGAAATCGCAGTGATAAGGCTGCATGCCGGCGGCTGTACAGAAAGAAGAGATACAGTTTTGAATGATACGCGGCAATATGAAGACATATCGTCGGTTCCTCCATATAATTCTTTCCCGCGGTTAATCAGTGGTTATGGCGCTCGATTGCCGATATCAAGGACGCGGTAGGAAGTCGTGGCCGCGGTGGCAGCTATCCGATGGAGGCGAAAAGCAAGGTGCCCGTGTATGGTTCTTTGTCAGTGCAGTTTGAAGGACACCAGGACCGGCCTGCACAATAAGTCCGAGCTAAGTCCAGACCTAAACGGTGTACGTCTTTAGTAATAACAGACGTATTTAGGACTGCTCGGATTTCGAACTCTTCGGTTCGGCTTGTATTCATCAGAGTGGTTTCCCTGAGCGCCCCCCGCAACCACTTGAGGCATTTTACCTAGTACCACAATCTTAAGCCGCAAGAAGCAATGGAACAGATTTTAAGCAGCGTAAGACTGACTGAATGTTTACATCTTACAGCGGGAACAGGGCCAGCGCACCCCTGTATTTTTCCTAATTTCTCTACTTAGGTGCCTGGCATCCTTGTGTCTTAAATAAGACGGTAATAGAGTAGTAATCGTGCAAGCGACTTATTCAAGTCAGGACTGAAGCTCAGTCTCGACTCCAGTCTTAAGTGGCCATGCTGGTGGCCTACCTTTTAGACTCAGTTAAGTCTGGACTTAGCTAAGAAAGCAGTAAGATCGTTTCGTGGAAGCAAGCCCAAGTGTTCGGAACTTCCCGGGTCTCCAATTATAGTGTACATGATAGCCTGAGTCGCTTTGGGACGTTGAGCACTATTAAACAAGACAAACCATAATAAGTGCAATTTAGTGGGGAAAAATAAAGACGGTAAAGAGCAAACAGTCGAGATGCCAACTTTTGAGGCTGGTTTTGATAGAAAATACCAAGCTAAAGTCATTGAATAAGTATAATTATGGCACATTTTAACTGCTGTGTCCAATTGTGCTGATGTCTGAATAAACTGTAATAAACAATAGTCATTAATCGCTTGCAGAAAGGCTTTCCGTAAGGCGAGTTTTAAAGCAGTGCTCCATAAGGCGAATATTTTACATCCTAATGGTTGGGAACCCCATCAACTGTATATTTTGTAGCGTTCACAATCAATTAATTGCAGCTTGCTTGAAGAAAGCTTTCCACAGCGCTTATGAAGGGCGGTCGATAAAATTAAACAGAAACAGTGGATCATTTCATCGCATTGAATTCATTCAAAACATTCAGCATGCACTTCGTGTACTGGCATCAATGTGACACGAAGAACTACTGATAATCGTGTGGTTACAAAGCTGCCGAAATTCTTGTTCGTTCTATCTCACCAATAAAGAGCATAATCCTGTTAATATACTTCACTCTCGCTAATAAATTCGCAACACTCAGGGACAATATACGTCTTTCGATGGCGAATATTACAGATCTAATTACGATACCCTAGAGGAAGGTAAGTTGCCCTCGTGGAAAAAAATAGCCTCGTTCAATTCCCGAAACAAAGGGTTCTAATCGTAGCTGTGGTTAGGCACAGCAGGGTTAGGTTGAGGAGTTATTTGGCATACTTAGCATTGTCAACTTCCTAGCACTGCAAAAATCAACAACAGTTTTGGTTTGTTTTATTGACTTTAGTGTCCCAAAGCGACTTAGGCCGTTAGGGAAGCCGTAGTGGAGTGCTCTGGGACTTCCGAAAATCTGTGGTTATTCAATACGCACTAAAATCGCACAGCGAAGAACCGCCAAATGTCACAGTTTGAGAAAACACTTAGCTCTTGGTCTTGCCACTTTGAGAAAAACAGTTGTACAAGACGCTAACAACATTACCAGTAATATAAAAATACCGGTCATCTCTGGTGAAAGAGCGTCAATAAACTAGAACACTAAAATCTAAATGGGCTGGCCAACACGGCAGACTTCTTTTTGTTTGTTTGTTTGAAGTGGTATCGAATTATTTTAAAATGTCTGTAACCTTTGCTCGGCCAGCTGCTAAGAATAAAAAATTGGTAAATAAAAGAAAGAGAATTTGCTGGGAATGAAACATTATGGGCGCTGTGTAAACCCCTGTGTATGGGTTTCCTGAGACAATAAATACGCTTCGTATATACACAGAGCAATGTTTACGCACTTTCACCTACAGGCTACGTACGAAAAGGACGCCAACCCAACAGGCTTAAATATTATAGGAATTGTAAAAGAAAATATTTTGTTGCTTTCGCCAGCGGCAACACAACATTTAAAAATGACAAAACCAAACAATAATCCTCCCTTTCGGCCTACGTATATAGCTAACCAACTGACATTCAATCGATCGAAGCAGTTGGCACAACAATCACATGCAAGTATTTCTTTTTTGTCCGGTCTTCCTGAGAAGTGAATGGACAACGGCTTTGGCGGCAGGAGCGGCTGCGAGCAAATATCGCGGAACTGTTGACTGTGCGCACGAAATGAGAGTACCCCGAGTCAAAAAAACATCAGTGACTCTCCCACGAGTTTGATGCTTGCCCGGCTTGCCATAGTTGATTCAGTTTGTAGGGGGCAGTTCGGCTAGTTCCAACGGGTGCCAGCAGCCGAGCACATGGCGCCGTTACGAGGAAGACAAGGTGGATCAACTCGCTGTTCTCTGACGGAACGATGCTTGTATGCTTTATTTCAGGGTTACCTCGGGACATTAAAGTGCTTGGCATAAAAAAGGCACAAATGTGTGCGTTACATGCTTGTTTATATTTTGACATGCAGCGTTGAAAAGGAAATAGCAAGAAGAATAAGATTGGGATGGAGCGCATTTGGCAAGCACTCGCAGATTATGACTAGCAGCTTACCGGTATCGCTCAAGAGGAAAGTATACAACAGTTGCATCTTACCTGTACTCACCTATGGAGCTGAAACGTGGAGGCTAACCGAGAGAGTTCTACTTAAGTTGAGGACAACCCAGAGGGCTATGGAACGAAAAATGGTAGGGGTAACATTAAGAGATAGGAAGCGTGCAGTGTGGGTCAGAGAAATAACTCAAGTTACTGACATTCTAGTGGAAATCAAGAAGAAGAAATGGACATGGGCAGGACATGTAGTGCGAAGAGAGGATAACCGATGGTCGCTTAGGGTAACAAACTGGATTCCAAGAGAAGGAAAGCGTAGCAGGGGGCGGCAGGAAGTTAAGTGGGCGGATGAGGTTAAGAAATTCGCAGGGGTCAGGTGGATGCCGCTAGCACAGAACCGGGTTAAGGGGAGACATATCGGAGAGGCCTTCGCTTGAAGGCTTTCAAAAGAAGATGAGCGGACTTAACATTCACTATGGAACTTTTAGAGGACGCTGTGCTCCAGTATATTGATGCGAAAATGCGGTTTCATGCAGGCTCGTCTCCCTGCGATAGTCCCAGATCACGGAAACGAATGCTATATCTGTAGTCAGGCCACTGCAAGATATTAAAGCTGTTAATAGAGCAACGCCTTGTCTGTCCCCTTTGGTCTCGGTGTCAGAAGAGATTTGTGATCTAAGCGACATGTCTCCAAAGTGGATATGCTCCCCCTTTGTGTGCCTGAGTCCTTCGTATCCAAAATTAAAGAAGTGACACGATTTTAGTCGGGCTGAGCAGCAGGTTCCTCAGAACAATATTCCCCCAACACTTCCTCAGTGTTCGTCTTCAAAACACTTTTAAAGGGGCGGTCAGCCAGGCTAAGAAAAGTAAAGATACTAACAGATATTGAATGAACCATCACCTTTGTGCAAGAAGTTTTGATATAGTTTAAGGAAAAAAGAGAGCAAGCTGCGATTGATAGTAAATTCTGAACTTTTTTTTTTTCAACTCATACACCGGAGCACATCGCAACGAAAGCGGAAACATATAGACCGCATGCTGGAACCATGCTCTGCCCATGCCCACAAACACATCACCGAACAGCTAGTTTGTTTACTTCCAGTTGGAAGACTCGCTTCATCGGTTCGGTTACTGCGGCTTCTTTCCAACATGGGCCGGAGAAGAAACAGCAAATACGCAAAACACCGCGAATGGCTCTGTAGCAACCAGTAGAAGACGCGGCAGTGGTAGGCGCTTCGTCTGCTCCCTGCCTGCCCTACTCGTCGCTAGGCCTAGTTGGTTTAGGCGGATGGCACTTTGAAACAGGTCAGCGGCCTCAATGTTGTAACAAAGGTTCGTCTTTCGTCACCGCATTACAGGAAGCCGAACTGATAATAAAATGACCTGGATAAGATGCGTTCAACGACCGTCCTCATTCGGTCCAATTTGCTTGCTGAAAACAGTTGCCGACTGCTTGCAATATTGCTAAATTTACTGGGTCACACTGTCTCTTCGTGGTAATTGTACGGGCGTCCTGCGATGTCAGCAATTGTCGATTTTAGTTCTCTGTTGCCAAAACTATACTCGATTGCAATTTTCATTAGCTAAAATTTGTACATTTTCTCTCCACAATCACCTGATTCGCTTTCACGAAAGCGAGGCTAAACTCTGTGCACAAAATCGGTGTTTCATCAGTACGATTTCCCTGAGCATCTGCTTGCTCTCTTTTATCATCATTTCAAGTTCAGACTAAAGTAAACTGTCTTCCGTTGACAGGCAGTCGACAGACTCGACAGGCAGGCTCGCCAACAGGGTCAACGAATATTCTGCGTCAAGCGGGCAACCTCCAAATTTTATCCGTATTGTGGTCCAACGGGTGATCCCGTTTCCATATGGCTATTATCATGTCATGAATTGAAGTTGTTATCATCCATCGAAGGGTTTTGCGCTCATTGTAGATAAGCGCCTTAGCTTGACTACGTGATATTTATTTTATTGCCTTTTCGCCTGTCTTTGGCCATCATATCAAACACACGCGACGTTGAACATAGAATGTTGTAAAAAGAAACTTGTTGTGGTTTCGTATGTGCACAGTTTGGCACGCGGGTTAAAATAGTTAGGGACGTTCTCCTGTTACAAATAAACTGGCCAGAAAGCGTTTGTATGCGAAAAAGAAAGCAAAATAGGGCTTGGAGGAAATATGAATGTTCGGCACAATCTGAGTTGGCTCCGTGCAAGCTTGGCATCATGTACGCCATTCCCGTTTTCCTTTTTTTTTTTTTGCAATTGAGCTTATGTGTGTCAAGCGGGTGCTCGAATGTGCGCTTGCAGACATGGTACATGCGTGAAAAATGGTTATGGTTCGAATGAGTTGAGCACTGTCGAGACTGTGATATGAAATGCGATTGCTCTCAGAGACTTCTAGACGCGTGCGCTCTGAATGAGCCAACTGAAAATAACATTATCCCGCAATGCTCGAAGATTTCCACAAAGCGCAGCTAGAATAGAAGTGCACTAGGAAGTCATAATTTCATATTTGTGCCCACATGCCCACATATGTCTCAGCTGTTGTCGTAATCTCTTGTATCATTTGTTGTTTAAATCCTTTTTTTTTTCGTTTTCATGATGCCTGGAATGTCTGATGAAATGATCTTGTCTTTGATGTTTTCTTTGCAATAAACATTCAGTTACGAGCCGACAATTCCTTGTGTCCTTGTGTCCTTTTTTTCTTTGTTCGTTAAAATTAAAAATATTAATTACATGTCTACGGTTGTTATTCTTGTTGAAATATACATTTCTCAGTGCGCAGACCTAGTGGGGCTAGTTGATGAAACGGGATCGTCGCTGCGTCTTTCACTCGCGTTTTTATATCAGTAGGCGAAGAAAATTTTGCACTCCCTGCAAGGCTGCACATATTGTGTGAATGTTTTCTTCCAATGAAATGGCGTCTAAAGACAATCCATAACACTCAGTACATGTCTAAGGGCTCCAAATATCACCTCCGTCTGCAGATAGCATATACGGGCAGTGAGCAGACATGCTACTAGCAATAAATCGATTTAGATCGACAGAAGTCCTTATAATACGATTAGACGAAAATATAAATGGCTTCCAACGCACTTGCATCTGCATATATATCCACGGAAGCCAATATACAGTATACATACAATTCTAAAGCAATATTTATATACAGGCAATGAAGAAATCAACTCTCAGAGACTGTGAATATATATTTCTTCTCGACGATGTACACAAAATGAAAGCAGCAAGTAAATATCTAAGCGGAAAAAATTCAGCGAAGAATGTGAAGAAACACTCATTGCTACCAAATATATGGCTAATAAGCATGCAGCACAAAAGAGGCCTAAAACACAGCCCTACCGATTGAATAGCTTAGAGCCAATTTGTAATTCCAGCAACAGTAGAGCCTGCTTGTACTTCTCTCTGACGCGGTCCCTTATTTTGGCTCCGCGCTGAGCGAGATTGCAAGCACAAAACGAATTCAGAAAAGAATAGTATTTCTTTGCTAGAAGAAGCATTGTTTTATTATACGGCTGCTCTCGTGGTTCACGAGGTGAGCCACAAATCACGTGTGTAATCGCGGTACGTGAAGATACGCCACAGGGCACGTCAATCATCTTGTGCTAACAACTACCCACTTCAATGAGCTCTGGGCCTGGCCTAAGGTAAATACGTTTAGTCTCCGAGCAAGCGCTAATCGTGGTCAGGTGAAAAAACACCGCCTCTCCATCAATCTCAATATTGTCGCCAGTACAAGGAGGCGACGGGCGTTGCCTTGGGGGGCGAATTAGGGCGTCCGTTTCTCAAGGACGACACTGCCAGAAAGACGAGCCGAAATGAACTGGCCAGCCGTCGTCGGCACCTTAGCTCGTCAATGCTCCTGTCGGTTTTGTATTTCTATTTTCGCACTATCCCCGCACTTTCATAGCAAAACGTTTCTTTAATGAGACGCCCAAATAAGAAGCGCAAGATAATAACTTTTTTGTTTTACGCCTTACTTCGTCCCCGGTTCTTAATTTGGACAGGTTATGAAATATTCAAACTTTCACTCGTATGCAGGTGATAGTGGCCGTGCAACACCAAGCCCTGTAATTGCGTTAGGACATTTTCGGAAAGAAAGATTGTAGCGAGGATATGGAAAAGGGGTGGGGGGGGGGGGGGGGGTAGGGGTTAACATAGTTTTCTGTAGATGCTGACGGCGCTGCCTTAAGGTGAAAACGCGGGTTGCTTTCAACCTCATATTCGTGCGTAAGCTCGCAAGATTCGGTATAGTTTTGTTTTGACGAGCTCTTGCCCATTCTCGGTAAAATTTCTCTGCCCTTCACAGATATATGGTCAACAGGAGTTAGCCCTTAATAGTTTCCGATGTTTCTCTAGTTTTGTAATAACCACTGTCGACCTCTATGTGTTAGCAAGGAACGTTATTGTTGAATTCCAATAGGTTGCGTTGGCATGAAAGATAAGCTCAAGTGCTGGTTGTCGCTTTAATCATGATTTTTATTTATAAATGCTTAGAATCGATACTCCTGATAGTATGGTAGTTATGCTTCGTTGCTGTCATTTTGTATCAGTAAGAAGCTCTAGAAAGCTAGATTTACTCTTTTATTCTGAAGTGCACATTTCCTTATAATAACCGCTGCACAGATAAAAACTAACAAATTGCGAATGGTACTGACTTTTGTTTACCATGTCTTGCAGTAGTCCGCTTACAGCTTGCTGCGAAATTATAAGCTGTGTTTTCGTGATGTCGACATGAAGCCTTGGACTCCCGTTCCAAGTATTCGAAATATTATTCGTTCATCTGCCTGAGCTGCATGCTTTCATCCATGTGCCGCGGGAAATATTGCAATATAAAAGACCTCCTTGGTCTTTCATTTAGAGATGCACAGATCAGTTATGTCTGTGACGAAAATGCAGCGGATTTCCCACATAAGTGCTAGCATTGTGCGTTAAGGAAAAAGGTGAACTTTTTTATTGATCTCTGCATCGTGTGAAGCTCTCAACGCGTAACTGATGCAGCCCTTGTTCAGTGCTTCTTGAATATCCACCAAGGAAGCTAATATTGCAACACATGTTTCAGGACGGCGTTTGAAAAAAAGCGGAAGAAATGAAGGATGTCACATTAACCAATTACCAATTAGCTCATTTGCTTTACTTGCACGGCTTTGAAGTTCATTTGTGTGTAAAATACACTTTCATAAGTATATACTTGCAATAAAACTGATCCCAATCCCTGCCCAAGATTAACTAGTGTTGCCCCTCTAAGCTGCGAGTTGTATTCGTCTAGTCTGTGCAGTTCGTGGGCTTTTCGGTGTGTAGTTTCACTTGCTCTTGTTCTCAGAATAAAAAGGTAGCACAGTAATGATGACCAGAGAAGAATGACACCGCAAATGTGTAAGTGGTCGTCCTAATTGCGCTGCCTTTATATTCTGTGTCACCAACTAGCCCAGCTACAAGTTTTATTCCTCCTGCTCGCTTTTGAAGCATCAACACAATCTTATTAAAGAGGCAAGTAACGCTGCTAATCGTTTTGTTTGCTTTGAACTTGAGTCTTTATACTTTGTTAATAAGCCTTATTCGGGTTTGGCAATCAAATCAGTATAATTATATTCTCCGTTAAAATATTTGTACGAGGCATAACCGGTTTCTGGGACCTTCGAATATTAGATATATGACTCGCTTTACTCCTAGACCAAACAGGCACGTTTATGCAATTTGGTTAAATAGCGCTTTTTATATATCCCTGAAAGTAATTAATGTCGCAGCCTCCAATTTCAAGCTCGTAACTATATGTCAGATAATAAAGAACAAATATAATGATTTGATTAGGCGAGTCGCCACACGCACATACGTAAACGAGGACGAGGAAATGGAAGGCATTAATGCCGCCGCTACCAGTGTTGGTGTTCCTGCAATTCTCGAGATACCATTTCTTTACGAACCACATTCTTTAAAGTAAATACCATGGTTTTTCAGATATCTGCTACTACTTCCACCGCTATATATTTCTACCTGCAGTAGTCAGATATTGGCCTTTGTGCTTTGTACTTAGCACTGACTAATTAGCTCCTTTTTACTGCACTCGATGCTCTGCACATTATTAAAGGCCTGCAGAGCATAAATACAAATCTATATGGTGTCAACGCAAAATGACGAGGACAAAGTGCTGTTTGTAAGTAACAAAAACCCTAATCGCTGTTTAAATTTATGGCTGTTCCAACTAAAATAATAACAAATCCCGTGGCGAAGCATTTTTGTTTCGGATGATAAATAGTTCGTCAGAGTTCTCAGCATTTTCTTAGCTTCCCATAGCCTAATCGAGCACATTTGAGAAGTTGTACCTCGTGTTTCAAGTCAATAAGAAATCATTGCAGTAGTAAATTTGCCGCATTCATTTCACTGAACTAACTTTATTACAGCGCTATACACCAGATGTTTCTCCCTTGTTGCGATATGCTTTTGTAAATACAGACCCACAAGGTTTGTGGGGCACACAATAAACACTAACACTAGACGGTGTAGCCAAGATTGAAAAAGAGTGGCCCATATTCGGATCAGTAACTTGTAAATTATGTTGCCTATCACCGCGAAAGTTCCTATCGGAAGCGACTAGAACTCTTACGGAAGAAGGCTTATATGTGTTTTGTTCCGAGAAACAACGTTCATAGGGAGTATTCATGCAGTGCTATGCAGACCTGCAGGTGTCCGGTTGGTCCAACTTTCAGACATTCGCATGGACACCGCAACCGTTGTCCTAGGTCTCCAAGTCGCTCATCTCTGTTTTGTGGTACTACCGATGGGACTAGGTGAGTGACCTTTTAATGAGATTATATGCCTCATAGGTGCAGCATAACACTCCACTCCGACAACGCTGTAGGCCGGACTGTTTTGTTTGAGTACTGAGTAGCGCATATTTCATGCAACACCTATGCAATGAGTCACCAGTGCCACTCTGATAGCTCCTGAGTGTTGCCAAATGATATATCGACAGTCTCTTGCAAGTGTTCTACAGTGAGAGGGCATATGCAGTAGCATATAGACCGATTTACTCGAGGAAAAAAGTCACTGTGGGCAGGACTGGGGACGTGCGGAAAGCTGACAAATAATGTGCAGCCATAATGAGGGCTTATTCAACGAGCTGGTGCTCTAAGAGAAAGAAATGGGTATTGATGCCAGATATATTAGTATTGTGATATTTGTATGTGGTACTAGGCTTTTGACGCCGGCATTAATTTCGAATTGTGCATGCCCTGTAAAGAATACTTTGCCGCACATACACCCTTACTGCAGTGAAGCAATTCTTGCGTTTTAATATAGCGTTTTCGTTCTACAAAAGGAAGTATATTAGCATCGTGGAAGAATTACATCGATTCAAAAGGCTCACATATGCTGGTTGTACAGCACGAAGCACAAATATATGAAATACTTGAAACGCTTAAGTGGCTAAGAGTCTGTTTTGGAGCTGCTTGGAGGAGAAAACAATATTGGTAAAAGCATATCTGGGTCTCTCGCTTTACCGGAATTATTTTAAAAAGTGGGATATCTATGATTTTTGCCTACGTTGGAGCTGCTTGGAGGCGAAAACAATATTGTTAAAAGCATATCTGGGGCTCTCGCTTTACCGGAATTATTTTTAAAAAGTGGGATATCTATGATTTTTGCCTGCGCCGAAGAAATCTCTAACCAATATTTCTGCACCATGCAGCTCTTTTGAACAAGGCTTTTTCTGGCAATTGCTTTCGTACCATGGAGGGAAAAGAGGGAAATGGCGATGCTAGACGGGCGCAAGTATTATAAACGCCGGCAATAAAGTTGTAACTTTTTAACAGCCTGCAGGTGGCCTAAATTACCCCGCAGACCTCTAATGCGGCGTCTCCCATAGCCTAATCTAGCACCTTTTGGACGTTGTACCCCGTGCTTCAAGTCAAAAAAGAATCATTGCGGTAGTAAATTTACCGCATTGATTTCACTGAAATAACTTTATTACAGCACTATACACCAATGTTTCTCTCTTGTTGTTGCGATATGATTTTGTAAATACAGACTCACAAGGTTTCTGGTGCATGCAATAAACAATAACTCTAGACGGTGCAGGCAAGATTTCAAGCAAGTGGCCCATAATTGGATCAGTACCACGTAAATGATTGTGACTATCCCTGCGACAGTTCCTGTCGGAAGCGACTAGAACTCTTACGGAAGAAGGCTTATATGTGTTTTGTTCCCACAAACAACGTTTATTTTAGGTATTCATGCAGTGCTATGCAGACCTGCAGGTGTCCGGTTGGTTCAACTTCCAGACATTCGCATGTACACTGCAACCGTTGCCCTAGGTCTCTATGTCACTCATCTCTGTTTTGGGGTACTATCGATGGGACTAGGTGAGTGACTTTTTAATGAGATTACATGCCTCAGAGAGGGAGCATAAGACTCCACTGCAACCACGCTGTAGGCATGACAGTTTTGTTTGAGTACTGAGTAGCGTATACGTCATGAAATATCTGTACATTGAGTCACCAGTGCCACTATGACAGATCCTCAGTGTTGCCAAATGATATATGGACAATTTCTTGCAAGTGTTCTTCAGTGAGAATGATTATGCTGTAGTGTATAGACCCTCGAGAAAAAAAGTCAGTGTGGGCAGGACAGGGGACGTGCGGAAAGCTGACCCATAATGTGCGGTCAGAGCAGAGACTTTAGTCTACCAACCAAGATCCGTATAACCCGTGCTATGGTCTTTTCAGTTGTGATGTATGGATGCGAGAGTTGGACTGTGAAAAAGGCTGACCGCCGAAGAATTGACGCGTTTGAATTGTGGTGCTGGCGAAGACTCTTAAGAGTTCCTTGGACTGCCAGAAGATCAAATCAGTCGATATTGTCGACCATAACCCCTGACTGCTCATTGGAGGGTCAAATTCTAAAGTTAAAGCTCAGCTACTTTGGTCATCTGATGAGAAGAGAGGAGTCGCTGGAGAAAGATTTGATGTTGGGAAAGGTTGAGGGTCGCCGGAGAAGGGGTAGGCAGCGAACGCGATGGTTAGATGGCATTCTCGAGGCATTGCAGATGAAGCTATGTGATGTTAAGAAGATAGTGAGAGACCGGAAAGCGTGGCGTGACATGGTCCATAGGGTCACGAAGAGTCGGACACGACTGAACGCCTGAACTGAACTGAATGTGCGGTCATAATGAGGGCTTATTTAACGAGGTTGTGTTCTAAGACAAAAAATGGGTATTGATGCCAGATATACGAGTATTGTGAGATCTGTATGGGATACTAGGCTTTTGACGCCGGCATTAATTTCGAATTGTGCATGCTCTGTAAAAGGTACTTTGCCGCACAAACACCCTTACCGCAGTGAAGCAATCCTTGCGTTCTATTATAGCGTTTTCGTTCTTCAAAAGGAGGTATATTCGCATTGTGGCAGAATTACATTGATTCAAATCGCTCGCATATGCTGATTGTACAGCACGAAGCAAAAGTTTATAAAATACGTGAAACGCTTAAGTGATTATCTGTTTTGGAGCTGCTTGGAAGCAAAAACAATTTTGTTAAAAGCATATCTAGGTCTCTCGCTTTACCGGAATTATTTGAAAAAAGTGGGATATCTATATTTTTTGCCTGCGCCGAAGAAACCTCTAACCAATAATCCTACACCATGTTACAATGCCGCTTTCCATTTGGAACCATCTCAGCTCTGCTACGTAAAATTACTTTCTTATAAGATGCGACTGTAACCCACCCAGTCCTCAATGGTTTCCAATAGAGTAACGTGCATGGGGTGAATAGGGTGTGTGAAAAAAAACCCACAGCGTTGGATGCTTTGAAGAACGCTACCGTGTTGGATACTTGCTGTTACGCCATGGATCTGCCGGCCTAGCTGTAGTTACCAGGATAGCGCATGTACTTTCGGCGCTGACTTACTTTTTAAGCGGCGGTTTATGAAATATTCTTCCATTATTACACTAAATTTGATTATTGATACAGCAAAGTCGTTTTACTAAGTATGTACAGAAATTAAAAGATTTTCTATAGAGTCAAAATGAATAACTTGGATCGTAATGTTTAACGTGTTATCGTCTAGACTAATGGTGGAAAAAAAATCTGAATCTCGAGTCTACTTGGTTCTTAATACTCTTAGTTCTCTAGGTAGTAATGTTCGAAAGCAAAGCGAGCGCTTGAAACCACACTGGTAATTTTCAAGTCTGGACTGTAAGGTCAATATACCTCCTCACGCGTACTCATAAACACAGTTCCTCTTTGCCGGCTTGAGAGCTTAAGCATTCGGGAACATTGTTTGCCCGTCGTCTAATAAGGTCCACTGATGGTTCTGTGTACAAGGTCAGAGGAGCTAGCGGAGTGGCTTTTCACATTCCAACATTGGATAATGGATGGTCCTTACGCTTTACTGAAGTCGTGTCCTCCACAATGGCGGAAAGGGTTCTCCTTAGGGCGGCTTTACGAAAGCTGCTGTCGTGTCCGGCTCAATTTGGTATGATCTTGAGGCATTCTGAATCTACCCTTGAAAGGGTAGAGCATGTGTTCTTTATTGGTGACTTGTCTCCTAGCTGTCTGTGCTTTGTGCATACTCTGTGGAGCAGATACTTTTCAATACGTTTCCATTGGGTGACCTCACGTATAGATGTCATAGGCAAGGAGGTGGCAGACAGCCTAGC
The DNA here is from genome assembly GCA_023969395.1 of Amblyomma maculatum. Lineage (NCBI taxonomy): Eukaryota > Metazoa > Arthropoda > Arachnida > Ixodida > Ixodidae > Amblyomma > Amblyomma maculatum. The sequence goes on from JAJIZL010000157.1 coordinate 2,047,299, forward strand.
CTATAAATCGCTTTTGGAACATCCATCAAGAAGAGCTGCTCAAGACACCAAAATTCTCTTTATAGAAACAGTCCATAGGCATTTGATTACCTTTCGGAGTTTACCCTACAACCCATGCGTGACCGAAGAACTCAAGATGCCTTAAGTCCCTTTGCTGTATCGCATTCCGACGGCCTCAGCTCGTACTTCTTCGTGGATATATAAGACAGGTCTTGCAACATCGCCGCTGTGTTATACATGTGTTTTGTGCGGGTATATTGAACAGTATATTATGTGCTGTCCTGGGTACAGCGCGGAAACGACTGTGTTGTTCGTTTCCCTCAAGAAAACTGGAGTCCCCCACAGTTCATTTCAGGACATTGTCTACCCGTGCGGAAACTGGTCTTATACAAATGAGGTTTTGCGCTTTCTTTTGACTTTCCTGAAGGACACAGATCTGCAACCCAGATGATGAAAGAAGTAGTGACAATTATCTATTACGCGTGACTATGTGTGAGTGACTTTTGAGCACTTTATTATTTAAGCTTCGCTACGGTGGAGCAATTGCCAGCAGAAGCCGCAAGGCTAATCACACCTCTAGTCAACAATAAGCTCAACCTCGACTTTGACTGATACGGACGGGAACTAATTATAAAACCGGAAATAAATGGAATAAAACATAAAGGTGTAGGCACTCTAAAGTGTTAGTGCCTTACTAGAGTGCAGGTTTCAAAGTGCATGTCGTCCAAGTGGCCATGTTTGCTCAATTCTGGACGTCCAGCGCACTTCGCGGCTTCTTTAGCGCAGTCTCTTATTTTGCCCCTTTTTGAAGCGCCAAAACGGCTTCAAGCTGTGCAGAGTGCCGAACGTGCGGCGATCTGCACAGGGCCCTCCGCGGGTGCGCAGCCCGGTTTGCGCTCCCCTCTGCGTCTGATTGAAGGCTTAATGGGGGAGGCAACTGCATCATAAACTCATGAGGAGCTTCCTCGTTATAATGTGTTGCAATACCTTTCATAACAGCAGTAAGATGTGAACGTGCGGAGAGGCGAATCAATGCATTTCGTGCTGGCGATCGCTGAGGACTTCACTGTGAGACATTAAAACCATTTCAAAGTTGCAGTTCGCCAAGGATCCATCCGATTTTTTTCGAGCGCAAGTAGGAAAGCAAAAGGGATATAAAATACACTTGTCCAAAGCTAAGTTCTGGCTTACCTTATGTTTTATGCTGCGAGGACAAAAAAAAAAAAACTGAGTGGGCGGGCAAAAGCCATGTGTTCATCACGTTGAAGGCAGGTTGATGTGCAGTTGCATGCAGTATGCTTAGAGGCCAGAGATTGCTTTCCCTCCTGCTTACGATAATGTCACGCATGCTTCCCTTTCATGTGCCCTTGAAAGCAAATTTGATCCGGCCCGCGCTGAGACCCACACAGAGAGTCTAGCACATCAAGAATCCTGTACGGCGAAGTTTATCATCGCGATCATGTGTGCGAACGTGTCTCTTTCCGTTTTTGTTGGTGTTGCTGCTGATATCGTTGCTGTGTGTCTGTGTTATTCTTACCATCTTCATCTTCTTGCGCTCTTTATCTGTAATTTGGTATGATTTGCATTTTTCTTGCTGCCTTTTTACTACTCGCAAGAGATATTGTCCTTTGTATATGTAAAAAATGGTTTCATGTTTTACTGCGAAAGCAATACTACGCCAGGTCTAACCGCTCGTCACTGTGTGCCGTGTCTGTGTCCATGGTCCCTCATACAAAAACCAGCCTGTCATGACGTTTGAATACACGTTACCCCTATGTCACGGGCAGGAGCTGCCAATTCGGGTCGCTCCTTTCATATCAGAATCAGCCTGTTTGAATCAGGTGATATCAGAATCAGCCTGTCAGAACCATTTGCATTCTCCTTAACCCTACGAGACGCAGGCACGTAGGGGAATGAAAGAAGCTTCCGCCGTTGCTTTCGGAATTCAAATAGAGTCCAGAGCTAAACCACAACATTTGTTTTTCTTGCGCGTGTCTACATGCGCGCATGTGTTCCTCCCTCCAACAGTCTTCTTCTCCTTCCGGTGTACCTAACCTATCCCGGTTGAAAGAAAGCGAATATGTTCAGACTCCCAATGAGGTCCAAAGGAACCCTCTACGTCGGAGCTTCCGGACGCTTGCATTACGCTTCACTCTAAAGCTGTTCACACCTGTGGCTAAGCTTCCTGCATGATAACGCTCGTTAAAGTTCAGAAAAATTAAGAAATCAAAAGTTGAACAGACGTATTACTCTTTCATTACTGTACGAGTTGCAGCCTTCGCGCGGATGGGGCAATACGTAACACATGTGGAGCCCTTCTTTCCGACAATATGTAAAAAGCTGCTAATAACATGTAATAATTCTATTCAAGAGGAGGAAATTCGATATTAATAAAGTTAGAGAGAGGGTCGGTGAGGGTAGGTATGGCACACCTCCTACAATTGTTGCCAGCGAATTTGTAATTTTCTCCACTTTTTCTCCCCTGAACCATGTTTTAAGCTCTTCTAGAGCATTTAGTTTAGCGTAGCATCGTTTATACGAGCGCTCGCTTTGAAAATAAACGTGAGGAAGTTGTTAATTTTATTATCCCTTCTTTTTCCTGATAATTATGTGGAAGTGCATATTTTCAGTCGTAGTCTTAGGCGTTCATAAAATCTGATTGTTTTTCTTTCTCTTATTAGCCCTATCACACTTCGCGAAATTCACAAATTAGCAACGCCACATTCTAATTCAAGTAAAACTACGGCTTCACTAATCTTCGTTCCAAAACACGGGCCTTAGAGCACCCATGGGGCGTCCTAAAAGAAAAAAAGAATTAAGGAAGTCAAATTCGTGTGGTAAGAATGTACGTACCACACAAGACGCGGCTTTAGTTTCTCTTTAAGCCGAGATTTTAAACTCCAAGGAGTTCAGTGATCAATGCGAGGAAAGACTAATTGCACTGAATTAAAGCTGCTTCCCCCCCAGAAGTCAATCTCCCCAAATTCGTTCTAGCTTTTGATGAGCCTTCGTCTTTCAACGGTCCAACGAAACTCCACGTTTCTCTACCCACGGTGACTTGCAACGAAGGGGCCAATTAGGAGGGTATTTTGCCTCGCGTCCTCGCATTTCCCGGCCTTCTCTTTTCCGTTTCCTGAATCTCGCAAGTGTTTGACGAATAAATACTTATCAACGCATGAATAGCAAGCGCATTGCTGACGGATTAGTTCCGTACCTGAATGGATTCCACGCACGCCTAGAAACGGTTGTCACAGCTGCCATGTTGATGCTGATCACCATTAGTTTGGATTAGGAGGATATTTGTAGCGATAACGGACTACACAGGGAGGAGAGAAGCACAGGACGACGCTAATCCTCCATGTGTTGTCCGTTAGGGCTAGAAATACCCTATTACAGTATGAACCTACTGGCCCAGCTTAAAGATGTGCTATAAGTTTCAATTTATGTAGTTTAACCTTTAGAACTACAGATAAGTATTCGCTCTCCGAACCCTTGATCAGGGCTTTGCTATTCGTCCCCTTTGCAACTTAAGAACAAATGTCATCAGAGATCGGTGGTTACAAACGTATTCTACAGCACATTTTAGCCCTACTCGTACCATTTCTGTACCCTCAATACATTTTTCAATCACCCCCGGAATAGATCTGAATAAAATGTCTCTCTCAGCCGGACGCATTTTGTGATTAAGACTGCATTACTTCTCTTATCGCTATGATGACTGAGTAGATCAACAAAGTCCAACTTTTGTAACGAAACTTCCAAATAAATCTTTTTTTTTTCACAGAATGTGCTTATCCAAAATGCCTAATTAGAACCCTGTTGTCATTCGATGGCTGACACATATTATGCGTAGTGATTTCAGCATTCGTGAAACGTGCCTGCATTTATACGTTGTGGTCAGAAGCAGGCTCAGAAAGGGAATAGAAACTTAGGAAGGCGGCTCGCCAGCTTTAAAAAGGAAATTGGCGAGCACGTGGCAACACTAACTAAACGAAATTAAGAGTCCATGTGTGATTAGCTAAAAGGTAATAGAGGGCTTGCATGAACAAGGAATTTCTTCCGACACTTATTAGACACAGAAAGTAGCCGTACCATCCAAATGATTCTGCACAGCTACACTGGAACGGCGGATGATTTCCTGTAACTTAAGGACCGCTACACAGGTACATAGCATATCCCTTCAAGAATATATAGGTAAAGACAACCGCCAACTCGACGTCCCTGTAAGCAAGAAAGAGGTTCGTGTTGAGATAGCTAAACTAAAAAAGTTGCTGTCAGGTCCAGACGGCATCATAAACGAAATTCGTCGTAACCTGGAAGAGGATACCTTAACAGCATTAACCAATTACGGTAAAATGTTGGGAAGGCAGGAAGATTCCTGAACAGTGGAAGACGGCTGAGATAGTAACGATCCCAAAACCAGTCAAAGAACTTGAGGTTGAGAATCTCCGCCCGATCTCCATGACCTCGTGTGTAGGCAAACTGATAGAGCATATAATTCAAACGCTTGTGAACAAATTTATGGAGCGAACGAACTATTCTTGCACAAGATGATAGGCTTCCCACTGAAGCTGTCCGCGCAGGATGTCATGGTACAAATTAAACATCAATTACTTGGCATACTCGTACAGCACACGCGATTTATCCTGGGATTGGACTTGGAGAAGGCGTTCGATAACGGTGATTATTAGGCTATTTTGGGGTCAGAGTACGGACATACACCTACTTTAGGGTCTAGAGGCAGAATATGTAAACTTCACATTGGAGAGCACGAAGACGGAGAAATCCTACTGGGAAGCAGGGGCATGACTCAAGGCTCGGTTCTCCCTCCATTTATCTTTAGTGTGGCCCTGCTCCAGCTACAACAGAACCTCGAACGCATTCGAGGCAAAAACATTAGTTTGTATCCGGACATCACTCTCTGGAAAATAGTATGAAGTGATTTTCAGACAGTGGAGAGACTACAAGAAGTCATAGACGCGGTTGAAGTATACGTTGCCTCCCGAGAACTCAGATGCTCGCCGAAAAAGTCAGAAGTTCTTATCTGACGAAACCAGATTTTGGAGATATAAATCGTGACTCTGCGTAACAGGACGGACATAAAACCCATAAATGCTTATTTCAGTGTTTCTAATTCACTGTATTTGAAGAAGTCTACTCTAAACCTACATTTTGGAGCGATTTAAATGTATAACTAATGTCACGACGCGTAACTTGTACTGACAAATATTCTAACAGTGGGTGTAGTGTACAGATTGTCGTCCTGATATTTTGAGAGGTGTTTGGAAGTTAAAGAAGCCACCGAGCAGGCACTGAAAATGTCATCTTAAAAAACAGCCTTACGAGCATTTTTAATGAACGAAGAAGACGGCGGGCACAAGTGTCGTAATCATTCTCGCATTTGATATGCTGACCAATATTTATGATACCGCATGAACTGCATATTTGCAAACCAAAATGCGTCTTTTAACGCCCCTAAAAGCAAAATATTTTCGCATATCTTCCTTGGTGGTGCAAGTGTAACCGATGACCATTGTGATATCGAAGCGAGCGTGGAACGCTCAGTTTTCGAGTATGCCTTGCCCGTTCGCAGGATTAAATAGATAGTCGGAATTAGTTCTCTCGGTTTGTTTTTCACTTGATGTGAAAGCAATAACGAGTAACGCGTTACTTTATGGTTATTTAATATGCATTCGAAAGACGACGAATGGCTTGCATGAGCTTTATAGCGCTCTCTAAGTATTTAATGCTTGGTGAAGCTTTGAAGATGAAGCGAATAACATAGCTGGGAAGTTATAGCCCGCTCAGTGATAACCTGGAACAAAGAGTGTGGGATTTACGAATATAATATGGATTTTTGTTTTCACAATGAAAGTCATATGCTGTATGTACGCGAAAAAATTTATCAACAGATTACTTTACAAGAATACTTAATCTTTGAATTTTAACAAAGACCCGTATGTTGTCTGAAATACGGAGATATATATGGTACCAAGGACCGCTTTCCAATGACGATACAGATCTCCATAACGCAGCGTTATTGGCTCCGCCTGGAAAAACTCAGGAGAGGATGCATTGTCGGCAGACGTAGCTGTCTCTTTTTCCTACCGGGTCCTCACAAAGCGCGATGGAGCTAGAAGCTGCCATAAAAATGCAAACTTAAAAACAACAAAGCGCACCGATGTCACTCTTCACGGCCATCTAAATCATGATGAGTCGATTCGCTGGCGTGAGGTGTGTGTGAACTGTTGGCACGATCAATAAAGTGGTTCAATCCTCCCCTCCTCTCGAGCAGCCCACAACATAAGGATGCACTGAGGTTATAATGAATATGGCCGCCTGTGCTCTAACGTGCAAGCCACCATTGTTCGTATATTGTGTTTTGGTAGATTGAGGCTTTAGACATTTCACACTTAGACATTTCAAAGGTAGCTTAGGGATGATGCACGCATCACAGTCAATAAATAGATTGATCTGTTTCTTCACGAAGTCACTAGACACTGAACAACCGTCAGAAGTACATCTCAAAGAATGTTTTAGGCATGGCAACCTTGCAGTAAAGATTCTGTTGATTGAAGAGCAGTGTGCTGCAATATGATGTAGAGCAGGGTACTCTTGTCTGTTCTTCTAGATGTAAAGGATGGATGTGACGATGCCAAAGGTTGAATTACTCTGGAACGTTTTAATGTATTTTGGATAAGATTGCATTGCGGTGACATAAAGCTTCTAAAGGCGGTATACAAGAATATTAAAGTGGAAAGTATTGGGTGAGGAGGTTATTATGCAGAAAGGTTTAAGACAGAGACGCGCCTTGTTGATAGTTGATGCTTAACATTAACGTCTAGAATGAAGCACTAGCTGCAAGAGATCAGACTCGAGTTTAATAAAACATGTACCGACAAAAATAGACAAAAGCGATCTAGCTATAGCGTACACGGACGATGTTATTAGAAAGATTTAGATTACCGTGATCCGCGATCCGCCACCGTCACCCGCTACCGTGCGTGGGTGGGGCGCACAAGCTGATTGGTCCCGACGCGGCAGGTCTATGTGCAGACATTCAGTATGTGGCGCCATCTATCGGCGTCAAGGAATCTGGGCATGCACAGTGGAACGCTTGGTGTCGGATCACGGTAGCGGATCACGGATCACGGTAAGCTAAAACTTTCTATTTTCAGATAGCCGAAGGAAGGTATAACTTTTCTCTGATATGTGTCGTAAGGAAGCAGCAAACGTAGTACTAGAATGTAGTGCTCAGGATGTTTACACACATCCACACTTCAAACAAATCTCACGGATGACACAGGCACTATACTCCGTGAAGGGATCAATTTGTTTCCAGACGAGGTCACGCGAATCCCAACAGCTGCCAGATGGTTTCATATCGAATACAGTGCCCTTAGGAAGGGAGACTGTACAGTAAAGAATATCAGCGCAACAGAAGCTGCTGTAAGTCTAATGTAGCAGTATTTTATCAGTAAAAAAAACTCTGGTAAAATACATGCTACTCTACACGACTGATTGAAAGGCATGCCTACGTAATGTAGCCAGTGTCTTTTTTGTTTGCAATGCAGATATACTGCGGGGAATGAGTAAATAAAGGTTTATGCACACGTTCATTGCCCTTGCTTTAGTTCCGTCGCTATAGAGACGATGATCTAATAATCAAAGTCGCCTTCAAGTCAATCCTTGTCCACCGGTTACGCTTTCTCTGGCACCAAGTGTCCAAGGATATTGTGAAGAAGGTGGTTCATACCGAGAACAACACATTGAAAACTGTTCGCCGCCTTTCCGTTTCTCAGAGGTTGCTTGCTTACGCGATCCTGTTGTTGTTGGTGGAGGCGGTGAAATTTTAAAGCTGAGAAAATAGTTTGGGAGACTGAGGACTCCAATAGAAGGTCTGTATCCTTAGTCCGGAATGCAACATGATGAGGTCCCGTCTCGCGTCCGCTTTAATAGCGCCTTTCAGGACTCCAGTAGGCGCTATTGAGCAACCCCGGAGTTCGTGGCGTCCTCGTTGTAGATATATATCTGACTAAATATAGCCACTCTCTCTGCTTAATACAATGGTAGCTGAATATGGAAGGAGATTGGTGAGTACATATAAATTAATGTTTTTGCTTGATTGAAGCAATATTTTCAAAATTAACCAGTAGTTCCGGGTTGGATACGTTTTGCATTTAGATTTTAGTGTTCGAAAATTCACTTTGTCATTTTTCTACGTAGTTGGAATTTTGTGCATATATTACTATTTATTTCACATGTCTGCGTTGTCCTAATCGCCATACTTTTGTGTCATTTTAGATTTATTGCTTAAATATTTATTAGTCATTTCTCTTCTGAGTGTCTTGTAACCAAATTTGTAAAAGCTCAATAAAGTTTGTGCGTACTGCAGAAAATAAATTGAAATTGCTTTGCATTTTGGGTTTAACGTCCAAGAGCGACTAAGGCCAAGAGAGGCGCCGCCGTGGAGAGCTCCGAAAATTTCGACTTCTTGCACTTTTTAACGCGCAGTGACATCGCACAGTACACGGGTACCTTGTCTTTTGCCTAAATACAAAAGCGGTCGCCTTAACAGGATTCAGTTGGAAATCCTCGGGCACAGACATCGAGCGCCCTAACCATTCAGCCACCATGATGGGACTAGATTGAAAACGATGTCACGCTAGCTTAGCACAGCGAATGGACGTGTTAGTAGCTCTATAGCGTATTTCGATCCCACATACCTTTAACATCGTCCCTATCATCATAATCTACCTTTCAAACTATATAAACATGCTGATTGATACGAATGAAGTATCCGTGCATCTGTGTTCAATGTAAGCAGGACAGTCGCACTGCTCGTATCTGCAGCGTGACTGTAGCATAACTGATCAGTTTCGTAAGTTTTCTGATTCTTCCCGCTATTGGCCCCGTGCTACCAAAATAGTCAGTGTACGCGAAAATATCGTGATGAAGTCAATATTATTGCCAAGCCCTCTACCTCGGCTTCCCTTTCTCTTTTAATCCCGTCCCAATCTTTCACTCACGGTAAGGCGCAGGTGACAGCAGACAGATCAGATAGCGCACGTTGTTTTTCTCAAACACAGCAGTTATGCGTTTTGCGCGTATCACATTCCGCTTCCCAGCATGCCCTGCGAAAAACGCAAATTCAACACAGGCGCCCCTGCAAGGGAAACACAAATGCGAATGCTGAGCAAAACGCTTCGCTGCCCCCAGCATTAGTGCTCCTTCTAACGTCCATGTTTACATAAACTTTTTGTTTATTTGGATTTATCGCAGTGCCATGCGAATAGAGATGCTCAAAGCCGTTAAAGTGGCCTTCACGAAAAGGTATTTGTTTACTTGAAAACGAGCGTTTGTGAGACTGGCAGTCATATTCTATTTGTAGGAGCATTTCAAAATGAGAACATTTTTTAACATTCTCCGTCTTAGAAAAGTGACCGGGACTCCTGAAAAAGCAAAACGCTATAGCGCCATCAAAAATATTATTAGTTAAGAGAAATACCTGAAATGGGCGTTTTGTTTAAAGGTTTCGGTTTTCACTAAGAGGGGCGAATTTCAGGACGCCTGAACCACGATAGAAAGTCAGATAAAAAAAAAATCCAGTAAAGTGAAAAATGCGCACTGGAATGAAGGAGGTTCGCCAAGAGAAATACAATCTGGAAACACCGCCCGACAGAATTTCGGCTGCATGTTTGAACCCTGCGCTGTAATTCCACATCCACCTTCCTGTGGATGCTTTTTTTTCTCTACATTCTTTTTCACGTAGACGTAATAACGCGCAAAAGATTGCGTGAAAGGATACCGGAAAATTTGATACTCAAACATGTTCCTGCTATAAATACAGGACACGCAGTGTAAGAAAAAAAGACTGCAAAGCTTACGACAGGCTACAGCTGTGCAGTCAACAACATGAAAAAAGAAGTTATCGGGGCATCAAGGCAGTCCACGAATAGGAAAAGGCAAATGGAGATTTAAAAAAGAAAGGGTACCAGAAGGGGGACTACGTGAACGCAGAAGTGGTAAGAGCAAAACCCGGAAGGAAGTGCCCTATCATCCTTCGAAAGACGGTGCCCGTCTATGGGGGAGGAAGTGCCCGTATATGTGGGAAGAAGAGCCCATCTCTGTCGGGAGAATCCTGCTGCTCTGGTGCAGTGGTTAGAGTGTTCGACTGCTGTGTCCAAAGATGTAGTATCATGTGTCGGCCGCGGCGGCCGCTTTTTGATGAGGGCAAAAACAAAGCGCCCGTGTGCAGTGCGATGATAGTGCACATCAAAGAACACTATGTGGTCGAATGATCCAGGACTCCGGACTCAGGCGTGTCAGCCTTAATCGCAAATCAAACCAAACCAAACCAAAGCTATGTCGGGAGAGGTTGAATTGCCTAGAACCGGCCAATATAGATAGAAGTTCATGCCGCTAGCACAGAGGGATTCTTGTAGGAGGCACATCCAAGATGCTTTCGTAGACTACACCTTCAAGCTATATATCCAGTTATCAAAGCGGACGTGCTGAGCGTTCCAGTGGCTTGCCGTTCTAGAAAAGCGCTGATAATTAAGTAAACGTAACACATTACCTGTCAAAATTAGAATGTGTATAGTACTGCTGACGTAAAAATAAATTAGAAGAGTTGCACGAAATCTCATAGAAATTATATGATTATAATTTTGGATGCAAATATTAGCGTAAGATGAAAAAAAATAACGCTCAGTGATATTGAGTCAAAAAAAACCACAAACTTTTGAAACCAAAACAGTTTCGTAGAGGAACTTGAAGCTGTTTACGTGGGGGAATGCGAATATATTATGCTCATGGCGTATCTATTTGATATGTTGTTCAGTGATGAGATTTGACTATGACGCACAGTCATCCAAATGCGTAATTCTGTACAAACTCTGCAATCTATAGTGCGTTACTGGTACTTTCTGAGTAATGCTATGTTTCCATGACTTCTAGTCATGATTATGGGGATGGATTATGATTTCGAATAATATTTGTACCAATTGCGTTAACGTGAGAAGTTGAACAAGTTGGTAGGTATTCATGCTAAACGAGCACGAACAAACAAACGCGGAAGAGAAAGCAGCACGACACAAGCGCTTGTGCCGTGCTGTCCTCTCTTCCGTGTTTGTTCTTTCACGCTTGTTTTGCATGGATTTGTACTAATTCCCCACCTCCTCATCTTATATTACTTGTACAGTGCTGGGCCGTGCAATACTGCATTATTGCTGTCCGTCACAGATCATAATTGTGACTGTTTCACAATTATAATGTTTCTGTAAATTCTACGTTTAAACTGCTTTATTAAGAAGTTCTCTCTGTTGCATATTGACTGAGAGTCATGACGATGTCCGTGTGTCTAGAATTATACGGCTACAGCACATTACACTAACATGACTATAAATGTTTTCTTACATATGTAAAGCTATTTCCGATGCTGTGTTGTCCGGATGTCGGGAAATGCACGGTTATCGCACCAATGCCGGCTTTCTTGCTTTAAAAAAAATAATGCATGTGTAAAGAAAACAAATAACGGAAAACGCGAAGGAAAACGAAGTAGAACGTTGACTACCCCATGACGGAGCCGACTTCATTACACCTGCACTTCATTACACCTGCCCGTCACCTGCACGGGTGCGCTTCGTCAGCGGTTACCCCGCACCTCCACCAAGTGAAAATGTAGATCTAATAGTTGGTTTGAACGTCTAGCGCTGCCAGTAATTCGGGCACAGCAGGGTCGAATTGCCAGCCGCAGGGCACAGCTTCAGCACGAGAGATGGGCGCCGGAGACCAGCGATGGTGATAGCGATGCCGCAGCGTTTTCCGTTCTTTGTCTTCTTTACACATGTAAATTAATAAAAATTCACTTTAATTATTTCGCCGACGCGCTGAACGAAAGAGACGCCAATTAACCATCTGGTAAAATTTTTGCTCGGGGTATCGGATTTGCTGTCACCTCTCACAAAATTTAATCGCTGTTTGAGAACTGATTTCGACGTAAGCAAGTGTGATGTCGAGTATTAAAGAATGGGAATTTTGTGTCCATTCTTGAATGTTGCGTTTTGTGGCGTTTTGGAAAGAAGTTGTCTTCTAAATAAAACTACGAACTTGATCACGCTGTGTTTGATTACAAACCGCTCGTTCACTGTTCAATGCCTTCCTAGAATATTTTGCGTAAAAGGTTTGTTGACAAAAATTGATCAGTCCATCAGTAGGTTTATTTTGCAGATACAACTGGAGCGTTTTATGGCTAAAAGCTATCAGTGCAGCTTGACTGGGTTCCAGAAACCTGTCTATACTTATTGAAGGTAGCATGGGCAAAATAACAGAAATAAAACAAATACGTTGCCCAGCCAGCACGGCCAAAAGTACAACGAATTTAAAGCAATATAAAAGTAAAGGACAGGCAAAAAAAAAAAAGAAAATTTATGATTGCAGAAAAAACAAAGGAAAGAAAGGGGTGTAAATCAAAGCTATGGACGTGTTTAAAGACAGCGGTAAAATTTCTTTTCAGCTTCCTTGCACATCTCACCCTCTCTGTTTTTCATAACTTAGTTGAATCCACATTTAATTTGCTATTGCTTGATAAATTGCCTACTGACAGCCCCGTAACCTCAAGTGACTGGCACTTGTTCACGAACACACTGAAGTACAAAAAATGCATTGTATATAAAGTACCGCTTTTTACTTTAAAATTTAATAGCACTTAGATACACTACGAAATTAGAAAACTAGTTCAAAATTATTGCTTTACAGCCATTCTCATCAGTCATAGTGCCCATAAACTTAGCTCTTGAGCGAGGAGCACCTTTGCATCTTGATTACACCATAGCTAATTATCTGTGTGCACTTTAGGTGATTAGCAACTGCTTCTTACGGCACGAAAAACATACGAACAGATGACAATTATAGCCACGTAATGCTTTATAGAGCAGGGCTTTTGTTAGACGAAGGTTATATGCAGGCGGACTTTGTAAATGTCAAGCATTGTAAGAATTAAAACCTTTTAGCGTCTAAAATATGCATAAATAAAATTTTTTTATGATTTATTTTACGGATAACAAGCGAAAAAAAGCGCATACACACAATTTCATTACCTTAAAATTGGTTTAGTTCATAAAAGTTACATGCGATTCGGCCTTGTATTTCGTTAACTAGATAGATATGCGAGTTTCATTAAGTGAGGAATATAAACTGTTCAGCGCTTTTAGGCCTTCGCTTCGAAACAGCAGTGCCAGCTATCGTCTAATAACTACAGCTACAAGCATTCCCTACAGTAGCGCCAGCAGGGTAAAACTATAGTGGCGAACACTATTCAGTGTACACCTGGCTTCAGTTCCTGCGTTGGGCAGCATTTCTTAGGTCGAAGAGTTAGGCCAGTAATTAGCCATTAGCGTTCTCCTTAATGGTTTCGTGCGTCTACAAACTAAAGCTATCTAGAATTCCTAAATTCTCCGGATGGTTCGTCCTGGTCTGGTGCCCCTTACTACGCTAGGCTCGAGTCATCGCGAAACGCCTTCGTGGGCGTTTAAAACTGCTGTGTATAACAGACTAATATTTAATTTTCTTCCCGGCTGAGCAAAGCTTGGTCCCTTCTCACTTCAGCCACACCAACCCGCAAATCGTAAGCAATAAATTAAACTGCCTGATTTACGTAACCGCAGACGAAGTGCTCGTCCCGCGTGTCCTGTTGTAATCCGCGTTGGCAGAAGGTGACGCAAGCACGTGCAGAGTGTAGTTACCAGCTTTCGGCCTTGCAATGGCCTGGGCAGATTGCGTGGGGTAGCTATGTATAGAAATTACACAAGAGCACACCAAATACTGTTAGAATACGGTCGGACTGATATCGATACGAGAATAATTTATTAAAGATATAACGATGGGGTATCTGCGCTTGTACTAACAGCCGGGCTGTGTTCTAAGATGGCGACACTTTTGTGCGCTCATTAGTACCACGTGTTTTCGGCGTCATGCAATCATTGTGCAATTGACAGTTGTCGCTTTTGTCTCGTATAGGTAGGAAAATATCTTAGGGAGTATTATAGCTGCCATAAGGGCATATACTGACATAATAACAACGCGGAAGCCACAAGAGGTTAGAAAACAATGTGCGATAATGAATACACTTCGTTTGATTTAAAGATGCCATTGAGTACCACATGGTGGCGGACTGCAGTGAACATGAGCTTTATCTTAATTTTATATTTGCCACTCAGTATGTGTGAGATAAGGTGAAGGTATAATCAGAGCAGTCAGTGCTTATCAAGCAGGAAGATAGCAACGTCCTGGGTCGATATATTGTGTTGTACCCCGGCGGGGTACAACGCAATATATCGCTTCCCTACTGTCCCCAAGTATGCGGAATCGAATTTCGGCTTCGGCGGCGGCTTTTCGATGCAGGCGAAAAGCAAGGTGCCCGTGTGCTGTGCGATGTCAGTTCACGTTAAAGAACCCCAGGTGCTCGAAATTTGCCGAGTCTTCATCTAATATATTTAGTCGCTTTGGAACGTTAAACCCTATAAACCAAGCAAAACCAAACATTTCGGCACTTCGATAAAAGCTTTGCCTCTGCTAACCTTGAAGGATAACCGAGGATAACCGAGGAAGAGAGGATAACCGATGGTCGCTGAGGGTAACAAACTGCATTCCATGGGAAGGAAAGCGTAGCAGTGGGCGGCAGAAAGTTAGGGGGGCGGATGAGGTTAAGAAGTTCGCAGGGGTCAAGTGGATGCAGCTAGCACAGAACCGGGTTAAGTGGAGAAATATGGGAGAGGCCTTCGCCCTGCAGTGGGTATAATCAGGCTGATGATGATGATGATGATGATGAACCTTGAAGGTGTCAGACTGAAACTGCGCCACAACCACTGTTGTACCATTTCACTGATCTCTGAGTGACGCTTCGTCATGAGAGGGTTGTCTGGTACTCGCCTTGTTTCGATTAAAGCGAGTGCGTCAAGTAGCTGCCAGTGATGAACTCGCCACCATCCAAATGTGTGTTTTTGATGATGTTTGACGAAAAGTGACAGATCACTTAACTGTTATTTTTTCCTTTTTATATGAGCAGGTTTCCGGTAACGACGCAGTTCAGGGAGTATCTACGGCAAGCATGCAGAATATATAGGATAAGGTCTAGGTGGCAGACCAGTCGCGCACCCCTGATAAACTGCGGGGCATAGGGATCTAAGAAAGGCGTCTCTTTGGATGGATTCCGGTAAGGAGAGCGGCTACGTTTAATGCAATAATGTTAAAATGTTAAAGCTCATTTTGAGAGGAGAAATCGACGGTGTCGTCGCCAGCGGTATGTTGAAAAAATACCGATTGGTTGAAAACGACCGACATCACACGCGTAGCGGCTTAATGAAAAGCTGAATGGAATAACACATTAAATTTGATTGCAAGATCGCAGCAGGACTCAAAAGTGATTAGATTATGTAAGAGCACAAAGTAAATTTCTTGCGCTAAACAGAAAAAAAAAATACTGTGGGAATTGAAGCCTGACGCCTTGGATCTAGAGTCAACTTGAAAGAAAGCAAGGCAAAAACTGAACGAAGAACAGCAGACACCGTGCACACAACCCGAACAGTGAAGTCATGGGTACCTGCTCTGGCTCTGTGGCCTAATGCATGGCATTGGGCGTACCGCCGATGTTGCTCAGGTGGACGTAGTTTTAATCGTTATGCATCGTTTAGGTTTCGCCAAGGCAGGTACATTATTTATGTAATTGAATGAAAACTGCTCGTTAAAAGACTTCAGCGCAATGCATGCCACGTGCCTGTTAATTGCTCTGGGTTCGTGTCGGCTTTTTTTGCATATATTGAAGCCCCTGACAAAACGCTGCAGTTGAGCATGAGGGGCTGTCTACCCTCCTGGGTCATTAATGGCGTGTGGGGTTTTTCTCAAGCAACGTATAACAAATCGCCGAATTACCTCTTTTGTTATCAGATACCACTGTCGACCAATACTAACCACCAGGTGGTAGATAGTAACCACGTGGTAGATAGAGTATGTGTTAAAATTAGTGTTCTGCTCTACGGAAAAGCCGCTGTATCAGTTGATGAATAATGTGGGACGCTTTTTATCATTTTTTTACCATGGTTTCTTTCTCGCCCCTCCTTTCCTCAAACACTTTGTCCATTTTCGATGTAACAATTTCTCGCTCTCTTATTTTATACGAAATTGGATCCCAGTTTTAATTTTTCTACCTTGCTTGCACATGGCCGAGGCTTCACAGGATGTTGCCAAAGCCGACTGGTTTTGCGAAATCGGGTTCTATGCTAACTCAGCAGTTATTTCCGTTTTGTCTTTCATTGGTTACAAAGGCTTCGCATTCGTAGGTATGAGTGTTTCCAAAAGGGGCCGTCCACGAATTGCTGCCTTCCAGCTGAGAAAGATATGCCGGATTTCCACCGGAAGAATTGAGTAATATCAACTTGTCATCACCGCAGAATGAACAATATTTTCTCATCTTGCCAAGCGACTCTGACTCAAATTGCGTTATTGCTGATACTCAAGTTTATTTAAAAAAAAAAACAAATATCAGCTATTCTTCTTCTTTAGCGTGCACTGACATCGCACAGCTTTGCACCTCCATAGACAAGGTACCTATGCTGCCGGGTTTAGATCCCGCATCCTTGCGCAGGTCAGTCGAGCTCCCTAACCATTATATACCACCACGGTGGGCTATTCATTAACTTTCTTCCTGATCAGATATTTTGATTACGCGGTCAGTGACATTAAACTGCGACCGTCGCTTGCCTTTATTAGGGATATCGCGTACCTTGCCCTGTTTTTGTGTGAAGTAGCATTTTAACCAAATATTTGAAATTTGCTGAAAGACAAACGTACCACCTATTTTAGTCAGGTAATCTTGGAGTTCAGCTTTGAAGGAACGCTGCCCTTATAGGGTGCAGCATTGCAAAGTATTATAGAAAGTAACACCCTGTGACTAAATTGAGGGAAAAAGACATCAATATATAGTACTCCTGATATTAGCTTGTAGGTAAGCGAACCAATGCCGTCGTACTGCCCAAGAAATTTGTCGTCAGGGTCTAAAACATCCAGGAACTACCAAAGCCGTAATTTAGAATGGAAAATGTAGTGTTACAATTCAGCGTACAAGTGGTTATTAGGGGTCGTCGTGCAGTTCTTGAATATACATCGCTTTCATCAAGTCCAAATTTTCTGATGTTTTTGATGACCAAGAGTTTGGCGTCACTAGTTTGCACGAACTATCGGCCACCTGCCTGGTCTAACGCATGACACGAGCATATATTTTCACTTTTATTCTCAAGAACTGCGAAGACCGCTGTAAAAGACCACACGAACATTTCCACAGCAACTGTTCTCAAAAATCTGGAAAATGACAAAAATTTTGGTGGTCCCATTGATTTGTTTCAAGCAATATAAACAGAGCCAGCATTGCGTGTTGATAAATAGAAATCCTGGAGCAAATTTACACACATCGGCGATTTGCAGCACTTAGGGGCCGCGAGGCAAGCTAAAAGCACTTGTGAATCATTTCTGCGGTCTCCTATAAAATGTTGCTGTCACTTTTATAAACTAAACACAGGCGGTAAAGTGAAATTTAAAAAATAAAGTGCGTTACCCTTACAGGCCGTAAACCTGAAATAATTAGACAACAGTATGTCCAAAGGAGAACCAGTTGTGGCGGCAAAGAACATTATCAAGCCACAAACAGGCCTGGGATGGCCTGGCAGATGTGTAACATTTCGTATAGAGCATTCTGCTAGAGGTTACTGTATGCTCGTACCTCTAGCCGCCAGTACTCTATGTGCATGTGCATTACCGAGTGGCAGAGATGCCACATGCTGAAAGTAACAGAAATGTTAGTGCTAGCGGTATACGCCATGCAGAAGCCTTCTGGTTCACTGAAACATTTCCTGTTGAACTGTGTTTTAGCTCACGGTTTCCCAGTAACGTAACTCATGGCTTGCGATCCGGTTTTCTAAAACCACGACACACGTAAACGAAAAGAAAGGCTATAAAATACTGTTAGTCATTCAATAAGAGTGGTAGCTGACAACCTCTGCCCGGAAGCGCCCTTTCCAGCAGAGATGCCTCGACTGCCGGAGCCAGCGTAGCGGGACCATCGCGCTGCGGTTTGTATCGTGCCGAGTAGAAGCGAGTGTTTGTTTTGCGTCTGGTGGCGGCTGCTTGCGGATGATGGGCTTTCATCAGACAGCGCACAGAAATAGCAGCACCCTGCGCGAGTTAGCACTGCTCGGTCATTTCTGCCGCTTCAAGGACCGTGGACACAGAACGAGGACACAGAATTGGTGTAGAGAAGCGAGATGACTGAGTATCCTAAAACACTGGATGCCACCAGGTTGAATGAGCCAGCTCGAAGGAATGACACCGCTGAACAAACTGTCTATATAGAACTTCTTCTGGAGTTGAGGTTAGACGTCAATGCGTTAGGCATTGCCAAAACGCTCAAGAAGTGAAACGTTCAAAAAATAAAGGCCGCCTTTATTGACAGCGCCTTATTTATGTATGATTACACTGCTAATTAGTTTTGAAGATGTCAATGAATTGAAGCAATGTGGACAGAGAGGCCGTAAATATGATGAAACGAGAAATTAGCGTAAGGGTTTTCCACTTTAATACGCGAGTTACTAGCTATGAGCATCAACCCAAGCCCAGCGAGGAAGATAGACAAAAATGGGGCATGGCTTTAGCAGGATCTTTGCATTTTAAAAGAATAAAATACCTTTGTGGAGGTACTAGGTTGAATTCATTTTCAATTGAGATGTTTCTATAAAACACTACAGCTTTTCTTTCAATCCGTATGGCTAGCCTTGGGCACTTGTAAATTTATTTCAAGAGTGATGCTACTTGTGATGTTTTATTTAATGTAGTAGATTGTATTTAATAGCTAAAATAACAATATTTATTGAGGTCTGCTCATTTTGAGAAGGTAAAAAGAGATATGCGCAGCATTTAGAATAATGCTATGAAAAAGCTTGTCACACTCTCAGGAAACAGCAATGCAAGTACCGAAATCAATAACGATTCGTGATCTTGTTGAATTCAAAGTCCTTAAAAGGTCGGCTCATTCTGCTTCTTTCATAAGGCTTTCGCTTACATGTGTTCGTGAATAAGTTTGCTTATTTTCCTTCTGAAGCAGAGTAGTATGCAGAGCACATATCACAAAAACTCAACCACCATATTGCAGAAAAAAATGTGAATTCTTCCCTTTTGCTTCGTACGGTAGAACTTGCGCTCAAGTTGCACTCAATATTCAGCGTAGCGGAAATTAACATGTGAAGTTGTGTGAGTCCATTAAGAGATTAGTATGGACTATTTTCGCATTTAAAAATTAACGGTGAAAGCGATGTGCTAGCACGAGAAAAAAATAAAGAATGGACGTTTTGGCCTCATAACTGGGCTGGTAATAAAAGTCAGCAAAGCTAACGTCGCCAAAATAGAAAATCTGGTGAGCATAAATCGATCATGGATTACCGTACGTTGTTAGCGATAGTGCACACGGTAGATGGAAGATCATTATCACTCAAATTTCACATCCTGCCCTCAACCTATATATGAGAGGTCTTTGTAAGAAAGGAGGGCTTCTTACCCTAGGCCATGGCATCACTACGGACACTAATGATTAGAGCGCACTGCAGGGTTGTCAAATAAGTCTGCACACTGCATCCACAAATATTTGCTTCCATTCGGATTCACCAAACTTAATGGCTGTACATTAATGAATTAATGTGTAAAACGTTAGGTAGCACAAGTATTGTGTTATATGGCATTATTGTAGTACGAGCACTTTAAGGGCACAAGATTGAGAAAAAATGAGAAGGACGTTCAAGCTTTACCTTAAGTGTAGACGTGAGAGAGCCTTAAGGCCGCCTTTTAGTTCCGAAATTATTTTGTGGAAATTTTTTTTGTTTCTATTGGTTTTTAGGCGAACGACTTTCTAGGATCAGTGACTGTGGAAACGTTCGCAAAAAAGGATTCGCACGAACTGGAGAAAATCAGTTTGCACCAGGACAAAATACCGATTTTCAGTTTGCAGGAAAAAATACTAGGCGAAAGTATTAAGATGGTAGTCTAGCACAATGCTATCTCGCAGCAGCAGATGATGTGGGTGGCATATCGTTTATGTGGGAGACATATTATTCCCGGAGAACTGCCACCCACGCCTATACCACCCACATCGGCTTCGACACCATTCCTAATTTCAAAGAAAACAAATGACCTCAGTGATGTTCGTTGGTTCGAAAAAGAAAAAGCATAGTGTTGGAAATTGGGTGAAACAGCTTTTCCAACGCCAGGTGCTATTATCTCTTGTTTTTGGCGGATACGCTGGTGCTCGCTTGACTGCTCCCTTTATTGGATTTGCTAATTCCTTATCTTGAATTTCACTGTAATTTAAATTGAGTGCTGGCGTGTGATAAATACGTTTTCTGTTTGTTATCGTCTTCAAAGTTCCACCTATCGTTTTAGTGCCATCGTGTACATCGTAGAAGAGGCGCTCATAGTAAAGTTTCTTAGCCTTCCTGAGGTCCCTCGGGAGCTTATTTCTGCATTTTGTGTACGCATCTAATAACCTTTGGTTCAGGGTAAGTGCAAGATTGTGGGTACATGCAATTTTTAACTCTTATGAGGCCGTACAAAGAAGAGTCTATGCAAGCTTTTTGGATCTTTTTGTTCATGGTTTGATCGATGTTATGAAACTGCAATATCATAACAAGAAAGTATAAACTGCAAAAAAAGTTTGCATGGCTTATCTGCGTCCTTAAGGTTGCATATATCTTGCCACGGTATGCTTGTAACAAGGTACCGGAAGTGTTAGAGCTTATGATCACTTATCTTGCGGCAATACCAATGTTCCTTATCGACAGTTCTCTTTTCCATGGTGAGCTTGCAAAACAAAATCCCGGTACATGATCTCTGACATAGTTTGTTAGAACTCCAGCTGTTGTGTCATCTTCAGTTAAATGCAACACCCAAATGTCTAAAACCGTAGCACTAGTTGCAGAAACACTTTTGGAAGCATGATGTTCTGACAGCCGCTGCTTAATATATAAGGACAAACAAACGTTTTCACTTCGTGTTGCTGATTGCTGGGTTAATCGCGTCTTCAGAAGCATTGCTTACTTGTGGTTCCAGCGACATTGGCAAGGATGGGCGGTACAAGGTGCGTACGCTGAAATAGCAACCGGCCCTGCCGCTCGCGCATGCGCCTTTTCTACTGATTCTCGTCAGCATCCTACATCAGCGCTTTGCTAAACGCGGACTTCCTACGGTCACGGCTTTCCTATCACTCTGGGTCCTCGCGACGCGCACTCACACACTCATATTCATTCCCACCGAATTCTGGGTGGAACAGCCTACCTAGGAAATAAGACTCTCAGAGAGACCGAGCTTCTCATAGAGCGGTCTTACAGAGCGTGCACCAATAACCCTCTTCTGCCAATGACTGCACACTCAAAGCTCGTAAACGAGCTGTTCGCACGTTTTGCTTCAAGAACACTCTCGACAAAACATGCACGCATGTCTCATCTCAGAAGCTTTCAACCATAAGGCCAAAATGCTGCTGAATGCCGGATATTCTGAGTACTTCCTCATTTCAGTCGCTGAAAGCCAGCTCAAAAAGACACGCACTGATGTGCAAACATGTGACGCCCACTGAACACAAGGGATGTAAATTTTCATGAAATTTTGAAATCTCAAAATAAAACGGAAAATGTTTTCCAATATAACTGAGAACAAAAACTTCCTTTTCGAAAATATTAGAAAAAATGAAATTTAAAAGAAACTATGTCTTGTATTATTCAAGAGATATAGCTGCATTGAAGCAGTAACGAATAATTTTTCATAGCTCTTCGCAGGTAATGCATATATTGCGTCGCATTTACAAGGTAATATGACGGTTTCACGTTTCTAGATGGTTGCTGAATACTTGCTACCTTATTGTTTATTGCTGGTTGCTGCCTGCACTACCGCATATGTCAAAGGAAGGGGTCAAATATTGACTGCTTGCCCACCAAGAGGAGGAATAAGCTCAAGCTCAAGCGACAGAGTACAGAGTCTGTGTAAACTTTCCTAACTTGCCCCTTAGAGTCCTTAGTTTAATCAGTAGCCCTCGAAATGACAGCAGGAGTGGTTCGGAATAGTGGTAGTGAAGATCTCGGCTTGTTTCTACGGCTGGTTTTCACTAGCACATGTTTACTCATATTTTTGAGTTGTGAGCTTTTTTCTAGTCAAATATGTGTAGTTCAATCCGGCGTAATTTTCGGACTGCAGTACGCGGGGGCAAATTCTGGATCAAATTAAGTTGTTTTGTTAGATTTGAAAGATAGTCCTCACCCTCTTTATAGTTAGCAGGGACGAATTTCAGTTGAAAATAAGGCCTTTTTTTATGGTAAGCAAGCAATATGCAATTTGTAAGCAAGCATTTTATTCTAAAGAAGTAAAACTGCGCATTTTATTATTCTACATTATTGGCATTTTCGAGCCTGTCAAAAACACTTTCCTCGGGTCTGAACGCGGCCGAAATTGCTGTTTGCCTTTTCGGAACTACCTCAAGAGTTCTGAATATGCCAGCTCTGACTTTACATCTACATTTATGCGCCCTTGTATTTAGCAATCATTCGTATTCCTGTAGATCATGCGTATGTGCTCACAAATACAGGCGCTGGAAAGCGATACCATTTGCTTGCATATGAAACTAAATTCCATATCAGAGCGGACCTCGCTATGTTATTTAGCATGTTAATATGTCATATGTTCGTTCAGTCGAGGCGCGTTTTCTTTTCATTTTTATAGCCATCGCTAGACATCGCCGGCTCAAACAAGCGATCTTAAATTTAAAATCATGTATAGGCCGAACACATATATCGTCGGCATGGTGAAAAATTTCAGCTTTTATGCATGTATAATCCGACACACACACACATTCTCAGGCCAATTATATAAGGCCGGTCGATAGCATAGTAGGTAATGCAGATGAGAGTGGGGTGGAGGGGCTCAGACACGTGCCTTTTGATGGATGGATGGATGGAGAAACTTTATTTTCGTCAGAGAGCATGTATGGATGGTTCCGTGTTAGATGGCCATCAACCCATGGCTGACGGCGACCTGGGTGGCCCACTCCACGGCCCTGGTCTGGACGACCGGGTCTGAGCTGGCCAACACGGCCTCCCACTGCTCGAGGGAAGGATCACGCATAATATCCGCCGGTGGCGGTGCTATGCTACAGCTCCATAATATGTGGTCATAGGTTGCCAATTCCTGACACCATTTGCACTCCGGCTGAATGTCCGGGTAGATTTTGCTCAACACGTATGGGTTTAAGAAACATCTAGTCTGCAATCGTCGCCAGACGCATTCCTGCGCCTTCACCAATTGCTTGTCCGGGGGTGGGTAAATCCTCCGCTCAAGTTTGAAATGATTAGTAATGTCATGAAAGGATACCAGCCCATCTCTCGTGGACCTTCCCGGAACGTCCGGCTCACCTACTCGGCTGACGAAACCTCGAGCATTCATGTGAGCCGTCTCGTTCCCAGGATTCCCAGAGTGTGCTGGTACCCAGACAATTTCCGCCTCCGTAGTCCCTCGCCCCGTGGCCCGATTCAGCAATCGCGCCGCTGTGACAGATATTCTGCCCCTCGCCAAATTTCGGATGGCTGTTTTGGAATCGCTGAAGATCAAGTCAGCATTACTACTAGTAATAGCTAGTGCTATCGCCGCTTCCTCTGCAGTTTCTGGGGAGCGGGTTTTGACTGATCCGGAGGCGATCAAGCGTCCCCGCCCGTCCACCACCGCAATTGCAAATGCGTCCTTGTCCCTATATTCGGCGACATCTACATAGACTGCCCCGTTGTACTTCCCGTACTTAACATGTAAAGCTTTGGCTCTTGCCTTCCTGCGGTCCTCGTGATGTATTGGATGCATGTTCTTGGGCAAAGGTTTTATGTACAAGCCCTTGTGCATTTCCCGCCTAATCTGAATTTTAGTGTCACCAGCTGGAGCATCAACTCCAATGCCGATCCTTTCCAATATGTCCCTTCCTGCTTTTGTTTTTGAAAGCCTACCGAGCTGCATCACCAAGTGCGCCTCCCGTAGTTCTTCTAGGGTGTTGTGCACCCCTAATCCCAGCAGCCTTTCGGTAGACGCATTGTGAGGCAACCCAAGGGCCGCTTTATATGCCTGCCTAATCATAGCCTCCACCTTGCCTTTTTCCGTCGCGTCCAACTTCAAATAAGGCGTCGCATACACAATTCTACTGAGCACAAACGCCTGCACCAGCTTACACAAGTCCTTTTCCTTAACACCTCTCTTACGATTAGCGATTCTCCTGATTAACCTCACGGTAGCATTGACCGTATTTTTAAGCCTTTTCAAGGACTCGCTATTTTCCTGTTAGTCTGCAGATACATACCCAGGATCCTGATCGTTTGAACCTCAGCGACCGGTACGCCCCCCACTTTGACCTCTAAAGGCGGTGGCGGCACATAGTGTCTCGCATGTATCCCTCTTGGCTTGTCCCTCAGCACAAAAAGCTCGGACTTGGGCTGAGAGCACGAGAGTCCTGCTTCCCCTGCTAGCTCCTCAACAATATCCACCGCGTGCTGTAGAGTTTCTTGCAAATGTGCGTCACTGCCTCTTGTTACCCAAAGAGTAATGTCATCCGCATAAAATGTATGTTTAAGTCCCGATATCCCTTGCAGCCTGGGTGGTATCTTGATCAATGCGAGATTAAATAGGAACGGCGATAATACCGACCCTTGCGGTGTCCCTCTGCCCCCCAATGGGAAGGGATCCGATTTCATTTCTCCGACTATAATCTCCGCAGTCCTACCCTCCAGAAACGATCTGATGTACCGGAAGGTTCTACCCCCCGGTCTTATGTCCGATAGGTTCCTCAATATTGCCTCATGGGTAACATTGTCAAAGGCCTTAGTTAGGTCGAGCCCCAAGATAGCCTTGGTGCCCGTGCCGTACCCAGGATCAACAACGTCTTTTTTTAGTTGTATCATGACGTCCTGCGTTGATAAATTAGCCCTGAAACCAATCATTGTTTCAGGTATCAACTCCTTGTCCTCTACATAACCCTGAAGCCTGTTCAGGACCACATGCTCCATCAATTTGGCTAAACACGACGTTAGCGAGATGGGACGCAGATTCTCAATGCAGAGCTTCTTCCCTGCTTTAGGAATAAATGTAATCCTAGCATGCTTCCACTCTGGCGGAATCTCCCCGGCCACCCAAAATTTATTCATCAAATTCGTGAGTGCCCCTACTGACTTGAAATCCAGGTTCCTCAGCATCTTATTAGTAACCCCGTCCGGACCCGCTGCTGACGTGGTACGAAGCTGACCCATTGCAAACTCCACCTCCGCCACCGTAAAGTCTGCATCTAATTCAAGGTTTTCCTCTCCCGAGTAATCCGGCAAGCAACCGCCCGCCTCTGTGTTTATGTAACGTCTTCGGAGTTCATGTATAAACTCCCCAGTCGTGCCTTGATACCGATGCACTAACCTAGCCATTTGCCCCTTCTGCGCAGATTTGGTTGCCGTCGGGTCTAAAAGGTGCCTCAACAACTGCCATGTTTTTTTGCATCCGAATTGCCCATTCATCCGGTCACAAATCTGCCCCCACTGTTTGCACTGCAACTCCAATGTGTACGTTTCGATTTCTCGTTCTAACTTGGCCATCTTTCTACGGAGCACACCATTATGCCTTTGTTTCTTCCACCTCCGAAGGAGACTCGCATGTGCTTCCCACATGTGTAACAATCTGGAATCAGCCGTAGAGCCCTCCTCCTCCGCTGGAACCTCTTTTGTGGTACTCTTCACGGCCTGCTTGAGTGCCTCAACCCAGGCTCCTAAGTCCTCGATTTCCCCGGTCACTGTATCATTCCTGACTTCCCGAAATCGGTCCCAGTCCGTCACTCGAGTTCCTTTCACCTTGTCTTTGTGCTTAGCAGCACTAAATATCGTGGAAAGGATATAGTGATCACTTCCCAGTGGCTGTCCCGTGTTTACCCACTTTGCATCCCTGATACCATTCACAAATGTGAGGTCTGGAGAGGTGTCTATGCTCACGCTGTTGCCTATCCTTGTATGATCTAGCGGGTTGTTCAAGATCGTCCATCGCAGGTCCTGGGCAACCTGCCAAAGTTTATTTCCCTTCGGGCTGGCTCGGATGTAGCCCCACTCCGGATGAGGCGCATTGAAATCCCCCACCACGATGAGTTGAGACCTAGCCGCTAGCCGTTGCGTCTTTATCAGGAGGTCTGGCAAGCCCACCCCCTTATCTTTTGGAGAAGAGTATACATTAAGAGCAAAGAGACTCTTATCGCCTTTTCTTTTGGGTAAAATCTCTAGCAGGACGTAGTCCTCCCTGCTGCTATCTATGGTATGCTGAATCACTGTGGTGTTACGATGGACTAGCATGGCCGTAAAGACGCTCGATACGCCCCCTCGATCAATTTCTGGTGGTGTAAATGTCTTAAATCCCGGTAATTTAACCGAGCCGCTAGCCTCCTGCAAAGCTATAATGTCCGGCTTACTATCTAGATTTTGTATGTGCAACTGCAGGTTCCCCCGCTTGCGACGGAAGCCCCTGCAGTTCCACTGCCAAACCTCAATTTGCTGGCGAGGGGCCATGGTGAGGCACTAGGTTCACTAACATCGGCTCCTGGCCGACTACGGGAGGCAATCTAGCCTCTAGCATAGCATTTAGGTGTTTAAACATACCCATTACTTGGGTCTGGAAACCCCTTAAGTCATTGGTGAAGGCGTCAATCTTGCCTAGTCCGGCTTCGATCTTGTCGACCCGACCTTCCAACCTATCCTGTCTTTCTTCCAGTTTTCCTACTCTCTCTGCAAGGGTAAGCATGTCCCTCCTAAGACTAGTGACTTTAACTACTGGCTGCGGCGTGTCCGCCGCCGAAGTTTCTGCTATTCTCTTCGCATGAGCTCCCTCATCTGCCGGCGGCGGCCTTTTGACCGTCCCCCGATTCTCCACTTCCATAGCTGTACAGTTATCGTCCACGCTAGAAGCGTTCGCCTGCGCCGCTTTCTGTGGGGCGTCCACGCTAGAAGCGTTCGCCTGCGCCGCTTTTTGTGGGGCCTGGGCCAGCGGCGTCGGTACCCTTTCTACTCTGCCGGTTTTAAGCGCGCGTTCCATCTCTGCCATCCTAGCTTCCATCTTTTTGATAGTTTCGGCTTGCTGCAACACCTGCCTTTGTAGCTCCTTCTCTCGAGCAGTCTCATTTTGGGAGCCCGCGTTTGGCCAGCTCACCTTTTTCCTTGTGGCACTGGGACTTCTTCCATGACCGGAACCTTGCCCTCCTCCTTTGCCAGGCTCGGGTCCGGGCAGTGACGGGAAGGAAGCTGACCGGTCCCTTCTCTTGCTATCGCCTCTCGCACCGCTAGATGACCGCTTCCTGGGCCTCGAACGCCGCTCTTCCTTGCCAGTTTGGCTCTTGTCCTTGTTGCTGTGCTGCGAACGCCGCTCTTCCTTGCCAGTTTGGCTCTTGTCCTCGTTGCTGTGCTGCAGACCCGTCGGCTGCTGACGGGCTAGACGAAACTTGCAGTTGCGGCTTCCCGTGCTGTGCGCCCCATGACACACGATGCAGTCCGGCGTGCAGGTCAGCGACTCTCCGTCCGGTGGTGCAGGATGTTCCTTCCCGCAACGGCGACACAAATTAGTCTTCGGACGATAGCAAACGTCCGCCCGATGTCCCACTCGTCTGCAGTTATAGCAGGTCTCGACTAACTCTCTATACGGGATCACAGCGTACAGACAGTTCCAATAAATAACTTGCCGGGGAACGCGCTTCCCGCCGAAAGTGATCTGAATCGCCTTTGACTTGCCCAAAGGTCTGGCATCCAAAATGTCCATGTCTTCGTTCTTCTTCAAGAATCCTGCGCGAACTTCTGCCAATGGGCATCCGTTGTACGCATTGTAAATTACTCCGCGCACAGAGTTCTCCGGCGCCGCCACGTACGCCGAAACCTAAAGGTCACGACCGCCCAGCTTGAGCGTCTTTACATTCGCATATGCCCCACTACGATTCATACACGGCGTGCTCACCGTCATCGTGTTGTTTGTCTCATTGACCCGCACCAGGTCTTCTTCCACCGCAGTCGCGTTCGTCAGCTCTGCTGCCGCTCTCAAGGCACATCCGAGCTCCCTCGGCGTCACTATACTCAAGTCCCAATTCTTGGGCCGGCACACAACCTTGAAATCCTTGGCTGGCATCTTCAGAAACGGTCCCCGTTTCTTCCACACCGGCGCTTTCCCCCGCTTGACTTGGGCTGCTCCGTGCGTCTGGCGCCCGTCGCTGCCCGCCTGTTTCTCGGTAGGCCTACTCTCGGAGTGATCCCCGTACACAGACTTCTTGAATCGATCTTGCGCCTTTAAAACCCAGGTCCATTCTCCCGCCTCGAACTCTTCGGGCGATATAGATTCTCCCTCAACGGAGTACTCCATTGTATTCAGCCTCGCAAAGGCCCACAACCACAAGTCACAGCCCCGGAGCCCGGTGCCGCAGGCGTCGGCTCGGCCTAATGATTAGGCCTGATTTGCCGCGCCGTGGTCGAGTACAAATCGTGAAAAAACCCCTAAAAGGGGGGGAACACTTGCCAAAATATGGTGTCCACAGGTACAGGGCAACTGCCTGCAGACGAGTCCACAAAAAGCAAGTCCAAGGCACAGCGCGTTCCGCCGAAAATCGGTCTCAAGGCGGGAGCTCATGCGGAACACGTCCGCACAGCGTCCGCTCTACAACCCTTGATGGATGGAGAGGGGGAAGGAGACAATAGAATGGGACAACCCTGGACTCTATTTTTGTATATTAGAAATTCATGATTAAACGTAATACACGTGCATAACATCGGGATAATTTACCTTTCTCTCCTTTTTGTGCCTTGATAGATCAAAGCCATCCCGCATTCAAGCTCTGAAGCGCTCACAATGCTGTCGCATATCATAATGACTGAATTAAAATGCCATTCAAAGGAAGCAAAAAGCCCCCCACATCTTGGTAACAAGTGACGAGCATAATTCGGCTGATTCGGTCAATGGCTACACGTACTAGACCGACCGGAAAGTGGCGATAAGTTGTAGTTTGGAATGCATGGAAAGATAGCGGTGTTTTACATTTAAAGAGGCTGTTCTACTACACACAGAGTTCAGTAAAGAAGAAAAATAAAAACTAAAATGAAACAGATATCGACCTCAATGGGCACTTCAGCACGAAACGTACGGCAGGTCAGGCTGCTGTACAAATAGTGTTTTCTAAAGCCACGTTTCACCACCATTGTCTGAAAAAGTGTAATCTCGTAGTCAATTTTGATTTTGAGGCCTCACAAATTCCAACAAAGCGGTGAATAAAAAAAAACGACTTTTGAATGATTCTTATCTGCAATTTCGGGCCCATTTTCTTTTTTATCTGCAGCACTGCTATCAAGATAGACTGAATAACCTTTATATTGTATTGAATTACACTCGTGAGAGAAAAATTGTTCTGTCATCCATTGACAGAAGCCGATGCCTAGCCCATGTGCGGACCCTCTTGAAGACACGCGCGCACTTTACCATTCATCTCATCCTAACCTAACCTATATTGAACAAATGTTTCTATGCTCACGTGTGCTCTTCATTATTTCGGGTAAGTTCGTTGTAGTTCACCAAAAACCCGCTAGGTGCGGCTCCATTCCCCATATGCCAACAGTGCGCGATGCTTGAAGCTTTCAATCGCATTTGAATAGTGTCTTTTAACTCACAGGCGCACTTAATATTTCGACTATAGAAACATCTTGGATATCGAGAATTTGTCAATCTCTGTTGACCTAATAAACTCGCGCTGAACCTTCATGAAAGTTATGGACTTGGGCGTTTTTCGTTAGAATCATGTGTTAACACGCAGTTTTTATAATTGGCGGCAATTACGCAGCGCGCCAGGCCGCTACAAGCCGCGCCTGCTACTGGCTCTATAGTTGAGTCTTCTCCCCTACCTCGTGTGTTGTATGTGTAGACGGGTTAATAGGCGACGCCCCGACGATGTCTGCGATAGTCGCGTATATTGGCTCGTGAGGTGGGCTCCTCACAGCTCCTCGAACGAGTTCGTCATACCAAGAACTTGGAGTCTCAGGTTCGACGTGGTTATAGGGAGGTCGAGGGCCTTCTTCGCTATTTTGCGAGTGATCACCTCGATGGTGCTCCGTAACCGAGGAAAGAGTAGGGCTTCCCCAGGAGTGGCGATACGGCCTGCACGTAAAACCACTCCCCACTAATATGTCCAAGGACGACCACGAGGGTAGGCGCATGGCCAGGGTTGAGGCCTTAGCTCATTACTACGAAGGGAAACCCGGAGTGTACTATGTGGACGCGTCCGGCCCGCATCAAGGCGTACACGGCGGCAGTGATCCACGAGTCCATAACGGTAAACGGGCTCACATTTAAAGCCCGATGCGTAACATAGGCAGGGGAGGTCGCCATCGCGTTAGCAGCAACGCACCATGATTCCAAAACAATCATAACGGACTCGCAAGGGGCGTGTAGGAACTTTCAACAGGGCTGGGTCCCGTACCTGGCCTACCGGCTACTAGCAGCTCAGACCTGGCATATCGACTACTGCAAAACAGCTCGTACATGGAAAGTCCATCCCGCCGCTTCATAGTCAGGGCTCCGGCCCATTCTGGGCTACGAGGAAACGAGGCAGCAGATGCCGCCGCCCGCGCGCTTTCTAACCGGGCAACCTCGTCTCCTTCCTCTTCAGAAGAATTCACACCAGACTACACTTTCAGAGAAATTACGCAGCTGTAACAAAACAGACACAATATTTACCCCCACTCGCGTAGAGGGTTACCAAGAGCGGAGGAACGCGTGTTTCTTCGCCTCCTTACGAATACCATGATGCGCCCGGCGTCACTTAAACACTTCGACAGTGCCTTCTCCGGGGAGTGCCCGCACTGCGGGGAAATGTCCTCGGACCTTTTCCACATGGTGTGGGCATGCCCCTCCAACCCTGCCTTTGCACCTAACCAAAACACCACCCGGGAGGACTGGGAGGCGACCCTACTCGCCTGCGCCGACCTGAAAGCCCAAAAGGCCTTGGTCGGACGAGCAATGGCGGCAGCGGAGGCCACTGGGTTACCGTACTAGGGACTCCACCTTGTGTTTGTGAGAGGAAGGTCACTAATCCTGACCCCAGAGCAACCTTCA
Source organism: Amblyomma maculatum (assembly GCA_023969395.1). Taxonomy (NCBI): domain Eukaryota; kingdom Metazoa; phylum Arthropoda; class Arachnida; order Ixodida; family Ixodidae; genus Amblyomma; species Amblyomma maculatum. The sequence goes on from JAJIZL010000157.1 coordinate 2,078,514, forward strand.
TGTAACTCTATTTTATTAAACGTTTTCACCACCACCACCACCACTACCTCGTCTGGACCGAACAGAGAAAGTAGAGAAGAAAGAAAAAGAAGCGGGAGAGAAAGACGCGCGCCGCAACAGCCGTCATCCACCACCGCGGGTGCAATGACGGCCTACAACAGACACCTTAGCCGCCTCCAGCGACTAAGGGTTCACGGCGAAAAATGTCATAGATACTGTGCCTTTTCTCTCCTATGAGCAAACACACAAAGTCAGCGTGGGCTAGCCATTGAGCGTGGAAGAGGCAGCCCTCGCTCTTGCTCATACCACTCCCGATATTAACACCATCGTTAGTGATTTCATGTCAGCCACTAATAGTTTCGGCGCGGGTCGGATATCCCTTTCAGCCTCTCTGTGTAGCCTTTCTCTGTCTCCGCCTGTCTATCCCCCTAGAACAACCTTTAAACCACTCTATCACCCTTCTTGGACCCCCGCACATGTGGGAGTAGATGGTAAATAGGTGACAAACGCCTGCACCCGAGATGTCAGTTGCCGGCCGAAGGCAATGGAGTTCACCTTCGGGCCCGTAGCTCCACTTAGTGCACGGAAGTGCCTCCTCTCCTTTCATGGCATATGTGTTACTATTATGTTACTACGTGTTAGTCGGTAATAGTAACACATATGTGTTACTATTATCGACTCGGTCGCCTTTTGTATGCCGCAGCATACCGTAAAGCCTTTCATTATCGCGAGAATAACTAGCGCCAGCTTCAGAAATCACATTTGATACTACTGCCGTCCGCCACCGTATTCACCCAGTTCCCTATCTCTCCTAAGCTTGCCATGGCTGCCCGGCCAGGGCCAACCTTGTCCACGTCATGTGGGGCTGTGCCAACACGTTCTCGACTTTTACAAGGCCTGCTCACATCCTCCTCTCCCCAGCGTCTACGTCACGCTAGTTGTCCTTTTCTGCCAATACCTTTGGCGTTTGAACGGTACACCATCGCTCCTGTCGCGTGGCGTTCTTTGGCACGCGTTCGTGTGGGATAGCAGATGGCAGGAACGCTAGACAAAATGAGACTTCTGGTTGGTCGCTTCGATTTTGGTGGCTGGTGATGTCACTTCTCTGTCGACCAACCAGGTGCGCCGCTCGCCCGGATAGCTTTGTTCGACGACAGTATGAGCCAATAAAAGCTTTCTCCGAACGTTCCCGGAAACAGGTTCGAGCGAAAATGTTTGAGCAACCGAATATCAGCTTTTTAGTCGTCGCTGCCTACTCTCTTGTTTAGGTTTGGTGCTGCACAGCTCCGCGTTGACGTTATTTTTGGGTTGCTTTCCCACGCTCAAGTGTGCTTTCAATCGTGTGCATGCATTTTTGCATGTATCAGTACGTGCAAAATATTGAAGTGTGACCAGCATCACCGGTGCTTGAAACGAGGATATGGCGTTGCGCAGAAGACTACACTTGACGTGGCGTAACATGGGGTGGTGTTGTGTTCCTGTGTGTCGCGGGAACTGACACTGGTCCCAAGGTGCGTGTTCTCGCGTTTCCAAAGGATGCCAGCAGGAATGGAGCGTTGTCCTCGTGTTTGTGTGTGCTTCTTATGTTGTGAGTTGTTACCTGCTCCACTACCTTCTTCCAAGAAATGAATCGTGGATTAGAGTCATCCCGCGGAAGTATTTCCCACCCAGCATGCATTCAATGGTGAGAAACTGAAGTTTATGCCGTACTCCCCATGTCCCACGTGCTCGACCAGAAGGTCATGTAGTGCATAATGTTTGACGTGAAAAGACTGGCATCTTGGTGAATTTTACCAGGCCAGGGATAATGAACAGAAGTATGCAGTAGTGTGCTGGACTGCTTAATAACAATGTAATAGTGTGTCCATATACCGGCAATAAGTGACTACATATTTTTCATACATTGCGCAAGTTTGTGAACTTCACTTCCAAGAGAAAGATCAAATGAAGAGCATATTGATGCAGCAACAGGAAAGACTTTGACAGTTGACAGTGACAGGTTTCATCTGGTGTCCAATGCCGTACCACCTATTTACCCGAACTGCGCATCTTACTTGAACCAGTCCCAACCCCGGAGGGCCATGCCGTTGTCCACCACCGAAGCGATGGCGGGTAAAACGACGGCCTATAAAATACATATCCGGTGGCAGGCTAGCCCCGTAGGCATTTCATTTCTGCGAGATGCCGCCTTGGAAACCTGTAAAAATGGTCACACACTAGAAACTCTAGTGCGGCATGTAGTGTGTTCCGCAACATACGTTACTTTGTACAACGTTTGTAAAATGAGAAACGATCATATTCAAAGTGCAGCGCAAAAAAAAAAGCTGCGGACAGAAAAATGAAGACGTCAAGCAAGAAATGAAATTGGCCGCCTCCAACCTTTCCTCTCAATAAAACTATTTCTATAAAAGCATTTGCGACTGTATTTCAGAACGCTGTTTACAAGTCTAAAAACTACCTTAGACATTGGCGGTGCATGTCTCGGTGGTGCGAAAAAAAAATAAACTTGAGTGTTTGTCAAGCTCCCCTAATAATTACCAAAGGCAAAAAACCTGCAACAAACGTGCACCTGGGCAAGCAGCCGCGAGAAACTCCCTCCCCCCCCACCCCCCCCCCCACTAAAATCATTCAATATTCTTTGCAAATGAATATTGAGAAACTGCCCTGCGCAACCCAGCGCCCGATCTTCAGGACCAGATCCTAGATTGGCCTTAGAAGGTAGCGGAAGCCTACCCAGCGTTGAACCTCCCTCCCTTCCCCACTGCTCCTTTTCCCTATTGGTTAACTAACGCCGTTACTCAGTCATGGAGTCACAAGACAACTATGAATATACTCGACCTTCCTTCCTCCAAAACCTACGCCCGATCAAATTTTGGTGCCGTGGACGCCTCTTCGTTTCGATGGAGGCAAAACGAAGAGGTGTCCGTGTGCTGTGCGATGTCAGCGCACGTTAAAGATCCCCAGGTGGTCGAAATTACTCCGTAGTCCTCCACTACGGCTCCTCTTTCTCTCGTTTCACTTTCACTCCCACCTCCCTCCCATCCCTTACGGCGCGGTTGCGGTGTCCACAGAAAACAAGTGAGACAGTTACTGCACCTTTCGTTTCCTATAGATAAATCAGTTTTTTTTGGCACCGTGGCTAAGATGTCTGTCCACTGTACCAGATTACCCGGAATTCTAACTTTAAAGAAGTCCCTGTTCCGTGCGATGAAAATGAAGAGGGAGAGAAAGACGCGCGCCGCAACAACAGCCGTCGTCCACCACCGAAGCAGTGGCTGATGCAATGACGGCCTACAAATAAAATTTAGTGGCTGGCTAGCACCGCCGCAAGCAGCGTTGACATATCAGTGCAGGTTAGAGATGATATCCCAAGATGGTCAAAATTTCTCCTCAGCCCTGCATTAGGGCACCTCATTCTCTCTTTCCACCTTCACTTCCCTCCTCCTCTATTTTTAGAGCATGGTTGAGGCATCCACAGAGGAGCCGTAGTGAAGGGCTACGGAGTGATTTCGACCACCTCGGG